>CM076574.1:218195634-218667687 GCA_034641835.2 Pinus albicaulis
CCGGAGGAGACGAGACTTACAGGTGCAACAAGTCTCTAGGTGATGAAGTAGTACCAGTGTTAAAGGTGGCGGGGGAGGCATACCTATGCCCGCCGATACAATAGTACAAAGAATAAGGCGCCCGGAAAACCACGGAACACAATAATGAAGCATGTGCTGGCCTAAAAATGAGCCAGATAAATAACAGGATGAATCCCACATACATAGGATGCCTGGAATAATCGTCAGGACTTATACAATAATATGGTAGTACATGAGATACAAATACACCCAAATCCCCCCTGCACACGGGGAAGGGCTCATAAAATCTGACAGAGACATGCGAATCGAAAAGGCGTTGCAAGCGGCTGGGGCCGATATCATCATATGAGAGGAGTTGCATCAAGGGCGGAAATGAAGTCATCCGGGCATGTGGGGGGCTACCTGCAGGGCCACCCCCTCATGAGGGTTGAGACATCTCACACCTGCCCGAGAATCACCAATAGTTGCTACTATGTTCCTAAACCGTCAAGTGTATATATCACGATCATGCTAGGAAGAACTCGAACCAAGGTACACTGCCCCCTAGACCTAGCTTCTGGAGTAAATGAGCTAATGTCGACAGAAGTAGGTCCGCCATAGGTGAAGCAATAAGGGAACCCCAACTAAGGCACAAGGGAAAATAGTAGAGCGACGAAAAATTAGACACGGATGATAATGATGGAATGAGAGGAATGGAGGAGCAGTTGGACGACTTCCCTTGTTAGAGCATAAAGGGTATGAATGGCTTGGCAGCGACTGACACAATATCATGAGGGATAGTGGACAAGGGTATTGAAGGCCATAATGTGCGACATGAGAGAGGGACCAAGCAGGAAAGGATGGAGGGCTATAGTGGGGTACAAAGGGACGCGGGATAGACTCCATGAATGTGATGGTGACTCGACTTGAATGCTCTAAGCAAGGGCGAATCGATGGGGCTGCCTCATAGTACAGGTCCAATGGGGGACCAGAAAAGCATGAGTACAATAGGGTAGCTCATGACGAAAATCAACACGAACGAAGACGAGTAAGGAGGCAAAGTGGTGTCCCAAGTACAAGTGTCGTAAGTGAAGAAATTCGATTTTAAGAAGAGGTTAATAGACCCTTCATGGACAAAATGTGTCCTGGTGAAGTATCAAAACATGAAAAACTGACAGATACCCATTTAAGTGTTCGGTGAGAGATTTCCAACGGTGTGGATGGTATGTCAAACAGGGCTATGGTTTGGTCGCAGCAGGTGAAAGAAAAAACAGGGGTTTTCTTCTAATAAGGCGTTTTCCCTCCAAAATCATTCATTTGCTTGTGTAGCTGTGGTGAATGTGGAGAGGAGAGAAGGCCCTAAATCTTGCGGTGATCGTAGCGGACAAACCGACAGTTGGAATTGTGATCCGTTAGTTGCAGGTAAGAGGCCTAATCCTAAGCTTTGTTTTTGATGGATTCAAATTGCATATTAGGGCTTTAAATCTCAGTAACTGCCCTTACTTCATCATTACGGTCAGGTCACACTTTTTGGGGAAAAAGCTGCGACCTGGGATGCAGGTTTTGGCCTGAAAAGTGCGACTTGGGCGAGGTTTTGCCCAAAAAGTGCGACTTGTTAGATGTGGGGGGTGTCAGTGCAGTTATGGTTTGAGATTCTGTTTTGGTGTATGTTAATGTAGTTTTGTTGATCTGGAGGCTGACAAAAATGATGTTTTTGTGCAGATATGGCAGATATACAGATCAAGTGGAGAGAGAGAGACTTAGGGACATTACGGACGAAAATCCAGGTGGATCAGGGTGTCCATTGTGCACTGGCTAGGCATGGGGTTCTGAAATTTTTGGAGAACCCTTTGATGAGGGCTGGAGAGCCCTTGTTGGCCTAGATTATTAGTTATTGGGATCCAGATCATGAGGCGTTTGTAGTGCAGGGGCACAGGATCGAGCTGACGGTCCAGGATTTGTATTTATTGACTGGTCTCCCACCATTAGGGATGGTGGGAAATACGCATCCAGTGTTACCACGGGGACGTAACATTATGGATTTTGTTGAGCGACATTGTCGACCAGGTGTCCGAGTCAAAGGGACTCGGATATCCATTGGTGATCTAGAGAGGTTGGAGACCCGGGCAGTGGTCGCAGCAGTGTTGTGGATCTTGGGTAGCCAGGCGTTCCATCACATCACTAGAGGGAAGATGATGATTGTGGAGAGTGTGCTGAGTGGGACCTACTATGGGTGGGCCCAGATGATGTTGGTATCGGTGAAATGACAGCTATTGCTATGCAAGCGGCAAGTGAATCATGATTGCGCCTACGGGACGGTGTTGTGTTCTTTCTTCTTTGAGAAGATCCTGACCTTACGACCTCGTGTACAGTTGCCTGATGGAGGTCCGAGAGAGCCCTGGATGCGTCGGTGGGGATGACTACTGTGTAGAGGAGGGGGAGGGGCGGTCGAACGGGTGTTCCGACCAGATTTCTTCGCGCATTGGGATTAAATTCCATTATACATAGACGACTATCCCTATAGTGGGATGAGTTATTGGGGAGATCCAGACTTGCCGCTTCCGCCTGGTCGAGTGTGGGGGCCCGATGGTAAGTGACAAGTAACTAATCTGTTATGTTTATTTTAGAGTTTGTGACTAGTATACATGGTGCTAATCGTGATGTTTTTTGGAATGCAGATATAGCTCCGGTAAAACCGACCGGATATATGGGACGACCTGCAGCGACAGGAGCTGCAGGTGAAAGTGGATCGAGGACGGCACAGAGCGAGGATATGGCTGCTCTAGTGGAGGACATTCATCGTAGATGTGAGGGGCTGCTGACCGGTGTATTGGAGCGTGGTTGGCGGGATTTAGACAACCGGTGCATAGAGTTATGTATTGGGCTACCCTCGGAGTGGCGAGGTATCATGCGACGCATGGTGATGGCCGGTCAGGCTGTGCGTGATCTACGAGCTACGGGATCCGAGCCATTGGCTCAGGATCCTCCAGAGAGTGATTAGATGTAGGGCAGGTGGTGCCCCCCAGTGTCTATGTAGGGGCGAGTGGTGCCCCGCATTTTTGTAGTGTTGTTATTGTAACATGCTATGGGAATGTCGTATGTTTCAGAGTAGATGGACTCTAAAAACACATGTTATATAATATATATGATGTATATGCATTTTATTGATGGTGTTAAATGTTATTGTGTTGTGTGTGATAAATGCCAGTCTAGAACATGATTTGCGATTTGATCTACGTAGTGATTTTGATCTCTAGGTATATGGCTAAATGTAATGAATCTAAATTCTGGGATCAAAAGTTGCACTCTTAAATATTGTCTAAACAGGATAGGGTTATGCACACGATAGACACCATTAAGTTGTAAGACAAGAATCAGGGAATCTAAATGAACATGCAGATGGAGGATGTGATGAGAGAGGGCATCAACTAAGAGACCACGAACTGCATCATATTCGGCCTGATTATTGGTGGCCTTACCAATGAAGACCCCATTTGCAAGAACTAGGGTATGCAAGGGGGTAAAGATGGCCCATGCTGCTGAAGCGAGATGGTGGGAATAGCGACATGCCCCATCGATGTAGCCCAGATAAGGTGTGGATGAGAGGGCCGATGTAATAGTGTCATAAGACAAGAAATGGGAGGGATGAGAAAAAGGATGGCAACGTGAGTAGAGGATAGACATCCATTGACGACTACGGGAGGGAGCGGTCCGGGTAGGAAGTCTAGGACTCATAGATCGACGAGAGGGAGATGAATGAGAACTATGGGATGAAGAGTGGGCACTCAGGCTGCGACAGACATCGAAGATACGGATGGTATGATCATGATTAGGAGAGGGAATGGAAAGGTTAAGGAGACCATACGACGCTGCAAAGGTACCTAAATCATCGGTATGGGAAGAGAGGCGCAGATACGGGTCATCACGGGGAATGACAGAAGAACAGGTAAAAAGAGGGTCAAAATATGAAGAACCCATGTCTGGAGGGGAATCAAGCAGAATATGTGGAGTGGATTCAGAAGGAATGGACTTCGGGGAGCGCGCGGATGATGATAGGTATAGAAGGGAAGCAGCAGGGTCCGGCATCTCAAAATCAGGGGGAGGAATGTCAATGGTAGCAAGGGGGTCCGCGAGTAGACTGGACGCATATTGAGCAAGGATGGGAGAGGCAGAATGATTTTGTTCAACTTCGTACTCGCGGATGACCTCTAAAGAGGCTCGGTAATGCATGAGGTGAGGACAATGGTGAGAATAAGGGCCATGGACACCACACAGAGCACAAGATTTGTTGGTGCGAAGAGTCTTTGGGTTCTTGGCTACGAATGAGGAAGAAACAAAGGGTTTAGGGATCGTAGATTCAGGGAACACGATTTGAACCATGGGTTGGATACAGGGCAACTCAGGACAAGTGTGGGTGGGATGACCGATACCATCACACAAGGCACAAGGTTTGGCGGGTGGGGGAGGGGTAGGTTCAGGTGCGGTGGCCTTGTCATTGGATGCCCCCTTGCGAGTTTTTCGTTTCTTGCCTATAGCTGTCGCAGTATTAGGAGGGTGCTGCAGAGGGGCTAGGGGCACAGTGGTGGTGGAAGGTGCGAAGGGAATCGGTTGCACTGGTGTCACGGCTATGTATGGTTTGGGGTGGCTTGGTGGGGTCTCGGTTGGAGGAGTAAGATACCATACTGGAATTCCCAAGGTTAAATTAGGGAGGGAAAGGGTGGCCATGATGGGGACCGAATAGATGCCGACGGGGGGGCAAGGAAAGGTATTTGACCGGCGGGGTAATGACCAGGGGGGACGGCTCCCATATGGTGGAGACCTGAGGGAACTGACTCAGGAGGGTAGGGAGGTTCCTGAGTGTGATGGGAAGGGTTAGGTGAAAAAGTTTCAGTTGACTGAAGCGAAGGGCTAGGAGCAAGAGGCAGTGGGCGAGATTGAGGTTGCTGACTAGCCGGAGCAGGCTGTGGAAGGCCAGCCTAAGATGATTGCATCATGCAAACATTTGCTAGGCTGGGGTCAGAGACAAGAGGTCCGAGTTTTTTCCAAACCGAAGCAGACATTATGCAGGTAGATGCCCCCTCATCAATAATACACCGAACAACATTGGCGTTTCGGATTTTGACTGGGATTTGGAAAGCAACCAAAGGAGGAAGAGGGGGATGGTCTGATTGACAGGCGTCGAAAACAATCAATTGGTCATCAGCAAGATCTACAGCACCCACAACAGATAGTAGAGCCCTCTTTTGAGAAGGACACGACCGGAGGAGTTCCAGTGTTGAAATGGCAGCAGGAGATTGGGCCAGATCATCTACTATATTGTATGAATGGGCAACCCGACTAGAGGCAGCATTTCGACGTAATGGTCCCTTAGGAGGCTTGGGATGAACCTCGACTTTGGGCGGAGGGAGTTTCAAGGGACCATTGGGTGTCAATAGAGGCTCTGTAGGACTTGACGATGGAGACTCGGAGACAGATGGAACGGGAGGTGTGGAATACTGACGGGATTGAGTTTGAAGGTTGAGGTTGACGCTGAGAGGAGGGTCAAAGGCCATCATGAGAATATGATAATCAGATGAATCAGAAGGGGAAGGTTGAGTGGTTACCGGGGCATGAGGGGGTTGAGTGGCCACGAATCCTTGTTGAGGGAAATGATCGATAAACACAGTGGGGTGAGAAGTAGCTGGGGTGGGAGGGACAATAGGGGAGGAGTGTTGTCCTCACACGGTGGCCTGAGACTCCCACATCTGCGGCATTTGTGGTAATAAGGGACAATTGTGAGTGTAGTGACCATAAACACCGCAACACGAACAGGGCTTGTTGGTGCGAAGTGGCCTGTCTGGCTTGGGATGAGAGCCCTGTGGCTGGTTGGCAGTGGTAGAGTCGATACTGGAAGGATTGGGTCCCTAGTTACCAGGAGCGGATTGGTTGCTTTTTCTCTTTCTTTGAGAAGGAAGAAAATTAGGTGCCCCCTGCTGTGCAAAGACTTGCCCTGGAGGGGGTGGTAAGTGCGGTTGCAGGGGTGGAAAAGGTAAGGGAGTGGGAGGTCCAAATGCTGGAGGAGCTGGGACACCAGGTTGTGGATACGGATAAGGGGCAGGGTGGGCAGCATTGAGGTAAGCAGGAGGGTGGGTGAAAGGAGGAGGCATGCCGTAGCTGGAATACATGCTACCTGGAGGGGAAAAAGTGCTGGAGGGGCTAGCCCCTGGAGGGAAACCATGGCCCGGAAGAGGTTGGGTAGAGGTATGTGACAGGGCTCCAACGATACCGTCGGTAGAGTGAGATGCCCCCGAGGCATTAGGGCCACCGGGCTTGGGAAGGTCAAGAAGGACGGTATAAACATAACCAGACTGGGCATAGATAAGGTCATACTTCAAGGCTATTTGGAGGGCGGCTTCTTCGGTTTGGGGAAAATGGGATGCAACATATTTTCCAATGGGAGGTAAAAGAGAGCGAAGGAACTAGTCCATGTAAACCCGATCTTCAAAGGGGGGAGCGCGACACAAGCTCCGTCTTCGCCACCATTCCTAGACATGAGCAGAAAGGTGGGTTGAAGAGGATTGATGGTAAGAAGTTAGGAGTTTAGTGCCAGTGTCATATCGGAGAGGGAGCTGGAAATAGGATAAAAAGGCTTGGGCAATGGTCGCAAAGGTGGTATGGCAAGAGGTGGCTTGATCCACATACCATGTAGAAGCTTCGCCAGTAAGCGTGCGTTGGAACAAACGAAGACGGATGGAGTCATCAGTGATGGAATTGGAGGAACACCACATGTGGAAAGATCGGATATGGTTAGAGGGATCTTCACTAGTAAGGCCTTCAAACTTGGGAATGTCGGAGGGGAGCTTGGTTGGCATAGCAGGCCAACTAACATCGTGGTGAATAGGATCATTAATCAGCTGATTGAAATCGGGGAGACTGAGGCCGACCATATAAGGGAGCAATGGGGCAGTTGAGGTAGGTCTCATAGTGGTTCCACTGGAAATGGACCTAGCGGTAGAACTGGGGTTAGGGCTAGGTCCTAAACTAGACATGGTGAAGGTAAAAGAGGGAGAACCAGAAGTAGGGGGAGAACCTGAACAATCAGAAGAAGAGTTGGAGGGCGGACTCAGAGGAGGACTTACTTGATGATGACGGGAAGGAGGAAGTCGACCGATCAGAAACTGAGGGTGAAGGCCAAGAAGTCTCCGGGAGAAGCGCCTTGGGGGCGCAATGATGACGGGAAGAAGAAAAACTGATAAGGGCAGGGAGGGACAAAATCAAGTGAGGTCAAGGGTGAAGAAGTGCAGTGAAAATTTATTTTAAAGTCTTTGCTAGGCGATGTTAACTAGGCGCCTCTTCACTTAGGGTCAGTGTGTAGCATGCGTTAATTTTAATTGTTTAAACCCAGACGTTTTGAGAGTAAAAGAAAAAGTATGTTGCGTAACTGAAAATAAATCTGCAGTAAATAAGACTAAAAGAACAGAAAATTAACAGCTACTAATGCATCAAACTAACCCAAGAAGGCGGGTCTCTCAAAACTAGTCTATAAGAGGGAAAAAATAAGCAAAGCATGCTAAAAGAGGCCAATAGATCTAAGGTCGGGAGGGACTGGGATCTAAAGGGGAAATCTGCTGAAAAGAGGTGCAGAGAACAACAAAGAGGCAGAGGCAAGGTTGCTGCTAAAAAGGGGGAGATCAGTGAAAACTAGAAGGGACAAGGAGGCAGCCCTAGAAATGAACCCAAAAAAAACTATATGAGGTGATTTGAGAGGGAGAAGAGTTGATCTAAAGGGATTTGAAAAGGAGGTATCAGATCTGAGAAAAATAAGGCTGAAACTCTGAAAATTCAGACTTCTGAAATAGCAAAGACTCTCCCACAAAAAGTGGAGGGTACTAGAGCCCTAAGGGGCAAGAATCCCTCTTAGTTGAGTGAAGCAGATCAGAAATAGGTCTAAACGGGCAGAGACAGAGGCTGGAAAACTCTGACAGAAGCTTCAGACAAACCCAGAAAAAGTGCTAGAAAATTTGCAGAAAAAGTGCAGGTCGCAGGTTCTTACCTGTTTGCAGTCCAGGACGCAGATTTGGGGCAGAAAAGTGCGACCTCAAGGCCAAGTCGCACTTTTTGGGCCAATAAGTGCGACCTGCAGATCTGGCTCTCTCGGCAGCAGATTTCAGAAAAAGTTGTCGTCTCAGCTGTGGCTGATGTCTGTCACCTGCGCAATAAGGCCAGAAACACACGAAAGTTAAAAATTTGATTGTTTGAGGGTTTTAGGGGTGAAAAACACCATAAAAATAGGAAAAACAGAAAATTAAAGAGAAACCCTAGGGTCTGAAATAGCTGGATATGCAGGAATATATAAAACGACAGCGGTCGCAAAAGAAAACCCGTGTGGAGTCGCCAATTGTTAGTATGAATCTTTTGTTGTAAAAGATCACTTTAGCTACGCATAACAAATAGCCCTAACATCGATTATGGTTGCAGAATATCTTTAAGTTTGCTGCACAAATTCAGATCTAAGCACAAAATATATTAAGCAGATAAAATATAACATGGCTCCATGAATCCAACAGACAAGACAAGAACAATGTATTTAAAAGAATTTTATATTACATTAAAGAATGGGGCACCTGAGAGGAAAACAAGAAAGTTGTTTTCTAGTTCTCCTTAGTGGGATGGGTTCTTGAAAGTCCTTAGTGTTTCAGATCTAACATTCCTCTCTCTTATTGGTGTAGAAAAACTAGAGAAACATAGAACTCAATGGGAGTTCACAAAGCAACAATGGAAAAATGGTGACCAAGAGTAGATCCAGAGTGATCTAATGCAATGAAGGTGACTAATGAATGGGGAAAACCCTCCTATTTATAATAAAATATTGGGGTGGTCTAGAACTCGGTGCATGAATAAAATATTATTAATTGAATTCTAGAAGCACCCTTTAGGAATATTTTATTATATTTGTTGGAGGA
Source organism: Pinus albicaulis (assembly GCA_034641835.2). Taxonomy (NCBI): domain Eukaryota; kingdom Viridiplantae; phylum Streptophyta; class Pinopsida; order Pinales; family Pinaceae; genus Pinus; species Pinus albicaulis. Next base: position 218,204,577 of record CM076574.1, read on the forward strand.
AAAAGGATTCTTGACTTGGGTCAATTCCTTTATTTATAAATAATAAATAAATAAATGATTTATTTATCATTTTAGAGAAATGATGGGAATATAATTAAATAAATAATGGTTTATTTAATTATTTATGGATGATTTAGTCAAATTTAACTAAGAATATTATTTAAATAATGATTTAAATAACTTATTCTTAGGAAATAATTAAATAAATAAGGATTTATTTAATTAAGTTCCTTGTTTTGGGTTAAATATGACCAGGAAATATAAACAAATAAGTTATTTTATATGGTGAAAGAAATTTTACTTAGGGTAAAATTGGTCTTACATGGTGTACTTAGGTTCATCTAATAATAATAGGTTAGATGACCAAAAATTGGTGTAACAGCCGAGATGTGCGGTCCCCCGTCGATGCCCTAGGGGCTGTGGGGCTCGGCTGACGGGTAGTTGAGAGCTGCTAGCTCTTCGCCGGTTGTCAGCCGATGTTAGTATGCATCTTTCATCGTAAAAGATCACTTTAGCTACGCATAACAAATAGCCCTAACATCGATTATGGTTGCAGAATATCTTTAAGTTTGCTGCACAAATTCAGATCTAAGCACAAAAGATATTAAGCGGATAAAATATAACATGGCTCCATGAATCCAACAGACAAGACAAGAACAATGTATTTAAAAGAATTTTATATTATATTAAAGAATGGGGCACCTGAGAGGAAAACAAGAAAGGTGTTTTCCGGTTCTCCTCAGTGGGATGGGTTCTTGAAAGTCCTCAGTGTTTCAGATCTAACATTCCTCTCTCTTAGTGGTGTAGAAAAACAAACATAGAACTCAATGGGAGTTCACAAAGAAAAATGGAAAATGGTGACCAAGAGTAGATCCAGAGTGATCTAATGCAATGGAGGTGACTAATGAATGGGGAAAACCCTTCTATTTATAACAAAATATTAGGGTGGTCTAGAACTCGGTGCATGAATAAAATATTATTAATCGAATTCTAGAACCACCCTTTAGGAATATTTTATTATATTTGTTGGAGGGAAAAGGATTTTTGACTTGGGTCAATTCCTTTATTTATCAATAATAAATAAATAAATGATTTATTTATTATTTTAAGGAAATGATGGGAATATAATTAAATAAATAATGATTTATTTAATTATTTATGAATGATTTAGTCAAATTTAACTAGGAATATTATTTAAATAATGATTTAAATAACTTATTCCTAGGAAATAATCAAATAAATAATGATTTATTTAATTAATTTCCTTGTTTTGGGTTAAATATGACCGGGGGAAATATAAACAAATAAGTTATTTTATATGGTGAAAGCAATTTTACTTAGGGTAAAATTGGTCTTACATGGTGTACTTAGGTTCATCTAATAATAATAGGTTAGATGACCAAAAATTGAGGTGCTTAACACATAGTTTTCAACATGTACTTTATTATGCATCCTTTGCTTGAGACATATTTTTCCTTTGAGCTTGTTCTTGTATTTGTCTCTATTTTGTTGTGTCAACTGTGATATTTTCCCTTCCATTGCTCCTTAATGCACCTAAGCGGATGCGATCCTTCCACATATGATTCTCAAGCTCATCCACATCAATCTCATCCTCACTAAGTCCATCATCATAACCTCACCCTCATTTTCACACATTGAATCTCCTTCAAGGGGTACGGAAAAGAATATCCAATTTCCCTAGATAACCCATCTCATCCCCATAAATCCCCATGACTTCTACCCTTGATTGGTTGTGCAATTTTTACAACTAATTAGAGGAAAACCAAGGAAAAACCAAAGTGTGAAAACCTCACTTCTAGTATTGATCCTCTTAATATTTATCTTCTAGCGGAGAAAGTCTATTCCATCACAATTAGTGTTGAAATAAACATTAGCCTACTGCCTTAGTTTCATGAAGGGTAGGCTACATAAATTAAGGCAGCCTTCATAAATGGAGACATCCAAATAAAAAGAAACAAAACTTTGGCATATTCATGGCGGTGTGTCGAAAGTATAGAAGTTACGTACTTTTGCTTATGTTGGACATGAGAAGAATATCTCAAAAATTACAAGGATTTTCCACATCCAATTGTGCAATGGTCCAACATCAAAATATAGCACTCTTAATTCACAAACATAAAAAAAATATTCGAAATCACTACAATAATCCGACTTATTCTCTAACAAAATTTAGATAATATCTTTAAATAGTGTAAGAAAAACATAACCCGATAAAATTATTGTTAATGTTACTTTGTAGGGATTCGGTACAAGTTTGAAGAAATCAACCATTAGTATGAGACAAAAAATTGACTGGTACGACGGGATTGTGCTAGAAACTAGAATCGGTACCCGAGAAAATTTTCGGGAATCAACGACATAGAGAACCAACGATTACCTAATAGAAATATAAATATCTCTTTAAGAAATCCGAAATATTTGGTCACATCGATGAATGAATACTCGTAAATAAAATGTAAGTAGTCTCTTCCCTCGTATGTGTCTTAATTTATGTTGTTACGCATGCTCATGCTGACATATTGAATTTTAATATGTTGCAAAACGAAACAAAGTCTGAGGTCACAAACATAAGTGAACTTGAAAATTGTTAAATTTATTCTAAAACCATTTTGTGAAATTAGTGATTCCGGTGAGCACCAAAATTGATCAAAAAATTACTTAAATCATAAATAAAGTTTGGAAAAATAAAATGAAAGAAAGACATCAATGTTAAATATAAATCAACCTGTTAAGGGATAATAAGAACTTAAGTGAAAATTGATAATTGAAATGTTGTGTTGTATTATCATTAATATTCATGATCAAGGGCCTAAAAAACCATGCTATAGAATGGTGGATTGAAGTTGAAACTTCAGGGAAGGTTCATTCAAATTATATGATGCGATTTGGTATTTAAGTTGTCTTGTCAAAGCCTAAACTTTCAAAGTTTGCTGCCTATCATAATCGAAGTATTTCACTATGTTGCTAGATCTCGTGCAATTACTAATTCAAAGATCCATCTTATATCCTTGGAGGTAATTCATTTCAAAAAATCACAAAGATGATGAATGACTTGATGAACTTGGAACCATTAGGTAATTTCACCCAAGGAGCATGTTCATCTTAATCTAAAACCCGAACGGAGAAAAGCCTTGTTTTCTAGTATACCTTCTCATGTTCATTTAAGTAACATGAATTTACAACCAAAGAGATTCCGGACATTCATTGCATTGATTATCACGGGCATTATCCCACGAAACTCTAGTAATACAAATGATTTTCTTGTAGGCATTGTAGCAAACGGCTGTAATCTACATAGGCTAGCAAGCCTGTCTTCTCCACAATTGTTGTATATTTTTATTGTTTCTTGTATAATAAAAGAAATAAGCTTTTAGAAGTCAATTTTTGAGGTTATGAGTAGCCTCGAGGATTATTTTTGTGAATTCTATCTATGATAATCATTTTCTCTTGAAGCTTTGCACCATAAACTACACACGGAAAACATTGATTCGACATTTGTAAAACTTTGCAATGCACAACTCTATACGAAGACATTTATTTAAACATTGTGAAGATGCGATGCACATGATTCAATTTTAATGCGAGTAGAGATCAACTACGATGAATATGATACACAAAAATCCAATGCAATGCAAAGTATTCTATCTTATCTTTTACCCCATCCACCCTCAGCGCTCTATACTTACTTTTGTTTCAGGATGTTGGCATCCATTAATATGTGCAAACCTCTCTTAAAATATAGAGAAAAACATTGTTGGCAACAATTCTAAGCTCTCTGTGTATACTCTACATCACACAAAATCTTTCAAGGCAAGGGATGAATAATTTTTTTTGTTATATTACCATTAATGTTTTCCATTTATTTTAATGTCGCAAGTTTTGGAAGTTGGAGGTCTTATTACATGTTCAACTTTTTCATCACTATCAAACATAAAAATTTAATTATTGAATTTGGTCTCCCCATCACCTCCCATGCATGTGGATCGTTTCCCAACTCTTGTTGAAGTTCCATTGAATGGTGCTTTTCATGATGGTGTTACGTAGTAAAATAATGCTTGTCAACATATGCTATAATTATTGATATTCTTTAGCATACATTAGCCATCTAAGATAGATTTATAATATATATATAGCAGTTAATACAAATTAATATCATCCTATGCCGTGGGATGTGGTTAAGTGTGAGGGATGGGAGGGCAACATGAAAAAAAACCTTGGTCCAAACCTCAACAAGTGTGGGGCCCTTGTGTGCATGTGTGAGGGAAGTTATTTGACCTCCCAGAGGTTCCTTCGCTTGCTTCATCGAAAAAGGGCCTTAACAGAAGTTAGACATGGGATACTTTATCTCTATTATTATATAACTTAGATGAATAATTAAATATATATAAATACATATATTGCATATAACAAAAGACTATATTATTCGGAGTTTATATATTAGTTGACATACACAATGCACACACACACATAATTTCATATGTTAGTTGATATATATATATATATATATATATATATATATATATATATATATATATATATATATATCTAGAGTTCGAGTTTCACATAATTCATCCACGAGGAGGTAAATTAAATTGCTTATAGAGGTTAATTAAATTCTTAGATTAACGGGTCTTTTATTTGCACTCAATAACTCGTTTGTTATTTTTGAGACGTCATTTAACATTATTTTGTGCGGAATTTTCACCAATATTATAGATGCTTTATGAGGGCGAGGTCTCTTCCTTGAAATAGCTAACATCATTCGAGGCTTGGGGCTTATTTTAAAGGAAGCCATGGAGAAGTTCACAATGACGTGTGGGCTCACTTTGTTGTTAAGGTAATTCTCGGACCTTTGATTCCATGTAAGATTGCCTCTTTATCTCTGTTTAGTTGTGAGCAGGACCATAGACTTCAAGAATTTGCATTATAATTTATAATGAGAACATGTAAATTTATTTTAAGCATGCATGTGATTCTGATTGGAGAAAAGCGCCGGACCAAACAAATTTCTATGGTTGATGCTTAAAAACTAAAAATTAGAGTTTTCTTGGGAATTTGATTTTTTAGGGTTGAATACCATGGAATACTCTATCTACCAACCTCTATATTTCACCATATGTGCTCATGTATCTTACGGCATATCAAATTCTAAAGGCTTTACTGGCTTTGATTTGTCATGTTGTGTAATTTGGAAGTTTCATGGTATTTTTGCATATTAGTGGCTTCTTGGATTGGAAGTGAAACTCTAATGATGTAAAAAGATCAATAATTTCTAGGAACCACACAAAAAATTTGAAAATCGTAATTTTTTATCTTAACTAAGCCATAGACATGCATGTTACTAAGGACAACTTGCACTTAGCAAAAGATAGTGAAATCATTTTGGTAGACTTAGTACCCTCACTTGAAGGTGTAAATTATAATTATGGAGGTGTAGGAAGATGCACGGAGAAATAATATAGCACTATGTTTTATGGCTTCTCCTTAGGTACATTTGTAGGAGCTTGTGTGCGATCGAGGTCAAGCTATAACACAAATTTTAACGTGAGAAAATGAAACTTTTCCACTTGGAATTCAATTTTGACACTTTGGGGTCCATTATATATATGGAATATGGTGTTTCATGGCATATAGAATAACCCATTTTCCTTATCATCCATCGAGTTTGTAATTTATGTACATGGCATGCATTTTTTCATGCAAGTGGACATTTTGGCACTATGAAAATAATGGGTAGAAAACAAAGTTGGTCTTACATAAAGCATATTTTGGCCCATGGGAGAATAAATCAAGGTAGGAGATGGTGTTGGTGAGAAACATCACTAGGTGTCCCCTCGAACATGGAATGAAAAAATGATCATAGAGGTTAACACGAAAAATTTCCCATTCCAAAGACACAAGCATGGTATTGGTGATCAAGTTGACTTTTACTTGAACTCAAAGATGACATATTTCATGGTAGGATACTTAACGATTTGGGAACTTGTATTTTAATGATTAATGCCCATGAGGAGGATTGTCACCTTTGACATTGTAAAATATATTAATGTTGAGGGACGCAAATTACTTCCTTGATTACCAATGGATGAGAGGACATTGTCGTAGTAAGGACATTTCTTTAAACAATATGGCCATGGCTTTGCATTCTAGAAGCTCATTCTTCATAAGGAAATCACCTTAAACAACATGGCTACAAATAATCGATCCACACTAAACTCAAATAATATGATACATTCCATAAGGGGGAGGATCAATGGAAATTAAGGAGAAAAAACTATCATTATATAAAAAAGCAAATCCAAGGTGTGAACCCATGTATATGGTTAATTTCTCCATTTTTCTATGTTATTACACTTTTGTGGGAAAATTTTAATAGGTTTATGGCAATAGAAAAACAAAAATATGGATGCGATGATGAACCTCATATTACAAATAAATCCTTGGAGAATTTCTTTCTCTTGTAGATTTTCAACTAGGCTCGCGGGGGAATTTCCCATTAATCCATCCATGCCTTTGATGGAGAGAACTTGCATGATGCCTTTTGTCATCCTCCTAGCAATGTTCCCATGAAATGTGCACATTTGACCAAATTCTAGGGTTTGTGCGTGCCACATGTATGTCTTCTCATTGGAATGCATTTCGAGGCAATTTCTTCACATCCACTCCCATTAAAAATAACATTATCTAAAAAATCAAGGGAGCTCTTTAAGATGTGGACTCTCTTGATTAGAGTAGAATAGGAAGGATTTTGCACTTGCTTAAGTTTAAACATGGTATGATGTACATTACGGTTCAACGCTTTATTTGGTACACCATTATGCATGGATTGCATGATTTTAGGCTAACAAATATACTTTGCAATATGTGCCAAATTTGAATCATCTTCGTATGTTATTATCCTTTCTCTTATTCATTTATTCATTGAAATATTCATCCCATTTTATTAGGATTTAGTAAATAAGCATTTTTTGACAAAGTGGGCCTACCTTTGGCCTAAATTCCATGACAAGGTGTATCTATTTCATCAAAATTGTGCGAGGACATTGCCTAGGACCATTGCTAGCATTAGTTATCGATGAGATATTGATGATAATACAAATTAATGACATTAAATCACGACATGATGTTCTTGAGGGGAGATTACACTTGGTCTACGTAATGATAGCACATTTTATTTACCACTTGATCACAAATTCTTGACAAACATACTTTGGTAGGCCTTAAGGAGAAAATAGGGTAGCCTAGGTCCATAACATGTACACAAGTGTAACCACTTCCGGATAGGCGTAAGCTCAATGACTACCTCCACATGTTGGGTAAATGTTATGTGAATGGAACTTGATCGGTAGTGTTTTCCTTAAGGAGAATGAGGGTAAGCTTGGGTTTGTAATATATGCACATGGTTCATCACCTCCCAAGCCATAAGTTCAATGCATTCCTGTCCCCCATGGGTGAAGGCTTTGTGAGAATGGAATCTTGACCAAAGGTGTGAAACTCCTCGCTACTAACTACTAGTTCCAAGCCTATTGGGCATTGGTGACTTTTTTCCATATGCAGATGTTGTTTTTACATTTTTAAGCAAAATTATTTAGTTATTTTTCCTTTTCTACCCGAGGGTTCACTATGTTGGGGGGGGTGCTCAAAGGTGATATGACATGGTAGGTTGGTAGGGGAAATGAGTTAATGAATTGTATCCATTTAGCTTTAAATAATGTTTCTCTTAGAATATTTTGATAAGAATTACTCTCTTATTCATGAGGAGTCACATATGGAATTTCATTGCAAGGGAGAATTTTCCCAACTTTTTTCTTGCCAGTTACATCCTCCCCATTCTAGAACTCATGGATAATTGTGTTTGTAGGTTTTTTGGCTCCCATGATACATCTATGGTGCATGCATCACATGCAAGGACATAAGGTCGGTTGTGGGAAAAATTTTGTACAGTCGACACAATGGACTATTCAACTACATCTTCTATGGCTTAGGACATGTGGACATTTCAACCTATAAAGGTGGTGTGATGGGTGCGGATGCGGTGGTTGCGACTTGCAAAGCCTTAGGTGTGGACAATTCAACCTAAAAAGGTAGTGTCATGGGTGCGGCTAGAGTGGTTGTAAAGCCTCGGGGGGGGTTGTACGTAGGCCGACATGACTCATGAGAGATGAATTCACATTTTGTACCCATTTATTTCTAGATGTCCCTCATTAAGTATTGTTTTAAGACTCAAGACTATGTTCTCTAGTGATACACCTCAACTCAAAAAGTTGTATATGATAGCTCCTTGTCCTTGATGCAAATATTTTAATTGAACCTTGTACTTGTTTGACTCAAATTTGTCTAATATGATATAAAATGTTAAGTCATGTTGAAGATGGATTTTATTACTATAATTTTTAAAATTTAAACAAATATCTTCATAGTTGCAATCGATTTTGCCAAGATTTTTGTATTAATATATTCATAGTTGCAATTTGATTTTAGAGATTTTGTAATAATATCTTCATAGTTGCAATACGATTTTACGCAATATTTTTGCAATAATATCTTCATAGTTGCAATCTGATTTTTTGCAAGATTTTTGTTGAAATATGACCTTGGTAATTATAGTGTCTTTCCATATGTTTGAGAGAACAAGTAAAATGCTTTAAATTTTTGAAGCAACTTGATCAAATTTTTTCCATATTTGTAAATATAATAGCGGGTTAATGAGAACCTTATCATTTTCTTTCTTGAATTCATGTTTTTCGTCTTTTCAAGGATTAAGAATTAGTAAGGAATTAATAATTTAATTATGGTTTCATTTTTTGGCTCATGTTATTTGAGACATGCGAGGTCACATTGTACCATCATGCTCTCCCATGATAAATATCGAATGATGAAGTGGCCGACGAAGACTTTTTAAAGGTTCAAGTCACAAATTGTCGGATGGACACTACGTAGGGGTGCATTTGGAGATGATAATGAAATCTGTGTTCCTCTAATGCCATGGTAATCCCTAATTCACCGGATTTTATTATATTTTAAACTTCAATCTTCTTCTGTTAGCTCCTAAAAAATTTAGTGTCATGCTAGTGATTAATTTGAACCTATGTTTAGTGGAAAACTCACGCTTTGTTTTTTGGTGGAATAGTTCATAATTTATTTGGATTTTTTTGCAAGTGTACTAGTCACGATGATAAACATGTGGTTCATGCTTCGGAGGGTTGTCGGTTCTTTCTAGATACACTTTTCATCATTTTCTTTGAATACTTCTCTAGTGGTTTACCTTCATATTTTATCTGCACAATTTCTCCTAAGTTCCATGTTGTTATGTTTATTGGTTGTTTCGTTTGTGGACACTTTTTCTTGAGGTTATACAAGGTAAATTCAAATGAAAAAATACTATTTTACATATTGATATTTATTCAACATTGTAGTTTGATACTTGAATTTCATAAATCTAGATTTCTATTTCGTTATCTATATTAATATATAAGAACATGCCCATGGATTGTTCATATTTCTCAAATTGTAGGGTTTTTCCTTTCTTGTTGCATGTTATTTTATATTTTTATGTTGTGATTCAATTTCTAGTTATTGCTTTCCCATTATTCTCCTATGTAGTACATGATTTATTTTATTATATCAAAATTCTTACCAATACGATAACATTGATTGTTGTATGTGGACATTTTTGTTTAGGATGGTCTATTACTAAATCAAGATGAGGAGGTAAGATCATGCAATTTCACTTTCTCTTTTTGAAGAACTAACCGGACGGGATGGTATATGATGGAAATTTCAATTTTTTACGGGTTACTTTTAGTTTAATTATGTCATTTACCTCGATGCTTTTCATATATTCGGCTAAACTTTTGTTGCTTAACAATACTTTTCCATTTCAATGCTTTAGTGAAATTGTTTATGATTTGATACTCTCATACGACCTTTATCAAGTTACATGCACGCTCATTAGAAAAAACAAGAGATTTTTTTCTTGCCATGACTATCTTTCTTTGACATTGTTGACTTAAGAAAGTATTTTAGCTAAGAAACTAGTTTGAGTTATGACATAACTTGTCATATAAATTGAATAGAGGTTATATCCAAAAATGTTATCTTATAAACTACTTATTTGGTTTTAGGATTTCATTTAAAATCAAGTCCGGTTTGAAATTTGAACGATTTGTTCCATAGGCTTGAATATTAAGTAATTTTGGTGTAAGGATTAAAAATTAGCCCATAAGGTCTCTCGGCTTATTCATTTTATTTTATACGAATATAACATTTACTATTAACTTGGAGAACCACTTGGCACAAATACGTTACATAGATCGAATCGTACTTTATAGGCTTGTTGTAGAATAAAAATAGGAGCAAGGACAACGAATTATTTTCGGTTTCCTGGTTCTTCTTGTCACCTTCGGTACCTCCGAAGTTTCAAATGGAAGTTCCAAAATATTTTGCATCTATTATCATCATGACATTTGTGGTATCTGTCTCCATGTTTAGGGGAAATTCCTTGGCATTGTTGGAATCAAGATTTATTTTGGTATGGTTTTTTATTGAGTTCCATTTTGGTCTTCAATATTGTGCTCCATATTTATAGGATCAAAGTGAAATTTGTGAATTACCCATCTCTTTTCATGATCACTTGAATCTAAAAACTTATACTAAGTGCGGTACAAAATATCATACGAGAGGAATGGTGTTAAATTTTACAAAACACATAGCTTATCCCTCCTGTGCATATTCATAATTACATATTTAGTGAAAGAAAGAAAGCATAATTAGTTGTGGAAAATAGGAAATTCTTGTGACTCATTCATCACCTTGGTTTTTCGGTCCATATGGGAACAAAATGGGCTAAATCCTAAGACTAACTAAATACTTAAAAAACATCCTTATATTGTAATAGGTATTGTGAACAAGATTTGAAGTACAAGGTGGTATATGAAAAGTTAGGCATGTCAATGAGAAGACGGTAGTGCATCTGACTATGTCATACGGAAACCATTAATCAATAAGTTTTCTATGGCATGCTTGGTGTTGCTATCTATAGATATATTGCTACGAGTTCTAGAAAAATTCTGCGAAATTATGCACTTTGTATAGATTGGGGTGGGATAATAAGAAACTTTTTTTAATATCCAAAGGTGATAAAAAACAAGTACATTCTATTGAAAAGTAATCTAAATATGAGTGTTTGTTATAGATAATCTTTGGTAAAGTGCACTCTTAGAAATTAGCATAAACAATATACTAGTTATCAACGGAAAAGTTTGAACCATGCAAGTTTATTTTTAGAAATTAGACCTTTGCCATTTTGTTCTAGTATTTCCATGGAATAGTATTAGTTGGGATGTGGAAATGTTGTTTTTATAGCCTACATACACTAATATGTGCACATTATGGAATTCAAATTTTGATATAGTGTGGCCAACCTTAACAAAGGTTCATACCCCATTTCACTTTAGATATCACTCCAAATTTTATTGCTCATCTTACGTTATTATCTAATTTCATTAGTGATGTAAAGCTACTTCATCGAAGTCAATATATGTTAGGAGCTTCATTAGATAGAAGTGTACATTTCATCAATTCATGATTTGTGGTTGACATTAATTGTGTTCCTTCCATTCCTAGATTACCATTATCATCATGGTGGAGTTTGTTAGTGTTCTTTTTTTTGAGTGAACTTGAAGGAAGCACTACACAAAAGTCCCCAATGCGAAGTTTCAGAAGTCGTACCTTCTACGGAGAAATGACCAAAATAAGTGACATATATAGTTTTGGAGTGGTGATCTTAGAGTTGGTGGCAAGAAGACAACCAATAGATCGAGAAATTGGAGGATGAAGATCTTTTGATGTGGGTGTGTAATAAAATAGAGAAAAAATAATGGATTTCTTGAAGTGTTGTATCTTGAGTTTGTGGGTTTGCTTCAAGGAGAAATGACCATGGTTTTTAAAGTAGGACTCCTGTGCCAAGCACCTTGCCCATGGGCGGCCAACAATGAAGAGAGTCGTACATTTCTTTGCGAAGCCAATACGAGAAGGCTAAGACAACTACCGAGGATGAAAAATAGTCTCTTCACTAGTACATGGAACCCACAATTTTCATTGTATAACCATGATGGTAATTGTGTTGGCCTTTAATTTTCTTCTTTACGTAGCCTCCATATTTACTTCCACTTTGTAGCTTCTAAGTTTGTTTAGGTTTTTTTCATGTATAACCTTTTGAATATAACCTAATACTAATACCTAAAATAGAAGATTGCCTTTGTAACTCTTTGGGCATCACTCCCCATGACAATCAAATGGTTAGAGGGTGCATCTATCTACCCGATCATGGGCCATTGTGCTATTTTGTTTTTGATAAATATACCCTCCAAGTTAATAATTGTGGTGGGATGGCTAAGACATAGAATTTTCTCCTATTAAACACCATGAGGAAAGCACAAGCGAATCCCAATGTCATCATAATCTATATTAGCATATTATTATTGATATCCTCTTGATATACTCTCCTTGGACACAAAAATTTAATCTAAACTAGAACATTGAAGCTTTCAATGTAATATAGGTGGAGATTAAGATGATTTTAGTGGTTCTTTGCGTGAGATTCTCATTATCTTTGTTGCCAATATGATGCAATGTGTTGTCCTTGATGGCAACCCACTTGATGAAGAGGATGGAAACCTTCTTGATGAAGTTATTCCTGACTTGATGGACTTGGTAAAGATGTAATTATGTGATATGATGTGCTTACGGAAGAAACTCATATGTAATGATGAAAGGAATGATGAAAATGTATGTCACAAGTAATACGCGGGTTATCTTAAGGGAAGTCGCGTGTACGCGCAAAAGTACGTGCCAAGTCACGTATGGGCTTTAGCACTCCAAAATTAAATACCAGGGGCATTACCATGGTATTGACCCATTGTATTGAGCGTTGGGTTGTCTATGTGGTCGAGTCTAGGAATACCATCGGAAGTAATGTGGTTTTTGACTCATGGTATTGAAAAAAGTCTAAATCTATATAAGGATAAGAATTTCATTGTGGAAGGGGTGTGCATGTGTACGGACTTTAATGAATACTTCACTGCGAAGTATATTTGTATGGTGGAACTTTGCTCTTAATTGATAGATCTGATTCTAGAATGTATCTATGAACATAATGAAGGTCCAAGATCTCTAGATCTTGAAATGGTGAAACTCTTGGATGATACGAAAAAAAGTGATGAAGACTGGTGCAAATACGGTAGAAGAAGTTGAAGAAATGCGGGTAAGTTCATAGATACCGAGTACGTGCCGCAAATTTTATCTTTTATAGATCTATACGCGAGTTCGTTTCACGCCCCGAAGGCGCGTATATATGCGGATCTATTTCAACAAAGACGTATGATACATTGGGGTTTCTTGAAAAGTTACATGAATGCATGCGCGGAGTTGTCTTCGATGACGCGTATATACGTAGATCCATCTAAAGAAAAGTGTGTATCATATCTAAACTAATGAATGCTCAAGTTGAATGTGGTTACGAAGGTACGATACCGAAGTACGGGTTAATTACGATATTGGTTTCGGTAATTTCACTATTCTATTTGTAGCATTGGGCAAAGTATGTTTGTTGAAGAGTGAAGGGTTGTGTTGGAGGTTTGTTGGATCCCGATTTGAAAATTGATGAAACGTGGTACGAAGTGGTTGAGGTTGAAGTCTTCGGTCGATAATAGAATCTTTTACGTCGGCGAGGAAGGCCCCGAATTGCTAATATCGTAGTAGCTCCCTTCTAGGTGAGGCCAGTAGCGAGAGAAGCGGGGGGTTAGAAGCTCCCTTCGAGGTGAGGGCTGGTAAACGAGAAGAAGGTTGCGGCCTTCGTAGGTGGGTGCACACGTCTTTGGTATAATTAACACCGGTACATGATTGTAAGAAGTTTCTACATAATAAAATATTGAAGGGTGAGACAACGGCATCGGTGGTTTTCTCTGAGCTTGGGTTTCCACCTAAAAAATCATGGTGTTCATGTGTGATGCTTTTTGTGTGATGTTTCATTACATTATTACGCATGTCATGCTATATAAACATCGATAATGAATACATGCAAGGATCTAAGTGAATAATTGGTTGTTTATTAATATCTCTGTGCATACGCGAGTTCGATGAGGCCTTCAGCGTATACACGCGATGCAGCTCGATGCAAAGTAGCGTATGGGTTATTAAAGAATGAAAAAGTAAAAATATGCTAAGTAAATCCTAAATATTTTGATTCACTCCCTCTCGGTATTTTTTCCAACAATTGGTATCGGAGAGCGGTCATACCGAAAAGGCTTAACCGCTAGAAGAAGATCAAGCGGGATGAGCGATCACGGGGGAACAACATCGCCAATTTCAAGCTCTTCAACGGAAGCAATTTAATCTTACGGAAAATAAGGATGAGATCCTATCTTCGATACATGGGAGCGAGATATATGGGCCATTGTTGAACAAGGATATCAATATCCGAGTGCGACACCAACGAGATCCAAGCCGAAAGAAAAGAATTATGAATCAAATGCAAAAGTGGTCAATGCGATAAGCGGAAGTCTAAATGAAGCATAATTTGTCAAAGTCATGCAGCTAAATACGACCAAAGGAGATATGGGACAAAATCATCCTAAGCTATGAAGGTGATGCAAAGGTAAAAGTGCAAAAATTCAATCTCTCGAGAATTGGTATGAAAAATTAAAAATGCATAGTGATGAGAATATTCTTTGGTTTCTTTTTTACGTGTTGATGATGTTGTAAACCGTATACAAAGCCAGGAGAAACAATAACCGAATCCACTTTGGTTGAGAAAATTTTGAGATCTCTAACGGCCAAGTTTGAGTCAAGAAGTTTACTGCTCTTGAAGAAAAACGAGGACCTTCAAAATCTTACTATGGTGCAACTTCATGGCATATTGTTGCATACAAAATGAGGAGAGGAGGATCATACGAAGTCGAAAGTACATTTTTAAAGTTTCTACAAAAAGGGAAAGAAGTTCGAAAAACCGGAAAGGTCGAGGTTATATCTCGAAGAAGATGAGGAAAACTTTGTGAGAAAACTCCAACTAGGAACTAGGAATATTCAAAGGTAAGCTTCCTTTCAAATGTTTTAATTGTGGAAAAGTTGGTCATTATCTTTGCCAAAATGTCCTTATAAAGAAAAATGCGCTAAAGAGAAAGAAGTAGCAAGAAAAAATAAGAACAAGTCTAGCACCCGAAAAGCTACTATACAAATGAAGATAGTGATGGGTTGTACGACGGTGAGGAAGAATGTGAACAAGATCTTAGACTTCTCATGGCATTTGAAAATAATTCTAGAGACGATAAGGATGCTTTTATGGATGCTCTAGATGACAATGGTTTTCTTTATCAAAACAATCAACTCAAAAATATGCTTGGAAGAAAGTAAAATAATCATAGAGACTGCGAAAGGGAATGAAGAAGCAAAGAAACATAATGAAAAATTAGAATGTGAAGTAGTAAGTCTAAGAAAAGAACTTGAGAAAGTAAAGACTGCGAATCTTAGATTTGCTAAAGGATCTAAAACCTTAGATGAGATTATCAAGGTTCAATGATCTCCTCAGATTAAGATAGGTATTGGATATGCGGAGAATCCTCTCGAGGCTTTAGCACCAAATTATTTAGCGGCTACAAGCGGTTTACTACATTCGGTCACTCAACGAGGGAATAAAGAATACTGCACGGTAAAGTATGATTTTCACGTACAAGGAACACTAACAGGGATATCTCTCGAAAAGCAACAATCAACGAGTAAACTCAAATAGAAGATTTCATGATCGCGAAATCTCTACTTCAATGGACAATGTTTCTCATGTACAATTTTGGTCATAAGTTGTTGATGTGTTGCATATAAAACCATCATGACAAGAGAAGCAAGAAGAAAAGGATAGATTTTGAACCAAAAGGGAACACCTATAACAATTTTTTCTCTCTTCAAAACGAAGTTGAATGTGATTATTGCAATAGCACAGCCATGAAGAATTTGAATGCGGAGCAAAGTCCGGCCAAAACAACATTTTCCTTCAAGTTCCAAAGTATGGAAAAAAGAAGGAATTACGGGTTGAAAATTTGGGATGGCGTTATTTGCGGAAAGGTGAAGAAAATCGATGGTACATTGATAGTGGGTGCTCAAGACACATGACGGGTGACAAAAGAAAACTTCTTTCATATAATTCTCTAGAAAAAGAAAATAAAGTTACATTTGGAAATGATAATCCTGTTTTGTAATTAAAGGAAAAGGGTCTTGTGTTTCTAAAAAGAAAAGGTGAAGGCTAATGATGTCATGTATGTGGATGGATTAAGGCATAACTTTGTTAAGTGTAAGTAAAATGTGTGATCAAGGTACGGAAGTTGTCTTCGGTTCAAAAGAATGTGTGGTTCTTGACACAGATACGAGGTAGAACTATTATAAAGGGAAAAGAACTCCAAGCAACCTATATGTATTGAAGAGCGGAAAGATCAATGTTACTTGAGCAAATCTTCGGAAAATTGGCTATGGCATAGAGAGAATTTCCGGGGCATCTGACTTCTCTCAAATCAACAAAGCAAGCGGACTTCAAGGTTGTTCGTGGTCTTCCCCATATTACTCTACCAAAAAGTATCATATGCAAATCTTGTCAATTTGGTAGCGGACAGGAGTAAAATTTAATGCCAAATAAGGATCATCGAAGTAAGCCTCTTGAATTTTTCATGCGACATTTGTGGACCTATGAGGAAAGAGTCACCATGGAGAAAGAATACTATATCTTGTTTATTGATGATTTCTCTAGAATGTGTTGGATTGGGTTGCTTAAACACAAAGATGAAGAATTTGAGAAATTTCGGATCTTCAAGCAACTGGTTGAAAATGAATTGGACTTAAAAAATCAAATGTCTTAGATACGATCGAGGAGGAGAATATATATCAAATGAATTCTTTGAATTTTGTGAACAACATGGCATAAAAGGCAGGTTCTCTATAGCGGGCACTCCACAACAAAATGGCGTAGCGAGAAAGAATGAATAGAACAATTCAACAAATGGCTAGAGCTATGCTTGATGATTACGGAATACGACATGTTCTGGGGAGAAGCGCATACGGCGACAAATATTCTCAACAAGGCACATGTTCGGGTAAATAGTGACAAAACTCCATATGAACTGCGGTATGGTAATTCTCCCTCTGTAAAGCATTTTAGAATTTTTGGAAGTAAATGCTTTATCAAAAATAATGATGAAAAGCTTGGCAAGTTTGAACCTAAGATCAGATGAAGGGATACTTCTTGGTTACTCATCTACAATCAAAACGCATACGAGATGTTACAATAAAAGGCTTCGAAAGATTGTTGAATGTATTTATGTTGTCATTGATGAGTCTCCTACGGCTCCTAAAGAAGAAAAACAAGAAACGAGAAGAAGATGATGGTGATTTTTTGTCCTTCTACATCAAATGGAAATGATATAGACGGTGGATCCAATGAAGAACCTAAAGATAATTTATAGAGCTCCATCCAGGATATGTTCGGAAGAATCATCCTGAATCTCTCAAATTTTGGGAAACAAAGATCGAGGTGTGTACAAGCAAAGGGGAGGACTCTTGTGGGATCTTCTAGCTATTTGGCATTCCTGTCCACAATTGAACCCCAAAATTTCAATCAAGCTAGCAAAGATGAATGTTGGATTCAAGCCATGAATGAAGAGCTTGATCAAATTGAAAGAATCACACTTGGGGATTGGTACAGAACCACATGATAAAAATGTCATTGGAACCAAATGGATATTCAAGAACAAGTTAAATGAAAATGGGGATGATATAAGAAACAAAGCCAGATTGGTTTGCAAAGGGTACACTCAATAAGAAGGTATAGACTTTGAAGACAATTTTGCTCCTGTAGCTAGACTTGAAGCCATAAGAATGTTTCTTGCTTTTTCAAGTTCTCAACAAATCAAAGTCTATCAAATGGATGTCAAATATGCTTTCCTCAATGGTGATCTTGAAGAAGAAATTTTATATAGAACAACCGGAGGGATTCATTTTGGGAAATGATAAAGTCTTGTTTGTAAACTTAAAAAGGCTCTATATAGTCTCAAACAAGCACGAGCATGGTACTATCATCTTGACAAATATCTCCATCAACGAGGATTTTTCAAGGGAATATGACGTGTAACTTATACATAAAAAATTGAACATGACAAACTTTTGATTGTGATTGTATATGTTGATGATATCATTTTTGGGAGTAATGAAGAATCCTTGAGTCAAAAATTACTGTACGGTATACAACAAGAATTTGAGATGTCTTTACTTGGGGAACTAACATTCTTTCTTGGCTTGCAAGTGCATCAAACTACGGATGGCATGTTCCTATCACAAGAAAAATATCTTAAGCGAAATTTTGAAGAAGTATGGCATGGAAGAATGCAAGCCTGTAAGCACACCAATGATAGCCGGATGCAATCTCGGTTCTACGATGATTCTCCCATGGTGAATCAACCGGAATACGAGATCAATGATGAAGTCTACATTATCTCACGGGACTAGATCGGACATTATTCATGCTATTGGGATTGTTGGACGATTCCAAGCTAATCCAAAAAGAGTCTCATCTTGGTGTCGAAAGAATATTTAAATATCTGCAAGGAACTCAAGACTTTGGACTATGGTATCCAAAGAATGTTGATCTTACTCTTCATGCTGCTCTAATGTGATTGAAGTTGAAATGTTGATGATTGAAAAAGCACTAGTGGTGGTGCATTCTATATGGGGCCTCGGTTGGTATCTTGGTTCGGTAAGAAGCAAAGCTCTATTGCCTTATCTCTTGCGGAAGAAGAATATGTGGTATGCATCTTCTTTGCACTCAACTTCTTTGGATGATGCAAACCTTGGGGAGATTTTCAAATCAAATGTACTTCTCCTATCTCCATTATGTGTGATAATACAAGTGCCATCGATGTCAAGAATCACATTATGCATTCGAAGACCAAGCATATTCCCATCAAGTATCACTTCTTACGTGAACAAGTGCTTGAACAAAGGTGAAGTTGGAGTATGTTCCTCAAAGAACAATTTCTTTCGATATCTTTACAAACCTTTGCCCGGGGGAAAGCATTCGAATATCTCGGTGACGAGAATTTGGGTGTTGTATACTTGCCTCTCGGAAGATTAGATACAGTTAAATTTAGAAGATTAAATTGTATATGCGGGTTTCCTGGCGGGTCGCGTATATACGCGAGTTTAACCATAAAGCCGCGTATGGTTGGTTGCGGAAATTTTTGTTTGGGGTCGGCATTCTTCGGCTCGGATACGATCTTTGTTTGGTATCTACGATGCTGTTTGGAGTCCTTTGTGTGTTTCAACTCTTATATTTTTGTTTCATTCTATGATTTTGGGTGAAGATGCCTTGATGATTTGTTGTTGAAAGTGTTCGGGATACACGAAACGAAAGGGGAGCCTTGGTCATAGAGAAAAGATGCTTGGATGCACATTTTCGAGAAATTGGCCTTCTTTGGTATAATCATTGTTGGCATTATGTTGGTTCTATAATATGATCTCTCTCTTGAGATCTTTTTGGTATTGGTCATAAAAGATCACATTTGTAATTTGATGAAAAGGTCATGAATGAGACCTATGATGTAAATTGTAATATTCAGTCATGTAAGGACTTGAGTCCAATTGTGTAAAACCTCTTGGTTGGGTGTTTGTGTCTCATATGTAAATCCACTTGGTTGGATCTTTGATGTCAGTATGAGTCCTTGGTCATAGGAAGGTCATAGAGTCATGTACTTCTTTGACAAATATGTTTGAACTTTCAGCATGAATTCAGGGGGCATATTGTGATTACTTCGGATCTGTGGCGCTTTGATGAAGGAGAATTACTTTGTGATGGTTTTGATACCCTTTTCCCTTGATTTCAAAGGGAGAGACATGGTGTTTGGTGTTTGAATAAGGGGGTCTGTTGTGGTGATCAAACACCATCATGGTTTGCCATCAAGTCCAAAGGGGGAGATTTTTGGCAATATGATGCAATGTGTTGTCCTTGATGGCAACCCACTTGATAGAGATGGCAACCTTCTTGATGAAGTTATTCTGACTTGATGGACTTGGTAAAGATGTAATTATGTGATATGATGTGCTTACAGAGCAACTCGGATGTAATGATAGAGAATGATGAAAATGTATGTCATAGTAATACGTGGGTTATCTTAATGGAAGTCGCGTATGCACGCGGAAAAGTACGTGCCAAGTCGCGTATGGGCTTTAGCGCTCCAAAATTAGAATACCAAGGGGAATTACCATGGTATTGACCCATTGTATTAGCGTTGGGTTGTACATGTGGTCTAGTCCGGGGAATACCATCGGAAGTAATGTGGTTTTGACTCATGGTGAAAAAGGCTAAATCTATATAAGGAGAAGAATTTCATTGTGGAAGGGGTGTGCATGTGCAGGCTTTAATGAATACTTCACTGCGAAGTATATGTATGGTGGAACTTTTCTCTTAATTGATAGATGCGATTCTAGAATGTATCTGAACATAATGAAGGTCCAAGATCTCTAGATCTTGAAATGGTGAAACTCTTGGATGATCTGAAAAGAAGTGATGAAGACCTGGCGCAAATATGTTGAAGAAGTTGAAGAAATCTGGGTAAGTTCATAGATATGGTTTGTTCTGCAAAGTTTATCTTTTATAGATCTATACACAGGTTCGTTTCACTGAAGGCATGTATATACGCGGATCTATTTCAACAAAGGCACGTATGATCTGTTAGGGTTTTCTTGAAAAATTGCATGAATGCATACGCGGGTTGTCTTCAGTGAAAGCGCGTATATACGCGGATCCATCTAAAGAAAAGCGCGTATCATATCTAAACTGATGAATGCTCAAAGTTAAATGTAGTTAGAAGGTCGTGCAAATGCAGGTTAATTACGATATTACGGTTTTCGGTAAGTTCCATGTTCTTTTTGTAGCATTGGGCAAAGTATGTTTGTTGAAGAGTGAAGGGTTGTGTTGGAGGCACGGTGGATCTAGTTTGAAAATTGATGAAACGTGGTCGCGGTGGATGCGAGGGTTGAATTCTTCGAGTACGATATTAGAAGCTTTCTGTCGGCGAGGAAAGTGGTGCTAATATCGGGGGGTAGTAGCTCCCTTCCGGGTGAGACTGGTAAACGAGCGGGGGTTGAAGCTCCCTTCCGGGTGAGGCTGGTAGCAGAGGTGCCGGCCTTCTATAGGTGGGTGCTGCGTCTTGGTATAAGTACGCACCGATTACATGATTGTAAGAAGTTTTTCTCTATAATAAAATAGTGAAGGCCGAGACAACGGCGGCGGTGGTTTTCTCCGCGACTTGGGTTTCCACCTAAAAAAATCATGGTGTTCATATGTGATGCTTTTTGTGTGATGTTTCATTCTGTTATTCTTGCACATGTCTACTGTATATAAACATGCGATAAATGAATACATGCAAGGATACGAAAGTGAAGAATTGGTTGTTTATTAATATCTACGTGCATACGCGAGTTCAGTAAAGGGTATCCGCGTATACACGTGAGTCTGGCTCAGTAAAGTAGCGTATGGGTTATTAAAGAATGAAAAATTAAAAAGATGCTAAGTAAATCCTAAATATTGATTCACTCTCGGTATTTTTTTCCAACAATCTTGTTGTCATAAATGGTTATTTCATAAGTTTAATTATGGTCTTTGGTCGTTTTAAAAAAATCGTATTGTAACATGAAAATGTTCATTTCTAAATTTTACTTGTTTTTAAACAATCATTGGATTAAATCCCATTCGGTATGTAATTTACCATTCTTTGTATTAAATCATGACATGACGAGGTCGAAAAAATTATAACGGAAAATCATGTTCCTTCCTAAAATTATAAACGTATTTAATCATTAGTAGTTTTTGGTAAATATTAAGTATTTGATCATGAATAGTTTTGGTAAATATTAGGTATCATACGGGAAATTAATAAATTGATTTCTTGTATTTTTATTATGAATATTGAATATCATATTTGTTCTTAGTCTTTTAATTATGTATATTGAACATATTATTTCTAGCAACTTTTTTGATCTTCCTATATTT
Source organism: Pinus albicaulis (assembly GCA_034641835.2). NCBI lineage: Eukaryota > Viridiplantae > Streptophyta > Pinopsida > Pinales > Pinaceae > Pinus > Pinus albicaulis. The sequence continues at coordinate 218,226,682 of CM076574.1, forward strand.
TCTATTCCTTTGGTGTATCTTTGCACCTTTAGGGGAAATTTCTAGTTTAAAGTCCATTCTTTACGAGGTCACTAGCTCAATGGAAGAGCACCTGCTTTACAAGCATGAGGTTGGTGGTTCGATTCCATCGTGCCACGATATTCATCGGGAATGGCGATGACCAGTTTTTGGTAATGGATGCTATTTTGACCATCACTAATGAGCTTATGGTGACACTTCCAACCATCACCAAAATATGAAATGGTGATGAGTCATAGTACCACAATATATATGCATTAATAGTGACAACTATGAAAGATCGTCACCATAAGCCGTTGTTTGATGTGAAATGGCGAGGGTCATTGTTTGTCATTATAGTCATTATTAGTGACAAACCTTGATGTCACCAATGAGCTTATCATGACATTTTTTGACCCTCACCAAATATGAAATGGTGATGAATTGTGAACGTCACCACGAGATATGCACCAATAGTCACGACCATGAAAGGTCCATCACAAAAAATCATCGTTTTTCATATGAAATGGTGACGATCACTATCCATCATTATAATCAATATTCGTGACGGACCTTGAATGTAACCACAACACATACTTTCAGAAATGCCACCTTTGGTGACGTTCAACTTTTTGGTGATGGAGGCTATTGTTCGTCACAATTACTCACATGAAATGGTGATGGTCGGTACTCCGTCATTAGAAATAATTATTGGTGAAGAACCTTGAATGTCACCACAACACCTATACTTTCGGTGACGCCACCTTTTGTGATGTTCAGTTTTTGGTAGCGAAGGCACTTTTGACCCTCACTAATGAGCTTATGGTGAAATTTTTTCTCCCCTCACCAATGTACTTTTTTCTTTTAGTGAAGCTACAAATCTAGAGGAGAAAATAGTAGCAAGAAGAGATAATAGAGATAGATGAAGCGAGAAGATGGAAGTGGGTTAGGAAAGCACACTTTCAACAAGTTGAGAAGGTAGCTTAAAGAGGCTCACAAAGATATGTTTGAACTAAAGCAACAAGATGAAAAGATGAGGAAGAAATGGAGTGATCTTATGGACATCTATCGTCCAACCATGGATGATACCGAATACATATTGAGAAGATCCCTTCCACTACACGAAAATGAAGGATATTGTGAACAAAATCTATCTATGAGGAAAGAACTAAGAGAAACTAAATAAGTTGAGGAGTTGGAAGAGAAAAACATATGAAATTAGACCTATTGGTTGAGGCGGCCAAGATTTGAATGATGATAGAGGTAAAGTAGCACAACTTTGTTATTTTTTATTTTAATTAAAGTATGTTAGTTTATGGGTTTGAAGTTCCGAAATTATTTTGCATAAATATTTTCTAGCGACCACATCTAGTCACAACTTTGAAGCTATTTTGAAGAAGTAACTTTGTAGTTTTTGTGCCTTAGCTAGCATTATAATTTTTGGTGTGAAGGTAGAATTTTTGGGGAAAGAAAATTGGAGAGGGGTCTATAGCATGTTTTTTATAGTGTCAAAATTATCGTTATTGCATGCAAATTTTATACAAACAACCTTGATTACTCAAACCATACAAGAATATGGTGCTACATTTCTAGAAGGAGGTGTTGGGCCTCTGCTTGTGATAATTTTGTTGATGAAACCATCATTTTCACATCATTCAATTTAAAAGCATTATCATCATTTTAACCATATTTCTTCATAAATGTATCAAATTCACATAGATGTTTATATGGTTTATTATTTTTATTTCCATTATTTTTAATGAATTAAGAATAATTTTGCATAAATTTTACTAATGATAGTTTGACGGTTCAATTTTATATAGTTTCCACAATTGTATCCATGGTTGAGGTAGGATAACCACCCTAGAAGGAAACATGGCACATGGAAATTTTTTTCAAATTTCCAATATGGATTTTTGGGTCAAATTCCATCCGGATCGCACGTGTGGGCCTCCGGCCAAAAGATCAGGGAAAAATGCAATAATTTTTACTAGTCAAATTCAAATGCCTTTTTTGAGAAAATGAAAGTAAATTTCGGAAAACGAAAAAATGGGTTTTTGTTCAAAACATTCCCAATTAGGTTGCCTTGAAATTTTCTCGATTTCGTTACCATTTGAGATATTTTTCGAATATATTTGAAGCTTTATTTTTCATATTATGTGGATATACAAATTTTTTATTTTTTATTTAATGCCACAGGTAAACAAAAAAGCTTAAATGAGTCGTTCTTTAGAAAATTCATGGCATAGACATATGTTTGATCAATTATGGGTTGATATTTGATCCAAATATCCATTAAATTTTATTTGATTTGATCTCATGACCAAAACTCAAGCGAAAAATTCTAAATTTTTTAATTGTCCTCGGAAATTCTATAAAGCTGCAGTCTCCTTGATAAGATGAGAGATCAAAGATGTCAAGGATGATCTTAGTTTGTAATTGCTGTGCTTATTGAAGAAGAAGAAATATTTTTTTCGATGAGTATAATTTTTTATATGGCGTAACTCTAAATGAAATTGGTGATTTATATATTCTCTTGATCTGATTTTTCAACACCTTGCGGTCCTCAAGAGCCCCCCCCTCGAGAGATTTGTGAGAATAGTATAGATGATTTACTATTTCTTTCGTATTCTCTGGATGATTTATTTTACATAGATTAATTTTTTATGCTTATTATATATTAAAAATTCATGATTTCCATAGATTAAATGTTTATGCTTTCTTAGATTAAAATGTTCATGATTCCATAGATTAAAGTTTGTAAGTTTTAGAACAAATCTCCATGCTTTCTTAGGGTGAAATCTCATGTTTTCTTAGATCAATAATAATTTTTTATTTTTGCTAGTTTAACATTAATTTCCTTTCCGAAAAAAGTGGTACTTTCATAGCCATTTATATTAAAGAATCTAATTTTGTAATATTCCAAATGCAAGAACGGCTCATGAATCATGCATCAAAAACTCATTTCCGGCCAACATATGCAATAAAATACTGAAATTGACCCTTGTATCCCATAAATTAATCAATATACAACCTAAATCCAAGAATAGAGTTGAAAAAAATCAAACTAGGTGGGTTAAACGGATCTCCCACCTATAATTCCAAAATGTATTAAAACCCGAAATTTGCCAAAATACCGGAAGCTACGCAAGGGACGCACCGTCTAAGGATGGTTTACATAAAAACATAGAGGAGAAAAATAGATCTACTCATGTATTGATCGATAATGCGGGAAAAACTGAGAGATCTAATCTCCTCATACAAAATACAAGATAACAGAACGAGGGGTTTCTTGTCAAACACTATGCATACAAAATGTGATATTCGAAATTCTTGAATCACCAGCACATAAGCGAAGCATAAAGGTATGGAAATTCTATAAATTTGTCGATATGATGTAAAACACCAAGGTCTTCCTCCCACGAAAGGTTTAACCTCCCGAATCACAAGGAAACAACGCAACGGTGCACGAGCCATACATTGAATGCTACCTCTAGAATAGCATTCCCTAGATGGAACAACAACGGGAATGTATGGGAAATGTGTGGTATGATACCAAATATCTGAAATAAGCTTAGGAGCTCTCAAACGGATTCCTCCAAGTGAAGGAAACCAGCTTCCTCCGATGAGAAACTTGCTCGAAAACCGAGGATTCCAATCCTTCCATTGCACGCAACAACACTACACAACCTTCGGAAAATGCGTTGATGAATTAGGTTGAATATTTTCCTAAAAAATGATGTGGAATGAATAAAAACTCTCCCAAGAGGCTCCTCAAGGAAAGGAGTGGGATTCCTGTGGGAACACCGGTGCTAAACAACAACTTTGCTACTCTCTTGAACAACAAGAGAAGAAAAAGTCTAAGCGAACATGAATAATAATATAAGACATGAAGAATAATGCTTCCATCCTCTTCCTTATATAAAACATAGTTTTATTTCCCTTGATCCCACTCAATTAGGTCATCTCTATCCAACGATACATCTCCCTCCAAAACTACATTATTCCTCCTTGGATTCCTCCTCTACTATTTGCATTGTTGACTTAGTCAAAAAAAGCTTGATTTTATCCCTTTTCACACATGGAGGTGTTTTATTAAGCTAGAAAGAGTGTCCCCTTTCACACTTGGAGTGTTTTTATCCTCCTTGGGAGACTTATGGGCTTTTCTACCCATTTATTCAACGGCTAAAGTTGTTGCTAACTCTAATGTTCCATTTAGATTTGAGGTTAAAATTTTGGAACATTACAATCCTCCCCCTCCCAAATATTTGCTTTTCCTCGAAAATGTATAAGGAAAAAAATTTCACCCCTCTTCCTCATGTGACCTCCCATCGACCCAGCCTCCATCCTTTGTATCCAAAGAGACTACAAATAAGCGCAAGCCAATGTTTCCTCCCAAGTGTGCAAAAGCAAATGGTTCACATCAATCAAAGGTGGAAAGTGTGAATGGAAAATTTATTGTTGTCTCATGGACTCCACAAAGTAGGAGTGATGATCATCATGGTGAATGAGTGCCTCCCTCACCCATGCTATCATCCAAATGAAGTGAGTCACCCTCCAACATGGTAACTCATGAAAAGTATCACTCCACCTTGTGCTCCTAAAATATAGGTGGGCTAAATAAATGAACATGATAGGCAAGGGCCTATCCCATGTTTTCCTCCTCTCCACTGATTACAAGTGTAGAGGCTATCTTGATCTCGGGCTACAACATGATTTCCGTCCAATGGCGGGGAAGAAGATTGAGTCTCCAAGGACCCTCCCCTCCAAATTCATGAGTCATGTCATCCCAAACCATTCCATACAATATGAATGAAGACATCATCACCACATGGAATCCAAATCAAAAAATGGCTGAAATTTATGTACAAGTTCGGATGACACATATGGTCTCTCTAGTGGATGCGGCCACAGTCCTTTCCAATGGCGATTCGAGCATCAAGTGGCAAGTTGATCTTGAGAACTTGCGGCTATGCATCTTAGCTCATCTACTATTAAGTAGTAGGTAGAAATATATACCGGCTATGTCTGATAAAAGAAATACAACACTTGCCCAAATTCATGTAGAGATGGGTTATCAACATTATAAAATTTGGCCCTAAAGTGACCATGAAACCCATAAATAATCTTGCTCTCTTGTAGAGCAATGCCTTGTTCACATATGGTGAGAAAATACGAATACTCAATAGAGTAATCAACAAGCACATAAATGTATTTCTTACCATGCCTCATGTGTGAGAGTTTGAAGGTGAGGCCCATGAGTGAGTCCTCACCCTATGAAAATCCCCTCATATAAATTTGCAAGAGGAGAGGTGTATACTCCTTTTGGAACACTCCATCAATAGCAACATGCTCTCAAGTGACAACGTTATGGGCCTTAGTAACAAGGCTCTTGTCCTCCATGAATTCTCCCTTTGACATTTCACATGCCAAAGACATCCACCATCATCTTCGCTAAGTGAGAAAATATTCTCCTGACATAAGTCTCTCATGATCCAATGCGGTAGCCTCCTTTCACCATGAATGTGCCTTCCTTCTCTTTAGAAATCTCATGAAAATTACGGGAAGAATTTTTCCCATACTCTCCCAGTGCAGCCATATCAACAACAACTTTTTCTTTTTTTGCTACCTCATCTCTCCCTCATACCGGCCATAGAGTATGATCATGATGGTTAGCGGTATGATGTCCCAACAAATAGTCGGCCATGAAGTGCCTCCTCAAGTTCTCCAAGTGGTTCCTCCCACGAAGAGAAAAAGTGTGATGTGGAAATCATGGTTTGCCCACGGATTCCTCTGAAATTTACAACATATAAAGTGGGGAGAATCATGGTCCCAATGGGGGATATTCCCTCTCAAGCCACTCTCCAAACAAAGCTCCCCATGAACATAAACATGTCAGCAATATATGGAAGCAAAGTACAATAAAAACAAGTTGCCAATGGACAAATGGAGAGTGAATCATAGTTCCACTCATGGAACCAACGTAGTCATCAGCACTACTGTCAAGAAATAAGAAATAACAAGTGCTTTACCGGCCACTTTTTTCTGCCACAATCATCTCATAAGATGAAAACATGAAGTTACAAGATGGTGCCAATGGTGCACACCAAGAAACATGTGGCTTCCCCCACAAACCATCAAATGGCAATCGATACTACAAGTAGTGAAAGTACATCATCATACAATATTAAAGAAGAAGAAACTCCCCTTGATACATCATATTTGCTCAAATAAGGAAAATAAGTACAATACAAAATGTAGAAATGATACCTCCTCCATCATGTACTTGAGGTCTTGAGCTGAAATGGCTCCAACTGGAAATTCTCCCTCACTCCCAATGGTAGGAAGGTGGTGTGACATCCTATCTATCACTATCCGGGCTATGCATCTATCCATATGTTGATATATGTCACGCGTGCCCTCCCAAGTGAACTCATCCATCGAATGGAAATATGCATCAAAGTGCATAGAAGAGAAGTCCTCATGTGCGCATGTAGCGGCTTCTCCTTGAGACTAGAAGATGCGGTCAGAAGATCTGCCATAGGAATAGATGACCACATCATCCACCATGTCGCTATCATCTCCATTTGGGTCATCGAGAATCATGCATGCACCAGATCCTTGGAGTACTCTACCAAGAGGGGCGAGATCTCCGGTGGGATCAATCCTCCTAAGAGATAGCGGCGGTGATCTAGCATGTGAGCTCTCCTCATGATGTTTCCTACTACTTTGACACCCCCCATGCCAAAGTATTCCTCCAAGCTCTTCACCTCTCCAAAATCCAAGAGTGGTGAATCCAAATACAAGATGTCTTTCATCAACTCTAGATTAGGTGGCCACCTCGGTGCAGAATGCCTCCATGTAGTGAGACATCAATGTCGAAGTGGATTGTACATATGGTTGGGAAACCTTGCCCTTGCTTCCACATCGCAATATAGTCTGCCTCCTCTTTGCACTAGCTCTTTGAAATAGGGGAAGGTGTGTGCCTCTCATCACATGATGTGCTCTTCATCCCTTCCTTCTCCTTCAGTGCAATGTTTCGCTCACGGTGTACTTGGACCTCTATGTATGATATCCGGGGAACTTCTTGCAAAGATGAGAATCCCTCATGTTGGAGAATGTGCTCCTCCTCCCTTTGCATGAGGCAGCGGATGTTCTCTAGATGTGACAAAGAGATTGTTGCCCTAATCTCCATCAATGTGTATTGGGCATCATCTCGGTAGTTGGATCCTCTTATGAAAGGGAGATCCCCATGCCCTCTTATTCAAGAATATGAACTGGAGTTCTTGCTTCTAGCAATATGTAATGGAAGATGTCATCTCCTCCCATGTTTTTACGGAAATTGGAGTTTCCTCCATCACATGCAAAAAGGAGTTTGTTTTCTCAAGTTTCCTTGCTCATGTGCTCAAGGGAGTTTTGCACCAAAACTTCCCATCAAAAGTTTCTATAGTGCGCAAGAGGAAGTGTTTGCATTCTTTAAAGAACAAGATTAAAAATACACCATGCATGAGCCTTACCTGCGAAATGCGACGCATTGTAACTATGATGGCTTCATCTAGAAATATTGTGCGGTACATAGTGGGGTCTAGCTCCTTCACCCAAACTCCGAATTTGAACATGTGGGTGATCTAGCAAAAAGTAGATAGAAGAAATCTACTGCATCCTTCTATTGGTTTTTCTCCACGGATCTTGAAAAAATCTTGGAAATCATGTGATCTCTAAACCTCTCGAGTTTGAGATTCATACTCACAAAAAATCTCTAAGAGTCATCCTCTAATGCATGCATCATCCTCCCATCCATCTCAAGGTAGCTGCAGGCACTTGACTATGTTATGGACCATGATGTGCGGCTCCATGCTCACACTTAGCATATAAAAATCTAGATTCAGCTCTGGGTCAACCTTGTTGGAGATCCCATCTCGATCTCATTTTCTTGACTCTCCTTGAAAGCTCTGCATAGATTTTGGAAGAAGATTTGTAAGCTTGTCTTCCTTTCTCCCTTCATACTAAAGCTTTACGGCTTCATCCATCTCTCCTTCCTCTAATAGGTAGGATCTCACGGTCGAGCCGGAGATGATGCTTTGATATTGCCCCAGCAATATTCCAAATGCAGAACGGCTCATGAATCATATAAAATGAATTTCCAACAACATATGTAATAAAATCTTTGAAATAGACCCTTAGATCCCATAAAATAATCAATATAAACCTAAATCCAAGAATAGAGGTGAAACAAATCCGACTAGGTGGGTTAAACGGATCTCCACACCTAGGATTGCCAAATGTATTAAAACCCCAAGGCGAAAAATACCGGGCTACGCAAGGAATTTAACGCGGAGTCTAAGAGGTTTACACATAAAAATATAGGAGAAAAATATATCTACTCATGTATTGATCAATAATGTTGAAGAACGGAGATCTAATCTTGCTCATACAAAATACAAAGATAACCCGTGAGGGTTTCTTATCAAACACTACGCATACGAGAATATGATATTCGGGAAATTACTAAATCACCATGGAAACAACTGAATCATAAGAGTTTACAAGGCTGGAAAGATATATGATCTGATATGGGAACCCTCAAGGGCTTCCTCCCATGAAAGTTGAACCTCCCAATCACAAGGAAACACACCGCAACGGTGCCACCAAACCATCCTATTTGAATGTTGCCTCTAGAATAACGCATTCCTTGGCTAGAAAAACAATATTTGGGAATGTATGGGAAATGTGTGGTCTAATACCACGGATCTGAAATAAGCTTAGGAGCTCTCCAAACAGATTCCTCAGTGAATGAAACCTTCCTCCAATGAGAAACTAGCTTAGAAACCGAGTTCCAATCCCTTCCCTTCTTGCACCCGGCAACATTTACCTGACCTCCCATGAAGCTGGCAATGATGAAGGAGAGAGTTTGAAGCTTGGCACGAAAACACGATGTGGAATGATGAATGCAAACTCTCCCAAGAGTCTCCTCCAAGGAAAGAGGTGGGATTCCCGCTCGAACACCGAGTGCTAAACATCATGCTACTGTTGAACGACGAGAGAGGAAGCAAAAATGCGAGAAGACATGAATAATAATCTAGAGACATAGAAAGAATAATTCTACCATCCTCTTCCTTATATAAAACACGATTTTTCTTGCCCTTGGCCCCACTCAATTAGGTCATCTCTATCCAAGATACATCTCCCTCCAAAAATGCATTATTCCTCCTTGGATTCCTCCTCCTCCACAAGCTGCGCTATTGACTTAGTCAAAGCGGCGTGATTTTATCCTTGTTCACACATGGAGGTGTTTTATTAAGCTAGAAAATTGTCCTCTTTCACTTGGAGTGTTTTTGTCCTCCTTGGGAGACTTATGGGCTTTTCTGCCATTTGTGCAGGTTAAAGGCACTGCTAACTCTAATGTTCCATTTAGCTTTGAAATTTAAAAATTTTGGAACATTGCAAATTTCCTTTTGAAGTTTCCAATTCATTTAATTTATGCATAAATATTGAAAAGCTAATCTCTTGGCACATGCGCATGCAATGTACTTCCTAGCTCACGTACCTGGATTGACATATGCTTGCAAGTAATTTAACATTCAATTAAATTACCCAACATTTTAGCGCCATTTTCGGGAAGTATACATAAGTGTTAGCTTTCAATTGCATCTCATTCTTATTTGCATAAGACTAATTCCATTTTATTACATCTGAGAGTAGATTCATATAACTTCGATCTCCTACAACCCCCCACTATATCCGCATTGGTGCAATTAGAGCCACAACATCTTCCACATCATGAATTATTATTTATGTAGGTAGAGAAGAAGAGGTGAAAAGAGAAAATGGTTGAATAAATAGATGGAGATGATGAAAATGAGGAATATTTTTTGGATTTACCATTCGAGAAGCGTGTCAATGGTCACATGAAGAGAATCCCTCCATACACACTTCCTAACTTCAAATGTATGAGATCGGAAAGTAGGTAAATTTTTCTTTTTTAATTTGAAATAATTTTTTAGATCTTATGGATACTCATTACACATTCAAAAATTGACTTTGTTTCCAGAAAAAATTGAAAGATAGAGCTCTTAAATAGCTCATGACTTTAGGAAAAAATTCTATAAGGACATGGGCATGGTGTAATATTCCAAAATTTGCATGCGACAAATTGGAATATTGAATTTTTGTGATTTCCCCTAGGAGATGAATAAATGGGTAAGGAGACCCATGCACAATAAAAATATGAATAAAATCCCTCATGGTGTATTGAGAATCAAGGTAGCGAGTTTGGATTTTTACACTTCCATGTGAATAGGGACAAATTCATGTGGACAAGGTCAAGTTTGACCAAGTCAATAGCAGAGATATGAGAGGGAAATCATCCACTAGAGACAACGCGATGCAAGTGGGAGGAATATTCCTTGGTGGAAGCGAAACCCTGCGGAAGGTGGGGCCCAAGGCAAGAGGGATCAAACATGTTAGAAAGGAGGGCAAGGAAGCCATAACAAGTTTATGCTTATGATTTGATGAAGACTATTTGCTTTTGGCAACTATTTAGTTGAGATTGTTTGTGTTGTGGCACAAGGATTTCTATTTACAAATCCTTCTCCTTTCTTGAGAGGTCTGCCAGAAGGGAGTGTGCGATTTTTCCTCACATCCGGGCTTGAGATCCGACATCCTCCTTCATATACGATTGTTTACTTAGCAGGTGTCTTTGTGTTGCAGGTGTTGCCGATTTAGGATTCACAACACCACTTCAACACTTGTTTTTCGGAGGAGGAGGCTCTCTTTCTCTTGGGAGATCGGTGAGGAAGAATTCCGGAGCATATTGGCACATCTTGGCACTTAGCCAAAGTAATTCTAGCATCCAAAGTGTATTCCTTTGCGGGAGCTTCCGTCCTTTTTGCGGTGTTGCGGTATGAGGTCAAGCCCACTCAATCTTGAGCTTGTTTCTCGGAGAAAGAGGCCATCCCTTCTCCCACGAGAGAGAATTTGTAAGAAGGATTATCCTTCATTTTATATATTTTTTAGGTTTGTATATATTCATAGCTTTAGTTATATTTCATTTTTCAGATCTAGATGCGAGGATACGACATTTTTCACTTGTACCTTCATGAAACCCTTCTTGAGGTCATTTTCAATAATGTGTAAAAGAGGTTTTTTCTCCATTTTTTTCCATGATATGATGTAATACATTCCATGTATGTTATTTAAATCATATTGCATCATAAAATTTCAGAAAATCATGTTGTCTATGCTTCGATGAAATTATAGACAAGTTAAAATGCATGGGGTTTGGGCCTTTTTGGTACATAGGGACAGGGATATCTGTTTAACCTAGTAGAGCAGGATTTTTTTCGATTATTTTGCAGTTGGGAGTCCCATATAGCATAATTTAAAGTATAAAACCATTATTTCCCAATTTTTATTACGGCGTTTGTCTATTGGGAATAACGTTTTTAAAGGGCCAAATGTTGCTTTTCCCCCAATTTTGGATCCCGGAATGGTCTGAAGTTGCTTTTGTGACATCGAATGATGATAATGTGTTTCTTGAAACATTTCATGAGTGAATAGAGTGCTTCTTCTCCATCATTGTTTTTATATATTAGGAGTCCCATTATTGGGCATTTGTTTTTCAACCATTACAGGTGTACGGCTTGTTTTCCTCACCTAGTTTTCTTAGTTTACGATTTACTCTTGGATTTTGGTATTATATACTCATATATAAGTGATCCAAGGGATGATTTAATTTTCTATAGTAGCTATTCTTGAAAAATGCGTTTTCGTTCTTTACTAGCGAGGATCCCATTTTGGGATATTACGGTGGTATCGAGCATAATCTTGGCTCAACGGAAGTGAGTTCCAACCATCGGAGGGAGAAATATCGAATGATGAAGAGGATGAGCTTGATCTCATCACTTTTCATATCGAAGGACCTCCCAAAGGTTAAACGGATGAAGTTGCGGTGGCTTCCCTGGGGTTTTGAGAAGAGGAAGAGCCATGCACTTCCTATTCTCCAAAAAGAAGGGAGAAGGAAAAGAGACATAGAGGACACTTGTAATATAAAATTATAGAAGTGAATACCTTGCTAAGTACGAATAAATCGAGAGCCTTGAGAGATTCTATCTTTACCACAGTTCATTACTGTACACGGAAGAAGAAAGGAGACCCTACGGCCATGGGATGATGAGAGGAAATAGATTCCTATTGTCCAATTTTGATGGGTCACTCACATTTGTAGCAGGGCTTGAGTGATGAAACTAAGAGGCTCTCTTCTTACTACATCCGGTAGTAGAGAGAGAGGGACTGTATAAATTGCGGCGTTGCACCTTGAAGGTGAAGCCAACACTTTGTGGTTCGGCCATTTTTAGCCATGCAAGAGTGTATACTGGCAGGATTTTTCTCGAGGTTGATTAGGAGATTTGGGGAAGGAAGATCAGAGAAAGAAGACCCTCACCACCACTTGAAGGAGCATGTACTAGTGCGCATGCAACCTTGGAGGAACATCCATCATGTTCGACATTGAAGAAGCCAACATAGTTGAGGAGGAAATCTTGCCTCCACATTTCACCAAGGTATGCTTAAGTTTCCATCTCTGTCATTTGAGAAAATATTATAGAGGGATCTACATTATTGTATACGCTGATTTAGAGCAACAAATTTGCAACTGCGGTATATAAGAGTAGTGATGAAGAAAGGAGAACCAATTCTTTATGGGAGCATTCGGATGGTAGCTTCATTCATGAAGCAATGGAGGAAGAAAGGATAGATGGTAGACATATTGAAGTGAGAAACACTTTCTCCTTTCCTAGATGACACTTTCTCAATGAGCACTCCCCGGCTCAAAGAGAAACTTCTGTGTACGGATCTAGAACCTTATTGGTTTTGGGAGGTCATTGATGGAGAGAAGGTCTCATGGAGAGATCTCATAGGAGGGTGCACTTCAACACATCCTGGGTGAAAATTTCTTCAAAAATTTGAGAGTCTCTTTCCCTTCTCACACTTGGATCTTCATGGATTCAAGAGACGGATAGATGATGGGGGACATCTTCGGATGGATAAAATCTCTCATGTTTGTGTTGGACACTTCTTGAGCCATACACATCATGATGAGTTTTTTCCTACCACCTATTTGGGTCTGTGGGATCAAATTGATCCTTGGAAAAGATTACTTCAAAGTTCCATGAAATGCAGAGTAATCTGATTTGGGAGAATGATAGTCTTCCTTAGGAGAGTGCTAAGGAAGAACATGATGGAAGGCACCCACATGTGGATGGATGGGTGCGGATGATAGCGAAGCTAAGAGAGCTACTGCAAATCTATGATGCGGGCGAGCGGGAGGCTTGGCGCGTTGGTTCTCTTGAAAGAGTTTGGTCATCATCCTCTTTCTAAGGGTATGGAATGAGATACTTGCATCATGGAGGAGAAGAAAATATTGTGGGAGCATTGTCTTGATATGACATTCTTCACCGTGTTTTCACTACATGATTGGTATGATGGAGGTATGAGGAGGCATCAAAAACTTTTGTTGCTTGAGTTATTCTTGAGAAACAGGAGTAGGGTACTCTCACACTTTGCAAGATGTTGCGGGGAGTAGGAGGTGGCACTATCATCGTGCGGGGGCTACTCCTTGGCCTTAGATGTTCGAGGTGCTTCCACCTTGGGAGGAAATTCTCATGTGTGGCAGCATTATGGAATGCCTTTGACATGGTGCATGTCAAGAAGGATGTTATGGGTTTGCAAGAGCCTATTTGCATGGGCCAACAACAACTTTGTCACCTTGGGGGTTGGACTTGTTGATGGAGTGTCCCCGGGATCACTTCACATTTGATGCACTTGGTAAACAAGGAGGGGTGATAGATGCACTTATTGATTGTCTAATCTGATATTTGCGTGCTCTCCCCATTTCTATGCGATTGCATTGCTCCACAAGAGGGAAAGCTTTTCATTTGACTTCATGGTCAATTTTGGACCAATGTTTATGTGATGGAGACATCCATATCTTGTATGATATTGGGAAAGTATGTTGTGCTTACATGTATGACCAACTATTGTACCTAACTTTATTTACTATTCATTATTAGACTTGATGAAATACATAACCATCCCTATGTTAAAAGAATACTTGCCATCTTTACTTTCTAAACGTGATTTAGAGGAAGCGTATTTGTAACTACATGGGAAACTATTGGTACTTCCTTGCACCACATGGAACCTTTAGTATTTCCCTAATATTGATGTTGGTCATGACCTCTTTGGGTGATATTTTTCTTATCTCTATTGATAGCGTGATGAGGAGAGGAAGACAACGTGGGGTAGGCTATCTTGTCTACCATGTACAAATTTTAGCCCACCTACTGCCGAGGCTCAAGGTGGAGGAAAATTTTCTGGGTGCCATGGTGGGAGGTGACTCATTTTGCATGGATGATTTCTTGGGGATAGAGGCTCCACTTGGGAAAATGTTGTGAAACCAGCTCCAAAAATAGAAGAAAAGAGATATCAACGCCTTAGAAATAAGCCACTTCGAGGGGAAACCTCCAATACATTACATGAATGAATAATTCTTAGATGATACAAATTACAAAACCTCCTTTCTATATAGGAGTCCATGGGGCCATAATGTAATTCTAGTGGGGCCACAATGTAATCTGCATTGACCTAACAATAATAATTTAAGGGCACGATAATAACAATAAGGGGGTTACGCTAACAACAATAAGGGACTATACTAGTAATATAGGGACCCCTGTACCCCCTCTCCTTCAAAAAATTGTCCTCCAACGCTTGAGTAGCTACGGGTATGCAGCATAAGAAATTCTTATCCTCCCATGTAGAATCTTGGGTGGGTAAGTTCTTCCACTTGATGAGATATACGAAATTTATCGATTTCGTAGCTTTCCGATTCTTGTTTAACAACGAAGTACAACGAGGTTCCAATATGATTTTCCTTCCTCATCGAGGTTCTAGCAATATCGTTTGAGCGGGAAGATTTTCACCTATAACCTTCTTTAAGCATGGAAACATGGAAAAGCGGATGCACTTGTGAAGAAGTAGGAAGCTCAATTTGTATGCCATAGTACCAATATTTTGTAACACCTTGTAAGGACCATAGTACTTTGGTGATAATTTATTATCAACAGCTTGCTTGGGGGACATTTTTTGTATGGTTGTAGTCGTAAAAATACCCGGTCTCCTACATCAAAGAAACTTCTCTCGCTACGATGTTGATCTTCTGTTGTTTCATTCGATTTTGTGCCAGAAATTTAGGTTATCCTTTAAGAGTTGGAGAACTTCTTATTGATGCTCGTGTGATCTTCTTTGCTTGAACCTTTGAATTTTATCTTAAATATGATGTGATGGATGGTGGATGATATCCATAAAGTGCCATAAATGGGGTCATTTTCTTTGCGGTATGGAAGGAAGTGTTATACCACCATTCGGAGAGAGTAACCACTTGACCCATTGTGTTTTTATCGGATGCAAACAACGAAGATATCCTTCCAAACATTTATTTACTATCTCAATTTGACCATCAGATTGAGGATGATAAGATGAGCTATGAGCTAATTTAGTGCCCAAACAGAAAATACTTTCTGTCCAAAAAATTTCCAATAAAAATAGGATCTCTATCGCTCACAATGGCCAACAGGTATGTAGCTTTTGAATTGTGTCCATAAATGTAGTAGCAATTGTACTTTCTTTAAATGGATGAGATAATGCACAAAAGTGTGCATACTTAGTAAGTCTATCAACTACCACCATGATGACACTCTTTCCTTCGGACATAGGTAAGCTTTGTGATAAAATCCATTGAAATATCCTCCCAACATTGACTTGGAATGGATAAAGGTTGTAGAAGTCCAGGGTCTTAATTGTCTCCAATTTTATTCCTGGCAGCAAACCAAACATTTTGCCACAAACTTTTGAATATCAGATTTAAGGCCATCCATCTTTCTTCACCACCTTGGTAAGTTTTTAAAAATCACGAGTGTCCTCCTACAAGAAAGTGTGCCAATTCCAAAAGAATCTTTTATTTTTAGTTGGGAATTCTTACAGATATAAGTGATATTTGTACCATAAAGAATCATTTTTCCAACTAAATGTGTCGGATGTACTAGGATATTGCTACAACTTTTGAATGAGTGTCCATACTTCTTTGTCCTTCTTCCATTCATCTCTTGCTTGATTATCAATGCGGTTGGATAATAGAAATGGCATAAAGCAATTCTTCCACCTCTTCATTCTTTCTTGAGAGTGCATCTGCAACAACATTAAGCTTCCATTTTTTGTAGATTATTTCAAAGTCATAACCCAACATCTTTGTGACCCATTTTTGCTACTCTTCTGAAGATATTCTTTCTTCCAAAAATTATTTAAGACTATCATGATAAGTTTTTACCTTGAAGTGTCTTCCCATTAGGTAAGTTTGCCATTTCATTAGTGCATGCAGTATTGATAACATTTCCTTCTCATAAATAGGTTTCTGTAAATACTTTCCTTTTATTGGATGACTTTCAAAAGCAATGGGTCTTCCTTCCCGCATTAAAAAAACACCAATTCCATTTCACAGAGCATCACATTCCACAATAAAGGTTTTTTGAAGTACGGCGTAGCTAAGGCTGGTGCTAGGCTTTGTGCCTCTTTAAGATGTTCAAAGGCCTTGGTTTCTTCGGAGTCCATGAAAAATTATCTTTCTTCAATAATGTTTTTAGAGGTGCTGCTATTCTCCCATAATTCTTAACAAACTTACGATAATACCCTGTTAACTTGCAGAAATACTCTGTTGCTTTATGGTTGTGGGGACTTTCCATTCCTTAATGGCTTTAATTTTGTTAGGGTCTACCTTAACACCCTCGTGAGATACAATATGACCCAGATATTCCACCTCTTGTACTCCCGAAGAAACATTTGGATGTTTTTGCATATAATTGTTTTCTCCTCTGATAGTTTGAGCACCATTGTCAACATGTTCAACATGATCCTTCCAAGACGTGTTGTAGATTAGTATATCATCAAAAAATACTAGCACAAATTTTCTAAGGAAGGGTTTGAAAATGGAATTCATCAACCCTTGAAATGTAGAAGGTGCATTGGTAAGGCCAAAAGGCATGACCAAAAATTCATAATTACGCTCATGAGATCGAAATGTTGTTTTTGGAATATCTTTAGTCTTCATTCTAATTTGATGATATCCTGAACAAAGATCCAACTTGGTAAAATAAATTGCTCCATGTAATTTATCCAATAATTCATCAATCATAGGAATGGGAAATTTATCTTTAATGGTGAGCTTATTGAGCTCCCTATAATCTGGACACATGCGCCATGATCCGTCCTTCTTATGTACCAATACTATAGGAGCAGAGAAAAAACTTTGACTAGGTTGAATTATACCCGCCTCTAACATTTTTGAAATCATACGTTCAATTTCACTCTTTTCGACATAAGGATATCTATAAGGCCTGATGTTTGGAGGAACACTTCCCGGAATAAAATGAATAGCATGATCATGATCACGAATAGATAGGAGTCCTTTTGGAGTTTCAAACACCTTGGAATGATTGTCCAAGACTTGTTGGAGATCTGCAGAAATAGATGATTTTGATGTTGGAACTTCTAGTGAGCATGATTGTGCAATTACGTCTCGTTGTTATTTCTTTAGAATCTTTTTCATGAAATTAGAGTTTATTGTCTTTCCTAGCTTCCTTGCAATACCCTGTAATTCGACTTCCTTTCCTTCTGAAAAAAATTTCAAGAAAAGTTCTTGAAAATTAAAAGCTACCATCCCCAAAGATTGTAACCATTGTACTCCTAGTACAACATCGGCACCTCCCATAGGAATGGAAAGCATTGGACTATTCAATACATATTACCCCATGGTTAGCTTGATATTATGGCATTTTTCGAGCAATTTTATAGTTCCCTACATTTGCAACCATCACTTGACATTTTTGGTCTTTGGGTATAGAAAACAATTCAATTCCTTAGCTACCTTACAATGAATAAAATTATGGGTGCTACATGAATCAATCAACACTATTACCTTTTTCTTCTTGATATGTCCTTCTATCTTGAGAGTTTGAGGAGTGGTAATTACGCAATGCATTACACGATATGGTCGGACTCATTTCTTCTCTTCTGAGGCAGTTTTCACCGGTGTATATCCTCTTCTTGTTCATTTTATTCTTCCTCTTCCACAGTCTATATAAAATAACTTCTTCTGTTACTTATGACCTTTGTTATATTTTCTCCTGAGCCTATGCAGCCATTTTTCTATTTTTCTTCCAATTGTTGTGGTGTCAACCTTGTGGGTTGTCAAAATCTAGGCATAACAACACTTCCTTCTTTATAGAAGTGAGTGGTGAAGCTTCCTTGTTGCCATAATTTAACATTAAATTTTTCTTGCCAACACAGATACCTTCTTCGATGAATACGAGGGTTCCAAAACGCGAACTTCATGTTGGATGTTATCCTTTAAAGTACCTATGAAGAGATCAATCTGTGTTCCTGCGGAATATCGGTTACCCATATATTCAATTTTTGGAAGTCCTTAATGTGCTCCCCCACTGACCCACTTTTGTTTGAGATTTATCGATTGGCTAAAGAAGGTGTTGCTCTTTGTATCCTCATAATGTGCTATAATTTCCTCGTAAAAATTGACCAAGTGACAATTTTTTTCACAGGGAGCAAATCCATCGATACCATACAAATGTATTTTATTTCTAAATGTAAAGTTGCAATGCGTACCTTTTTTGTGTGTTTTGCACATTATGGAGATCAAAATATTGCTCCATCTGTGGTATCCATGTTACAATATCCTTTCCATCAAACTTCCTCATATCCATTTTTGGAATATGGTGATTCTTCACGCCAACATTAGAGTTTATGAAGTCACAATTAACATTTATTTCAGCTACTCATCATGAGTTTCCTCTACCTATCTTTTCACCATTAGAAAAAAATTTCTTGTATCGACTTTGTCGAACCTTCCGTATCTTGCTTTTAGATCATTCTTCATGTTTTCCATGTTGTCTTTCATTTTCTCATCGATCTTGGCTTCCATATCATCCATCCACCAGATTCCATGCCTTTCTTCAAACCATCCATCTTCGCTTCCCGCCTTTCTTCAAAAAATCCATTTCATTTTTTTGTTTCTCTTTGCGAGAGCGAAATTTGGTGCACTTTCTCTTGTAATTTTTTGATAGATCATGTTGCAATTCTTCATCTTCATGAGTCATAGTAGAGCCTTGAAGGCTTAATGGGTATTGAATTATTTTTTAAAGAGATTTTTTTAACCCAATAATGATATATATTCTACAATATTCCTTGGAATAAATTCAAATTGATTCTTCAAACAAGACTTATGCAATTCGTAAAAAAAATACACACCTGTTTCTTGATTTTGAGGAGCTCAATATTGAAATTGGATTATCTTTATGAATGTGGCTCTTCAAAATCTGAAATTTGGTACTAAGGTATCCTTCTGAATTATCTTTCAAATGCAATAGGTCTGACTTGATTTGGATTCTCCAAGGAAAATTTATGTCCAATCTCCCACAATGACCTAATTATGGACTAGTTCAGTAGAGAAAACTTGTACGACTTGCCACGTGTCACTATTTTGTCTTTTAGCTCTAAAATTGATAGCAAAGAAACTGAATTCCATGTACTTGCGACCACTTTTTACATCACTCCAATCCGATGCTCAGAGAGAGAGTTATGAATATTTTCCATGATCACCTCTTTGAGATGAAATTCAGGATCCTGAAAAAGCACTACCTTCCATAAATCATATCTCCAAAAATATTGTGAACCAAGCTCTAAAAATTTTTAACGAGTTTCCTCAGGATTTTAGATCTACACCTTAAAAATTTCAGATTCTGAACCTTCGTATAAAAACAGTTATAGCGCAAATTACACAATGACCTGTTTATATTAAATTTAGGAACCTGCAAAAAGACCTAACTTCCACAGATCATATCTCCGAAAATATTGTGAACCAAGCTATGAAATTTTTTGACGATGTCCCTCAGGATTTCATATTCGCACCCTAAAAATTTCAGCTTCTGAAACTTCGTATAAAGTAAATTTATAATGAAAATTCCACGATGACCTGTTTGGAGCAGCGAAACCCTAGAATCCAAAGCTTTGATACCAAATGTTGTGAAACCAGCTCCAAAAATATAAGAAAAGAGATATCAATGCCTTATAAATAAGCCACTTCGAGGGAAACTGCCAATACATTACATGAATGAAAAATTATTGGATGATACAAATCACAAAACCTCCTTTCTATGTATAGGAGTCCATGGGGCCATAATGTAATCCTAGTGGGGCCACAATGTAATCCTAGCTGACCTAACAATAATAATTTAAGGGCACAATAATAACAATATGGGGGTTACAGGGGTACAATAATAACAATAAGGGGGTTACGCTAACAACAGTAAGGGACTATACTAGTAATATAGGGACCTAACAGAAAAGGTGCTTTCCCAACACATTTCAGTCTCCATGCCTTGGAGGCAACTCTTCAGTTCTATCCTTGCAGTTGCTTGAGGACAAGAAACATTTGGGAGGGTGTTAGGACTCTATAATGTACCTTTTTGACCAAACATTTTGCTATCATTCCACTTTTTTCCAGTCCATATTTAAAGCCTATATTATCACTTTCATTCATTCTTGCAAAGGTATATAACATTCTTCTCGTTACTATATGTTTAACTTGTTTTACATGTCATTTTACATTACTTTCATATTTAATCATTAATCAAAAATATATAGTTGCTGAAACAATTTGAAGACTGTAGTTAATTTATCATGACTGTTGGAACCGCGTTGTTGAAATCGTTTGAAGACTAAAGTTAATCCATCATGGTTGTCTAAAGACTGCGTTGCTGAAACAATCAATATAGTACGCAATGTAGAAATTTGCTGAATGATGAATAATTATCCACCGAGATTATCCTGATCACATATCAATTCAAATTCATATGCAACACATAATCTCTTCCACTCAGATCATCACACATGCAGAAATAAAACAAGCGGTATGCGATCAAAAGATCATCGAAACATCACACATTACACGGTATGTATGGGGAAATCTTATAGCTGAAAACCACTTGACTATTATTGTATGTTCTATAATGGAGAAAACATGTAACAAACTCGGTCTGATACTCCTCACAAGTACTCGGTACTATCTCATGAAGTTACACACAAACTAGCTTGGTTTTGAACAAGTCACGGGGTTCAAAACACACCCACTAATTACTTTGCCTCTATTGCGCAATCAAGGCTGGTCTAATGAGAGATCCAAGGTTAGAATCTCCTTGGCCAATAGTGTAATCATCATTGGAAATTCCTCCAAGTGTGGTGCAAATCTCATGCACAGGCGATGTCTGAGCGTGTATCTCCACCCTTTCATCTACCTCTTTCCATGGTCTCCATTGAGCTTGTCCATGCATTTTAGTGAAGCGATGTGTTCTTGAGTTGAATAATGGGTAATAATTAGTGAATTAAATAATATTTAATTCACTCCACTCATTACGGATTGATTAGCTAGTTAAACTAATCTCAACTAGTTCAACTAAGTTAAGCGAACGCTCCACCAAGCGTATCGACTCCACGAACACGCAGCACAAGGAGTCCTAAGCAAAAAGTCAACCATGCAGCAAGGCTCACGAAACCCCTAGGAATAGCGTAATTCCTCTGCATCATATGCATGAGCCACTTAAACGCTCGGGCGGAAGTGCTCAAGAGAGTAAGGCGAATTTTAGAGCCCAAATATTATTGGGGTAAATAATATTTGACTTCCCTATTTTAGGATAGGCGGTCTAAAAAATAGACTTCGACTAAATGTCTAAAAATAGAGGTCCATATATTTTTACCAACATGACCAATACTCAATAATAACATACGCGACCCCTGGACCATGCTCCATATGTCTAAAAATAGACATAGTCTAAAAATAGACTTTGCGCCAAAAATAGCTTTGCGGGCCCACTTAGTGAAGGCGACTTCATTTCACTAAGCTCCATCATCTTGCTGCACTTTCAACACTCCCTCTACGTGATATATGGATTATCGGCAACCCCTATCTTGCCTGCGCGGGTCGAACTTGCTCCTGGTGAGCGCCTTCGTCAAGATGTCGGCATCACGATCTCAAGTGGGAACATATGAAAGCATCATGATTCTCCATTGAAACCGCAATCTCTCATATGATGGTACGATGTCGATGTGTTTGGATCTATCATGAAATATTTGGATTATCCGGGAGGTTAATGCAACTACGAGGTTATCACGGTAAATCACGTAGGCTCCAAATGCAACCGAACAATCCAATGAGGATCTTCCTCATCCAAATAGCTTCGCATGCGACCAAGCTTCTTGCCATGTACTCGACCTGTTGAAGGCGGGTGCCACGGATCTGCAGCTACTGTTTGTACTAGGAAAGCTGCTATCGACCCAATGCTTAAAACTCCTCCGGATGTGCTCTTTCGGTCGGGTGGGATCCACCTTGTCTGCACTGGGTGGCCCGAAAACCGCTCCATCCTCCTGTACGTACCATAGACCATATCTAGATGTACCACTAAGATAATGAAATACATGCTTGCACACTTGCTTCGAGAAGAGCTTGGTAGGCTCAACCATGGCCTTACGAAAAGGTTCCCGGTTAACGACATAGCATATATCGGGTCGTGTATTGACCGGATACATAAGCGACCCTGTTGTCGATGAACGGTGGCATCCACTACCTCACATTGAAGTAGCATCCTCGCTTCCTCCAACCCACTTTGGGAAGAAGTGTCAACGAGCTTGCAGCCATGCATGTTGAACCTCTCTAGCATCTCCGACATACTTTCACCAAAGAAACAAGCAGGTCCTCCCGCTGCGCTACCAAATCTCCAATCCCGAAATAATGAAGGAGGCCCAAGTCCTTCATCTCGAACTCTCTAGCAAGGTCCTCCTTGCATGAAAGTATCAACAACTCATCACCGTCAAAATCGGATCATCTACATACGGTACAATGATCGGAATCTTCCCTCCACCACAATCTAGTATGGGTTAGGATCGCCTCACTCTTGGAAAATCAACCCTGGTGGAAATAGCATCCAATGCGTGTGTGCACGAAGCACGAGGTGCCTTCAGCCGTACGGTGCTCTCTTGAGTCGGCACACATGCGAATCCTTGTTGAAGATCTCAAAACCTTTAGGGCGTTGCTCTATGTACACCTCCTCCTCGATGACCTAAAAAAGTTGAGGCAACGATCTTCACATCCATACGATGGATGTGCCATCCCATCTGTCTTGAAGGCAAGGATCGTTCGTATGGAAGAGTACCTTGCGACGGGTGCAAGTCTCCTCATAATCGATGCCCTCGATCTTTGAGAAGCCATAAGGTGACAAATCTCGCCTTGTACTTCTCCACACTCTCGTCGGCCCTGTACTTTGTAGATCCGCCATAAACCCACCACCTTCTAAAATTTCCTACGGTCTTCGGAGAATCTCCCATGCCCGCTGCATTACGACGATCGAATCATATTCTTCGATCATGGCATCTACCCATGCGGGTTCCTCCCGGCTTCCTCAAGAGGATGACTCTGTCATGACACGATGACTCACAGAGCCATGTGTCCGATTGTCACCGTCCGTTGTTGCCCTCTGTCTGCGTTGTGTTGTAGGTGGTCCTACAACCTTCTCTGCATCTCGAGCCGATCGCTCGGCGCCATGGTGTGCTTGCGCCCTGCGATGGTTGTGGCTGTGGGTGGTTTCTTCCACCTCTGAACTCCTCTTGTGGTGATCCACATCTCGACTCCCCTCATAGGAAGTAACGGCCTCTCCTCATCTGCATCTGTGATGTAGCTCCCTCAGCGAACCTTTGCATGGTTCTCCTCTGACAATGTCCGTCGCACAACGGTCTTTGTTGTCACAACAAGCCTGCCGATAGTTGTGAGGTGTATCGGTGTACCCCACAAATATTCCAACCTCGGCGATGGATCACGACTTCTTTTTGTCATCCCTTCGTCACATGTGTAGACGAGTGAACCAAAAATTCTCAAATGAGAAATATCGGGTCTCTTACAGAATAAGCCTCCTCGGTGTACTCATGCCAAGAACCTTGTGAGGACAACGGTTGCACATACAACTAGCCTTGTTACATGCCTCGGCCCACAAGTGAAGGGTAGGCCCGATCATGCGACATCGCCGTGCGGCACCCGATCGTTGTTCTTCCGCTCGGCCACCTGTTCGCTGTGGGTTATGGGGTGCGATAGGCTCTCTCGGGTCCATACTGCCTTTGAAAAATTATTTGAATTCGGTAGGGATGAATTCCACACCATTGTCGGCTCTAAGAGCCTTCACATGCTTCTAGATTCCTTCTCTACCGGCGCCTTGAATTCACGGAACTTGAAAAATGTCTCGCTCTTCTTCTGCATGAAGAAGATCATTTCAAGAGAGAAATCATCAACAAAGATCATGTAGTACTTGTGCTTTAACATTGAAGCTATAGAGAAAGGACCACACACGTCTATGTGAACTCTCTAAAGGATGCGTCGTGGCGCGACTATCCTTCTCGTGAAAGGTGGCTTTCACATACTTCCCCAAGGTACACCCCTTGCAGCCGGTACGGCGCGCAAGGTGCCCTTGGGAAACCCAATAATCTGCTTTGTAGTATCTTCAAAGCTCCGTGAGTGAAGGTCGGCCCAATCTCCTGTGCCACGGTTCGCCCTCATCTCATCCCGACTCACCACTTCTCTCGCCTTACATACCATTCTTCTTGCGTCATCTACTTGCAATCGATAAGGTTCTTGGTTTGGACCCCTATCTTAGGGTCTCTCCGGTAGTCTTGCGCAATCCTTTCCTTCGGCGAAGACCATCATGCCCCTTATCTTCCAACATCGCCACAAAGATCAAGTTCTTCTTCAATCCCGGGTACATGCATGACATCCTTCAACACGAAGGGTTTACCGGACTCCCTGCGAAAGGATATGGTACCGATACCGGTCGCATTGTATACACCATCATCACCCATCTCGATGTGCACGCCCGGATCTGTCCTCCAAATCTGAGAACAAATCCACGATCTCCTTTGTCATGTGAAATGACGCACCAGCATCCAAGAACCTGGCAGTCCCATCACACTTGAAACCAAGCATGCGATCGGTGAAAAGTCAAACTCAAGCTGCCGAAGCCAAAGCCTCTCCCATGCGAGGATCTTCCGCTTGCTTGTTTTTCTTCTTCTTCGAACAATTGGTGGCATAATGTACGTGATCCGTAGCGGTGAAAACACTTCACTTTCGCCATGTCTTACTTCTTGCCCTTTGCACCGAATGAAGTTTTCTTCCCTTCCCCTTCTTTTCTTTGGCAGCCATGGCTTTCGTTTATTCATCGGCTCCCTTTGATGAATCGAGTCCCTAAGTAGTCCTCCTTGTCTCCTCCTACCATGAGATCCGCCCAAAGGCGCTCCCATCCCGACAACTTCTCCCGACCATTGACACTATCTTGATATGAATTCCAAGCCTTTGGAAGACGATGAGAGCCGGAGTCGACCATTTCCTCATCTTCGACGGTCACCCCCACACTTCCCGGCTCATCTACTGCATTGAGTGAACTTCGTGAGTACTTGGCGATACTATCGCCTTTCTCCATCTTGATGTTTCGAGCTTATCTTTGAGCGCTAGCTTCCTTTAGTCGCTCTTACTCACCGGAATAGATCCGTCGAAGCTTTCCACATTAAATATGGAGAAGCTTTTCCATGCGAGCTAGATACAATATGATCCTTGACGCCCTCAACGAGAATCCTTCGACATTTCGCCATCTTCTTTTGCCAAGCTTCGACTTCGGCGAGGATCGGTGGGCTTTTGGACATCCGTATCTACGAAATCCTTCGATCCATTATCTTCTAATACGCACTCCATGTGATCCTTCCATACAGCAACATAATTCAAACTACCTTCGAACGTATTCGAGTCGCAAGCGGGTTGAAAGACATTTTCAACTCGGCACCAAGAAAACAAAGCTGCTGCCAAGATTAAATTCCCGAGCTCAAAGCTCAATAGCTCTTGATGCGTGAGAAAAAATTATTTCTAGCACGGAGATCGACGCCGAACGTTTCTTGGATATATCACCTTTCAAAGGAAAGGATGGATCAAAGGCTACACAGCCGCATGCGGACTACGTCTCTAGAAATAAGTTTGTAATCAACTGAGTGATCAATCTACTGCTTCAATAGCTCGATACCATGTAGAAATTTGTCGAATAATGAATAATTGCTCCCGCAGGTAATGTCTAATCACATATCAATTCGAATTCATATGCAACACATAATCTCTTCCACTCGGATCATCACACATGCGAAAATAAAACAAGCGGTATGCGATCAAAAGATCATCCAAACATCACATACATTACACGGTATGTATGGGGGAAAGATTATAGTGAAAACCCTGTGACTATTGTGTATATTATAATAGAGAAAACATGTAACAAATTTAGTACAATACTCCTCACAAGTACTCAGTACTATCTCATGAAGTTACACACAAACTAGCTTGGTTTTGAACAAGTCACAGGTTCAAAACACACCCATTAATTTCCTGCCTCTATTGCGCAATCAGGGCTGGTCTAATGAGATATACAAGGTTCGAATCTCCTTGTATTGACAGTGCAATCATCATTGGCAATTCCTCCAAGTGTGGTGCAAATCTCATGCACAATTGATGTCACAACTGATAGCTATCTCTACCCTTTCATCTACCTCTCCTTTGGTCTCCACTGGCTTGTCCATGCTACATAGTGAGCTGATGTGTTCTTGAGTTGAATAATGAGTTAATAATTACTGAATTAAATAATATTTAATTCACTCCTCATTACTATTTGATTAGCTAGTTAAACTAATCTCAACTAGTTCAACTAAGTTAAGCAAGACACAACTCCACCAGCTGTCTCATCAACTCCACCAAAATTAACGCGAAGTCCTAACTAAAGTCAACCATGCATGAGCTCACCCAAACCCCTAGGAATAGTGTAATTCCTGTGTCGGATGCATGAGCCACTTCGCGCTCAGGCCCAAGAGTGCTCGAAGAAGTAAGCGAAGTTTAGAGTCCAAATATTATTAAGCGTAAATAATATTTGACTTCCTATTTTAGGATAGGCGGTCTAAAAATAGAATTTGACACAAATGTCTAAAAATAGAGGTCCATCTATTTTTTACCAACATGACAAATACTCCAGGGAATAACATCTTTGCAACCCACTGGACCATGCTCCATATGTCTAAAAATAGACTTTGCGCGAAAATAGCTGCGGGCCCACTTAGTGAAGGCGACTTCATTTCACTAAGCTCCATCATCTTGTTGCATTTCAACACGCAAATCCCGTTCGCACAGTAGCCGTGATTTGCGATTTTGAAAACGATATTTCGAACGATAGCAACGAAAGATAAGTAAGGAAGTTGTTACACTAGCGTAACAAGCTGTACACCTTGAAGCCCGGTACTATCGTAACCATTGTAACAACATTTTTCTATGGAAGAACGAAGGTCCTATTTCGGTATAGTCCAGTTGGATTAAATAGGATTTCTATAATGTAATCAATTGTAATAGATGTATCCTCTTTAAAAAGTGGAGACATCAGCATTAACAAGAGGAGACTACGGGAGGTTTATTTTTGAAACAGAGAAGGAACATGAATCCTTTGTAATATGTACTTTCGATAGATGAATAAAATCTTGTTCTGAGCATTTCATTTTAATTCCTTCTTTTGGGGAATCTTGTGAGAAGGAAAGGGACCACCTTCTTCACAAGATTCACCCATTTATTTCCGTAGTTTGTTAACTATTCTTTTTCATTTATGCCTTGTTAAACTCTGTTTGTTGAAATCATTTATGCAGTATTGGAGCACTACGTATTTATTCTTTGACTCTTGTTTACTTGTTACTTGTTGCATTGTTTTCATACACTTCATTCCTAGGTAATTATGGATTATTTTAATTGGTAATCGTGTTTACAGAATGAGTTTGTGAAATCTTGGTAATTAGAAACAGTTGCTGAATATTCCTACTTGGGGAATAGGGTCTTGTTCTCTGTTATAGCATAATTGGTCTTTCCTTTTGTAGATTGGTTTCCTTTCCTAGATTGTTGTCTTTTTAATGTAATCTAGGATTATTTTTATAATTTTCTGCAATAGAAAGATTGTCTTTGTTGTAACTCAAGTAGAATTTAGTTTGTTGAAGCAAGGTGTGATTAGTGTAATTTTTACTACAACATTTCATTGCTTTTGAGATTGAGCATATACAGTATGTGATTTCCTTTGAAATACACATACTTCCCTAGGTTGACAATTTATGTAGCACTTGATTGCTTAAATCAATAAGAAATTAAAGTGACCAACATTTTGGCGCTGTTTCCGGTGAAGGAAATTATAGATTTTAAAAGCATTGATGTTTTTATTTCAGATGTGTAGATTGCATGAGAGGACGTAGAGCCCCCAAGAAAACTAACCCTACAGGTGGAAAGGGAAAAGGAAGGGGAGGAAGAAAGACCTTTATTGACGAGATCATATCAAAAGCTGAATCTTCTCAAAGGCTAAGCTCTCGAAGGCCCAAGCCTCATCATTCTTCCCAATAGAACTACGAAACAGAAGAAATTGTGAGCCCTGAAAATGTTGAAGAGCCAGTAGAAAGCGTTGAAGAGACAGTAGAAAGCGTTGAAGAACCAACAGAAAACGTTGAGGAACCAACAAAAAAATATTGAGGAGCCAGTTGAAAACATTGAGAATCGAGCAAGCACAGTAGGAGATATGGCAATGGAAGGAAACAATGATGAATTCTTCAGAGGAGGACCAATAGATCCTGAAGGAGGAAAATATGAGAACTCTCTCTCTACCTTGGGGTTTCCTATTGGTGATCTCTCTAGAGGAGCAACCTCCATGAAGAATATCCCACTTCCGACTTTACTACTTTCATGGTTTATCTTACGAAGATACGGTAGTTTCTTTTCAAGTTTGATATATTATGCAGAAGTTATGATTATGTTACTAATGCTAAAAAAATAAAGCTATTTCATGTAACATTAAAAGGAAATGCATTAAGGTGGTTCATGAGCCTTGGAGGCCATGTAATCACAACATGGGAGAAGATGAAACAAAAGTTTATGCTTAAATATCAAGACTACTGTCAGACAAGAGAGAAAAGAGAGGAACTATTTAATATGGTACAAAAAGGGGACAAGAATCTGGAGGAATTTGTGGAAAGACTACAATACAACCTGTAGAGATCCAATCATCCCGATGTAAGTAAGGATATTCTTAAAAGCAAATATTCTTGAAAGGGTGAGGGATGATACATTTAGATATGCTAAACTAACCTGCTTGGTAAAGGGGACATATCTAAAGAATCATATGATGAAATTTTTAACCTGCGTAAAAGATGTTCAAGAGGAGGCTGAGGAACGGATCCAAACAGGGGATACCACATATTCAAGAGTTCGAGAAATCCAACCCAGCGGAGGAGCAACAAGAGCCGAAATAGGTAATTTACTTGAGGAATTTAAAACTGAAATGTTAAGTTCTTTTGCTTCACATATTGACACCCTATAGGTTAAGAAGAAACAAGCCGAAGAAGAAGCATATTTGGCTGTCTTTTTCCCTAAATTCAGAGATAAACACCCACTAAGGGAATGCCCATTGGACAAGGTGCCAATTTGCACCCTTCGTGAGAAAGATCATGAAACACAACAATGCCCTTCTTTAACATGAATAAAAGCAGCATGGAAACCAATCAAAAGGCGGCAGGTCCTGTCTCGCACAGCACGGAAAACAATGGAAACCACGAGGACAAGGTATGAACTCTAATATGCCATTTACATCTTATAATCATTGGAACAATTATCCTTCTTTTAATCAAGAAAATTACCCTCCCTTAAACCAAATGCAATACCCGCCCTTCAATCAAATGAATTACCCACCCATGCAACAGAAAAACCCTCCCTTTGTAGATCCTGCAATGTGGACTCCTTGGCCTCCACAACAACAATCTGTCTTTAACCAGTGGAATTCGAATTGGAGGGGTCAACAACTCCCTTTTCCGAATCAATATCCTCAATTTCAAAAACCACTTCCTCTACCATCAGGTGCTCCACCGAATAACCAAATGATGAGACCCCAGCTACTTGTATAACCAAATCCTAACCCCAATAATAAGTACATGCAAGTTATTGATATTCAGAACCAACCTATATTTCCTGTTTTCCACCGCACCGATGTAATGACGTTCATTTTACGATTTGGGAAAATAGTTGAACCCATTATCGATGATGTTACCTCTTACGATTCGATAAATAGAAAGCGAAAATCGTGATTCACATAAAGAGGTACGACCACCCTCTAATAAGGGGTCACTTTCGAAATAGCGAGCCACCATTCCCTTTGAGCATTTAGTTTTAACTAGAATGGGTGAGCCACACACTTTTAATATTCTAGGGGAATTAACGAGAATGTTTGTATGCTAAAATTCCACTTTCATAGGCACTAAGAGATGTACCAATTTATGCCGGAACCATGAGAGATATTTGTGTTAAGAAACCCGGTCGGAAAGTAAATATCCCCTTACGGTCCATGTTATGGGAGGCCTATACGCATTAATGTCCGGTAAAAGCCCCCTCCGATTAAATATGGTGACCACGACCATCCTACTGTGATAGTCCGAATCGGTACAACAATAATCCCTTAGGTTACGTAGATTTGGGTCTTTGTTATAAACATTATGACTCTTGAAACTTCACAATTGCTCGGTACAAGAACGTAATCGGAGATACACCAACCATTCTAGAGTTAGATGACCACTCTACGATCACACCGAGGAAGGAGTTATTGAAGACCTAGTCATATCGGTTGAGTCTGGAATTACCCAGTGACTTTGTGGTGTTACGGACTAGTTGGGGGGGACATCAGCTGATGCAGGGAAGGTCCTGGTTAGCTATAGTTGATGCCTTTATCGGCTTCGAGATCTGGTTCAATGACAATTTCCAATGGATATGAAACTAAACAACTTACTCTCTCTACCCTCCCGCTACACCTGATTAATAATGATTATGGATGGATGGACTATGATGATCATGCTATTCAACCTATTTTGACCTCGGACAAGCTTTAAGCCTTAAAGATACCCTTTGAGGATGAGGTAATTAATAATTTTATTTGTGAACCCTCCTCGGTGATTCGAGAAACACATAATCAACTAGGCGCAATTTTGAAATCGGATACCTAGGAAAATCTTAAACCTGAAGATCTTCCTCAAACATCGACCACCATCTCTTCTAAGAGCATAAAAAATAGAAATTGAATTTTGTCAAAACAACGGAATATAAACCCCAATTTGTGATTCTTGAAACACGACCAATTAATGAAGTTGCGCCTTCTTGAAAATAAGGAAGCATTCGTATGGGACTATAAAGATATGAGGGGGAATCTCCCTGAATTATGTACTCACGGTATCTATATCAAGGAAGGTTGTCGACCGATCTTGTCCAGCCCCAACGCTTGAATGAACCCTAATTTAAGAGAAATTATCGAAGACCAATTTACTTAATACGAGTTTATATATACCATATGTCTGACAGGTGAATGGAGTCCCCATTGGTAATAGTTCCTAAGAAAAATGGGAAATGGAGAGTGTGTGTATATTATAGAGCCTTAACTAAATCCACTCAAAAGTATCACTTTCCTTTACCGTTCATTGATCAGGTGTTGGATAGTTTGTCAGGGAATAAATTATTCTCCTTTTTATATGGGTTTAGTGGGTATAACAAAATTAGAATTGCACCCCAAGACCAAGATAAGACCACTTTTACTAGCCCTTGGGGAACTTTTGCTTATAGATTTCTCCCATTTGGACTATGTAATGCACCAACAACCTTTCAAAAGGCGAGTTATAGGGAATATTTTCTGATATGCTTAATGACTCTATGGAAATATTTATGGATGACTTTACCCCTTATGGTGTGCCTTTCGAAGATGCATTACGAGAATCTTGAGAAAGTACTTAAACGTTGTATACCTCACCTCTCCTTAAGTACCGAAAAATGTCATATGATGATGAGTGAAGGAGTAGTGTTTGGACATTTTATTTCATCTCAAGGAATTCAGGTAGATCCATCCAAAATACAAGTCATTCAGAGCCTTCCTATTCCTAAAACACAAACAGATGTGAGAATTTTTTTAGGACATGCAGGATATTACAGGAGATTTATTAAAAAATTTCCAAAATAGCTTCTCCTTTGTTTGTGTTACTTATGAAAAACGTTGAATTTAAGTGGACTAATATTTGCCAAGAAGCATTTCCTGAAATCAAGCATCAATTATCTACAACTCCTATTTTAAGGGGACCTGATTGAGCACTTCCCTTTCATATATCCTCGTGTCGATCTGTGATTGGAGTTGTCTTGGGACAAGAGGAAAACCATCTTCCTTATGCTATACAGTTACCGAAAAGGAAATTTTAGTAGTAATTTATCACAATATTAATAAATTTTGACATTACATTACCGGTTACTCTACTTTTTTCCATAATGACCACTTAGCTATTAAGTATTTAATGAACAAATCTGTCACAAATGCTCGAGTCACCAGATGGTTATTGTTATTACAAGAGTTTGATATTACAATTGTAGATCGACCAGGTAAAGAAAATGTAGTTGTTGATTTCATTTCTCGGTTAAAAGGCGATGATAATACTCCAGTAGATGATTCCTTTCCACGATGAGTATTTATTTTTAGTATCTGTTCTCCTCACCATGGTATGCGAGAAATTGCCAATTATTTGGTTGCGGGGAAGTTACCATCACACCTATCACATCGAGAAAAGAAAAATATTCAACAAAGTGCTCGGTATAGTGGATAGTGGGTGTATTTTCTATACGGACTTGATCATGAAATCCAAAGATGCATTAGAGAGAGGATGAGGTGTATGATATACTAAATCTTGTCATGATGGCCCTTGCGGAGGGCATTTTCTTTGATAAGAGAACGACACATAAAAATTCTTAGGATGGGTTATTATTGGCCCTCACTCTTTAAGGATGCAAAGAAATATGTTTGGTCTTGTGATAGTACATCGAGAGAATGGGTCAACCTAATCATAGAGATGAGCGGCATTAAACGCGGGGATACAATACTTGAACCATTTGAAAGATGGGCCTTAGATTTTATAGGACCCATTAATCCTCCATCCAATCAAAGACTTTATATATTAGTTTGCACAGATTATATGACTAAATGGGTGGAGGCCAAAGCACTCCTTAGAGCTAATGAAGAAGTTGTCCTAGCTTTCTTATTTGAATAAATCTTTGTTAGATTTGGAGTCCCTAGAGATCTAGTTACAAATGGAGGACCTCCTTTCACTTCTCATGGTTTCAAAGCCACCCTTCAGAAATATCACATTCATCATAGAATGACTACACCATACCACCCCCAAGCCAATGGGTAGGTGGAGAGTACAAACAAATGAAGCCATTCTAACCAAAGCGATGAAGGATAACGAAAGGATTGGTTTGAGCTCCCCGGAAAGAGTATGGGCTTATAGAACTACCTGGAGAAATACTACGGGGATTTTCTCCTATCGTTAGTTTATGGTAAAAGTGTTGTTTTCTGTGGAATTTGAAATTAAAACCTTAAGAATTGCTTTATACGTAACTTTGATTTGGTGATGTATAGGAAGCTAGGTTGCGGCTGACTTCATGGACGGATGAAAAGAGATTAGATGCTATTCATCAGACAACTATGATCCAACAACAAAGAACAAAGTGCCATGATAAACTCATCAAGCATAAGAAGTTCC
Source organism: Pinus albicaulis (assembly GCA_034641835.2). Taxonomy (NCBI): domain Eukaryota; kingdom Viridiplantae; phylum Streptophyta; class Pinopsida; order Pinales; family Pinaceae; genus Pinus; species Pinus albicaulis. Next base: position 218,260,501 of record CM076574.1, read on the forward strand.
AAAAAGGTAATTGGGCTTTATTGTATGATTCTCGGTTTGAAAATTTTCAAGGGAAACTACGTACAAGATGGCTGGGACCTTACAAAATAGATACTATTTTTCCCAATGGAACAGTGAGGCTCTTAACAATTGATGACTCTAAAACACCACTATTAGTAAATGGTCATCGACTTCGTCATGTAGCACCCTATTTCTAAAGATTTTAGAGCCACTTGCATCGCGATGCACATTATCTCTTTACGAGGCCTTCTTCTCCTCTTTTGCATTTAATTGTTTTTACGCATTATATTTTTAGTATTAGAATTAGATTTCTTAAACTAATAATCCTTGTCAAGGGCAGCATGTTACAATTGATTATTTTGCGAATTCTTGATTAAGAAGAGCTTATCAAGGAAGGACAATTTCACCACAAGAAGATCCAAGCTTCATTTTGAGAAGCATTGCTTCCCTAATTTCAACTCATTTCTCCATCTTCCAGTAACATTTCATCATCCATTCCCTTCATTCCTTTTTCCCTTTTCATATTATTTTCCCTATTTTTGCCATTGTTGAAACACCATTTTTCAGCAAATATCTTCCCCATTTTTTATTGCTGAAACACCATTCTTCAACAAACACCTTCCCCATTTTACCACTTCTAAAAAATCACTCTTCAACAACACTTTCCTTATTTTTCCATTGTTGAAACACCACTTTTCAGCTTCATTTCATCCATTTTTCCCGTTGCTGAAACACCATTTCTTTCTTCAAAAACATGACTATGCAACATTTTCTGTCATGAAATCATCTTCTTCAGTTCTTTCATTTACACTTCTCTTATTCCTTGTGTTAATCTTGTCCATTCACTGTCTTCTCCTATGATAAAACAAATCTCTAATATAATCTCCCTCATGTTTCAAAAAGCTTCTAAAGTTCTTCCATGAATATTGAGCCATTATAAGCAAGCACTATATTTTTTGAACTACAAATCAAAGGTAAACATGAGGTATGCAAATTTTATATGTAGTACAAATAAACTATGGTTAATGAGAAGATTTTGTTTATTATCACCACAATCTCCGCACACTTAAAAACATCGGTCCCGATTTGTAGTTGATATCAAAATTATATGCCATCATTTCACAACATGCCAATTACGAGTCATTTTTCCTACCCATTACTTCACCTCTTCATTGTTACTCCATGTTCTCATTCGCAAAGTTTACTGCGATTTGAAGTCAAGTAACTTCACTCTTTGAATGTACATTTACCAAAGTTTGGTTAACTATGGGAGAACTTTGCTATTCAACATGAGCCTATCTCGATAGCTGCGCGGAATTATTCCCGAGAGGTGTGTCAGGATTTTTCAGCGGGCGAGTTTGGTGGGATATTTTCAGAGACTTTAGGAATTTGATCCTCAACGGGTCCTTGAATTTGCACAAAAATCTTCGGAAGATCATTCTCTTGTTCGGGGGTCGAATTCCGGTATCGAGGAGGAGTGACATAGCACAGGTTTCAAGTCTGACGGTCACTAATACTCGATGGTTTAGTCGAAAGCATATCATTCTAAATGCACAATAGGATTTTCTTCTGCCAGGAGAACACGTCGAGCTTAAAGGCTGGGGTGTCGGACTTCACTCATTGTCGCCTCCTTAGCCGAAAGTTGCAAAGTTTTTTAAATATTACCTCACATGTGAAGGCCTCTACCAGGTAGTCTAGCAGCATGATTTTTTCTTATTAAATCACTTATGACATGGTAGAATATTGAAAATTTCTAATTATTTACTTGGATGCATTAGAAATATGTCATATTATTGTAGACGGGTAAAATTCCCACTCCTTTCCCTCACCCATCACCGCCTTGTTCAAATATTGATTTAGAGGGGTTTTTCTCAACAAAACCCTCCTCTAAACTACCCACCCATAGACCCTGAGCAAGCTGCTGAAATTCCTCAAGATGCTGGTGAAAATCCTCAAGAAATTCCTAAAAGTTCCCACGGGGAGTAACCGAAGAATTATCACGACCTCACCAATTCCATCCACAGAACCAACTAATCCAATTAACCTTTATTCAAGTCCATCTAACTACTTAGCAGAATCATCTGATCCTATTGTCCATATTCTCAGTGACGACTCTCAGGCCGATACACCACCATCTTCCTCTATTCGTAAAAGGAAAAGGCGAATCACAACTGCACCCGTACCAAAACGAAAAACAAGGGCCGCAACTAAAGCAGCTACCTCCTCTGATAGCCCTTCTCCTCAGGAAAAACCCTCTCATAAAAGGAAAAATCAAACTAGGAGACAAATGATGACGTCTACTGAAGCAGCAACCATTCTTAATACCCCTGATCCCACAACCATTTTGTTAAAACTCCACACATCACCACCCTTCCAAACCCTGAAATTATTACTTGTCTCACCCTGTGGCACTGAAACACAAGAAACGGTGCCCGGGGGTAATGTGACATGATTTTCTACGAGTCAGTAGGCTGTCACACAAGAACCAACTACTCGGTCGATGGTTGTCCCACAAGAACTTGACTACTCGATCGATGGGCGGAAACACAAGAACAATTTCTTAGATGTACAAGAACTAAACACCCGAGGATGCTACTTATTCAATAGCTACCACAAAGAAACCAAGCGCAAAGCGCTCACACAAGAACCGGTACGGGTAGAAACAAATCAATCGATTCCACGAGAATGCAAGCATTACAAAGCCAGGTCACTTTGGCTTCCCTTTTACAAGAAAATGAGTTTCTAAGATCAGAATTGGAAACCTATAAGCAAGCATTGGTGACAAAAAAGGAAGCCTATGATAGGGAGCTCAATTTTTATACCCTGGCCCATACAACATCCATGGAAAACAAACATATAGAAAATGATCCATATAAGGAATATATGTGCAGCCAATGTGGAAACATCTATTAGTAAGTAGGATATAAGATAGTTCAAGTCCCAATGCTAGGAGCATCTACATAATTCTGCAGTCAAAGAGGAACACCCTACTCTTACACAAGAACCGATTAGGGCATTCAGAGTTTCGAGAAAAAGTTAATTTACAAGTACCCCGGCCATACGCCAACTATTAATGCAGTTCATTGTTATTTATACTCCAACTATACCTCGGACTACCACTTGCAATGCGGAACACAAGGCGAACCATGGAATGAGCAAAAAATAATGAATAAATGGAAGAAATAATATGCCATTTCGAAAGATAAAATCATGTAGCGGCTGAAACTAGTATGGCGAATCATATATATTCATGGCAGGAGATCTTGGAGCAAACACTCTAGGAATCTAGGGTTCATAAGAAGTATAATAAAGATCTAAAAAGGAAAAGCTTGCTCCTAATGTTTGAGCTGGTACAAAAATTCTTGGCTAATAGGAAACCATCTCTGAATTACTCTCTATTCCTCTCTGAACGCCTTGTTTACTTTCAGTTGAAAGCAATCAAAGATGGAAGCCCTCATGAGGTGCTTACATCCAAACAATTTGTGAAAACATTCACAAAAGCCTCCACCAGTGATCAACACTTATTATGTGATTTGTACCTTCACAATGAAGCCATCCTTGAAAACAGAAGGTTTAATATTAACCCTCTTGTTGTTGACATTCAAATAAGGGCATTTGCCTCTTTCCTTGCTAATCAGACTACATGGCAGACTGCTTTTCTTGCAACCAGGCATAATGAAGACAATTGTCTTCTTTGGAAAAGGCCAGAACCTTAGAACCTTGCCATATTTGTGGCAAAATATCATCAATTTTTGAAGAAGCCGGGGGATGACTGAACATATACAGCAATTACAGGCTTCAGTACTTCAGGACTGAAAATACTTTATTAGGGCCAAAAGCTATGCTTTAAAGAAAAACAATATGTTTTTGGCAACAATCCTCTAAGGAGAAACGGGAGTACAATCCTTTCGATCCTACTAATCTCGAAACCACATTCTCTAGAGTACGATTACATCGGATGTGTTTAGCAATGTGCTGAAAAGTGGATGAGGTACCACTTTCATTTTCCTATTTTGTGGATGCCGGCGGGGAAAAATATCATGCTCATCATAGATTGGCCGATAGAAACGACGGCAGCAAAGATTGCAAAATGTGCAAGGATTCAGAGCTTTAACATACAACATATTCCATAGCTACTGCCTAAGTAATTTGCATGCTAAAAGCCAGTATCTGGACTCTGACTCAAATTAAAGTTTCCTGAGGACATGCAACCTTTTCAGTTGGGGGGATGTTAGGACTCTATAATGTACCTTTTTGACCATACATTTTTCTATCATTCCACTATTTTCTAGTCAATATTTAAAGCCTATATTATGACTTTCATTTATTCTTCCAAAGGTATATAACATTCTTTTGTTTACTATATGTTTAACTTGTTTTACATGTAATTTTACATTACTTTCATATTTAATCATTAATCGAAAATATATAGTTGCTGAAACAGTTTGAAGATTGCAGTTAATTTATCATGACAACTGGAACTGCGTTGTTGAAACCATTTGAAGACTAAAGTTAATCCATCATGGCTATCTGAAGACCGCGTTGCTGAAACAGTCAACATAGTACGCAAATCCCATTGCTGAAGCAGCCTGTGATTTTCGATTTTGAAGCAGTATTTTAGGCATGATAGAAACAGGAAAGATAAGTAAGGAAGCTATTACACTGGCCATAACAACTGCACCTTGAATCCAATACTATTGTAACCATTGTAACAACATTTTTCTATGGAAGAACAGAAAGGTCCTATTTTAGTATAGAAGATCAAATTGGATTAAAAATAGGATTTCTATAATGTAATCAATTATAATAGATGTCTCCTCTTTAAAAAGAGGAGACATCAGCATTAACAAGAGGATACTATGGGAGGTTTATTTTTGAAACAGAAAAGGAACGTGAATCCTTTGTAATATGTAATTTCGACAGATGAATAAAATTTTGTTCTGAGCATTTCATTTTAATTCATTATTTTGTGGAATGTTGTGAGAAGAAAAGGGCCCGTATTCTTCACAAGATTCACCCATTTATTTTCCTAGTTTTTTAACTGTTCTTTTTCATTTATGCCTTGTTAAACTCTTTTTGCTGAAATAATTTATGCAATATTGGAACTCTATTATTTATTGCTGAAAATATGTTTCTGTTACTTGTTGCATTGTTTTCATACAATTCATTCCTAGGTAATTGTGGATTATTTTAATTGGTAATCTTGTTTACATAATGAGTTTGTGAAAGCTTGGTAATCAGAAATAGATGCTGAAGATTCCTACTTGGGGAATAGGGTCCTGTTCTCTGTTATAGCATAATTGGTCTTTCCTTTTGCAGAATGATTTCCTTTCCTAGATTGTTGTCTTTTTAATGTAATCCATGATTCTTTTGATAATTATCTGCAATAGAAATATTATCTTTGCTATAACTCAAGTAGACTTCAGTTTGTTGAAGCAAGGTGTGATTAGTGTAATTTTTACTACAACATTGCATTGCTTTTGAGATTGAGCATATACAGTGTGTGATTGCCTTTGAAATAAACAGACTTCCCTGGGTTGACAATTTATGTAGCACTTGAGCAATTAAAGTGACCAACAAAGGGGAGGACTGTAATATTCCAAAATTTTCATGCAGCAAATTGGAATATTGAATTTTGTTGATTTCCCCTAGGAGATGAATAAATGGGTAAGGAGACCCATGCACAATAAAAATTTGAATAAAATCCCTCATGGTGTGGAAAGGGATCAAGGTAGAAGCTAGATTTTACACTTCCATGTGTGAACAGGGACAAATGCATATGGACAAGGTCAAGTTTGACCAAGTCAACAATGCAGATATGAGAGGGGGAATCATCCATAGAGATGGCGCAGTGCAAGTGGGAGGAATATTCCTTGGTGGAGAAAACCATATTGAGTGGGGCACAAGGAAAGGAGGCTCAAACATGTTTAAAAGGAGGGCAAGGAAGGCATAACAAGTTTATGCTTATGATTTTATTTTGGTCTTGAAGACTATTTTCTTTCTACAACTGTTCAGTTGAGATTGTTGTGCTGCTTAGCACAAGGATTTCATGTTTAGGAATCCTTCTCCTTTCTTGAGAGGTCTCTTGAAGGAGTGTACTGATTTTCCTCACATCCAGGCTTGAGGCCAAGCATCCTCCTTCAACTACAGTGTTATTTATGCAGTAGAACAATGTTGTGTTGTAGGGTGTTGCAGTGAGGATTCACAACACCACTTCCAGCGCTTGTTTTTCAGAAGAGGAGGCTCTCTTTCTCTTGGGATATCAGTGAAGAAGCATTATGAAGAATATTGGCACATCTTGGAACTTTTCCAAAGTATTCCCAGCATCCACAGTGTAATACTTTGCAGGAACTGCGTCCTTTTTGTAGTGTGGCAGTGTGAGGGTCAAACCCCTCAATCTTGAGCTTGTTTCTCAGAGAAAGAGCCATCCCTTCTCCCGAAAAATTTGTAAGAAGGATTCTCCTTAATTATCTATATTTTTCAGATTTATATACTCAAAGCTTTAGTTATAATATTTTTTCCATATCTATATCTGCAGATCTGACATTTTGCACTTCTACCTTCATGAAACCCTTACTGGGTCATTTCAATAATGTGTAAAAGAGGCTTTTTCTCCATTTTTTTCCATGATATGATGTAATAAATTCCATGTATGTTATTTCCATAATATTGCATCATAAACCCTCAAAAAATCACGCTGTCTATGCTTCAGTAAATTTTGCAGAAGTTAAGTAATGGTGTTTGGGCCTTTTTGAGCTGCATCGGGACTAGGAGATCTGTTTAACTTACTAGAACAGATTTTTTTCTGATTATTTTCTGGATGGGAGTCCCATATAGTATAATTTAAAGGATACAACCATTATTTTCCCCTTTTATTACGCTTTCTATTGGGAATAACTTTTTTAAGGGCCAAAATGTTGCTTTTCCCCAACTTTTGGATCCCAGAATGAAGTGCAAGTTGTTGTTGTGACATCAACTGATGATAATGTGTTTCTTGACACATGTCATGAGTTAATATAGTGCTGATGCTGCAACATTGTGTTTATATATTACTACAGTCCCATTATTGAGCATTTTTTTTCCAACCATTCTAGGTGTGAGAGGTTTTTTTTCCTCACCTAGTTTGCTTGGTTTCTGATTTCCTCTTGGATTTCGGTCTTATATACTTATACCTAAGGGATCCAAGGGCTTATTTCATGTTCTGCATCAGCCATTCCTAGAAAATTCATTTTCCAGTCATGCCTTGCTAGAAGATCCCATTTTGGGATGTTACACATGGGATGATATGAAAATAATATTTTCAGAAAACTATAAATATTATTGGATACACCATGACCTTAGAAATAAATTCTTTAATATGAACCAAAAAAAGGAAGAAAGCCTATAGGATTTAGTGGAGAGATTTATTTATAATGTCAAAAGATATAAATTGCATAATTTAGGATCAGACACTTTAAAATCTCTCCTACTAAATGCTTTAAGGGATGAATGGATTGATCTTCTTAACCTGGTGGGAAAAGGAGATGTCTCTCAATTTTCATTTTAAGGGACTTGTGAACTATGTAAGAACATATCAAGAGGAAAATAAAATTATGGAAGATCCGCTCAGGACCCAGTTATGGAATGAATAAGTAAGTCGAAATCAGTTTTGGTAAGTCAAACTGAGCTTAACAATTTGATAGATATTTTTGCTAATTTAAATAACAAATTGATATGTTAATAATGAAAAACAAGCAAAAAGTTGATAATGTTGCTTCATTTACATTTTTCCCTAAATGCAGATAGAAACACGCTTTGCATGAATGTCCACTTAATAACATTAAAATTTTTGAAACCTGTACAGGATCACATACTACTAAAGGTTTTCCATCATTACCAGGGTGAAAATCAAACACTAGAACAACCTTGTTATGTAGCTCCAAGAAGATGATGTAAACCTCATCAACCTCGTATGATGCAAGATCTTAATTCTTAATTTCATGGTTATGTACAACAATATTAAAGTAGTTGAAAAACACCCTTGCCTTGGCAACCTTGGCCATATCAATCGCAACATCAAAACAAATCTTGGAAACAAGGGTGGAAAGGGCCTTACAGAAGAAATTAACTGTATCCTCAATCTTTTCCTCACTATCCTCAATATCAATCTCAATGTTATCCATACCATTCACCTCCAACACAACACCGTCTTCACCCTCAGTTGACCTCAATTCAACCTTTCCCATTACCATCCAAACAAACACCCCAAAGATCCATTCCCACTCCACTACTTGCACAACCATTTCAGACGCCCGAAAATAAAACACCTCAATCCACTTGCAATGTTGAGGTATTGAAAAATCATTATCTAGCTTCCACTGAAGAACAAAAACCAACAGAAGAAAATTAAGATAAGGTCCAAGAATCATTTATGCTCGTCCAAGAAGAAAAGTTTCATGCATGCCTATCACCATATTCTATGAATGAAGATCACATCTCTAAAGACTTGCATGACATGATAGCAGGAAGCCAAGGAAGACAATATTACATTGAATCTTGATTCAAGACAATCATTGGATCCCAATACTCAATTCTTCAGTTTTTTTGACATCTTCTCAATCAAGGAAATTGGTCTCTCATATGTTGTTACATATCGAAGAGTATATTTCAAACCTGTATATGAGTTTATCTATAATATTGTTACACACATGTTTCCATTGGAAGTATTCATATACTTGAACACGATTTCATTTTCATGTAGAGTTAAAAAAAAAAAAAATTAAAGAGAAAAATAAGTCGCATTGTGAAAACTAGCTTGTTGGAGCAATTGGACATGAGATTTCCTTGAAAACTAGGCAACTAGGAAGCAAATTTCATAATAAGTTCTGTAATTTTATGATCATTTCAATATTTTATTATGGTTCTTCAAATAATTTTTTATTCTATGCTTGATTTGGTTGATGTGGGAGTCCTTAAGGCCCACTTTCCAATAGATCTTGTCCCATCGACCTCAACACCTTATCTGGGATCAAGATCAAAGATTATTTGGAGTGCCTTGGAACTTTCATACATCAATTGAAATCCTCCTCGTTGAAAACAATGGGAATACAACAATGTGTCTTGATTGTCAAATGTTGCAGGCGACTCAACTTCAACACATTCATTCATCTCTGTCAAGATGCACTTAGCTACCTTGACACTCATTTACATTATCGATGAGTTGTCTTGCATTGATTAACAATTTTCATCATTGATCAGTAATCCAATAATTTATTCCCTTGCTTGAATTCGACACATTCATTCACATGGTAAGAATTGTACCATGAATTTTTCTTTTGATGAAGACTATATGGTTTTATGGAACCAACACAAACCTGCAGCAGTACATTTTATTGGTTTCTTGTAGCACCATGTTCATATTTTGTCATTCAATAACAACATGATGGCACCATTACAACTTGTTTTTCATTCATTTCATTTTCAATAAAAACAATAAAATTGGGCCTATTTCATTCAATATGCATTATGTTTCATGGTTTCTACTTCAACATGTAGTACATAATCCAAATTAGCAGTTCAAACTTAGGGAAAACAACTTTATGCAAAAATTGACATTTTTTGCAACAACTACGTAAAGTTGTAGTTTCTGCAACTATTGCTATAACAACTTGCTTTTGTTGTAGCATCTTGTTCTAGAGAAATTTTTTGAACAAATATTGCGAGAGATTGAAGTAGAAATAAAAAATTTTGAGATTTTGGGCTTTCACATAATATGGTAAATTGAGTATCACTCAGACATAATTAAAAAAGAGAGAAATTTTGAAGGGCATTTCAAGTGGGGTTTTAAGGCAGATTTTTAATTTTTATCACTGTGCACAAATTAAGACATAATTTGGTATTTTTGCACAACAACTCCTTTTCTTCATCAAAAGTGGATTCTGAAGGCATGTAGCAGTGGACAAAGTAAAAATACATTGTTTCCCTTTTGAAGCACTCAATTGGCCTTAAAATGAGTTCGTGGCATATTTTTTTGTTGAAACATTCGGTAGCATGAATGGTGAAACAAGGCAGTAATTGATTTGATCATAACTTGAAAAACGTGTATACATTGGTCTTGAAAATTTTATGGTAAATGTATTTAGATAGGGTAAAAAAATACACAAAATTTTAGGAAATTCCAGTGTGTATTTTCCAAGAAATTGGATGATTTTACCTACAACAATTTATAATTTTTCTTGAGATCCGTGCACACATTGGTTGAGGTTTTTTTTGGTGAGATGCATAATATTAATAGTAACAACCTCAAAAAATTTCAAGAGATTCTTATATACCATTTGAGAGAAACTGGAAAAAAAAATATGCTACATGAAAACGGTACATTTTGTGGAGCAAGGTCAAAGTGGTGGTCAACGCATCATGGAGATGAGTACCTGAGCCAAATAAACACAAATCAACCATCAGATCATTTTCTCTTCTCTAATTCCAAAAGGTAAGCTTGAAGTAAAACTAGCCTTAAACTTTTTAATTTGTTAAAAATTCTAGAAATTTTGATGAAAAACTATTGTAAACATGTAGCTCCAATTTATCTCCCATTATGTTTTGTCATGACCTTAAACAACCAAACCCACAAGATATGATTGATTATTTATCAAAAAATTCCTACCACCCATGCAATAATCTCATTATTTTCCATGGCCATAATGATGTTCTTCTATGCTTTCACCACTGTCTTGTTTACACTTTATCTTCTTGTTAATCCATGCTTTTCTTAATGATCCATCAACATGATGTTTTTTTTCCACAGAAAAAAATCGAACCTTCTATTAAAAAGAGGGTTACATAGCATATGCATTGCATTCCTTTCCCTTTTCCAAAGAAAAAACTACGCTGCTGTGTGATTGTTTGTTATTTTTAAACAAGAACCACCCAACAACTCTGTCCACAAAAGCTGAAAACAAAAAACCAAAATCTGGTGTAAGCAATCCCCAGCTTCCATTAAGGAAAAACACCGAAACAGGATTTGCTCACCACCACAACTGTCCACATACCAGCTAGTAAATACTGTGCTCGCTGAAAGTGCTGTTTTGTCAAAAAAATACATCATCTCAGGCCTCCGAAAACGGAAAACAGCGCTGAGGATTTTACAGTTTTACCTTCTTTTTGTTTTTTTTTTTTTCTCTAGTTTTTCTTTTTAAAAACATATACAAAAAGGATTACAAAAACTGGAAAGTATATACATGAAATAAAGTAGTGAAAGAAACCGAGCTGTTGGCAGCTCCCAGACTAGACAAAAACAGTGGGAGGGAGTCTCCTTACTCTCCCTTCAGCTACTTCTTCAACTGACCATTGGTCCAAAACCTGCTCAATGCCTTTTTTAGAAAGGCTGTCTGCTTCTGCATTTCTTTCCCTGTAGATGTGAGATATAATCAGATCAGAAAAACTACTTTTAAGACGTATAATTTCAGACAGCAAAGGAAGTAAGAGAAAATTTCTGCAATGATGTGATCCATTAGCCCACTTGATTGTATTCAGAGAATCCCCAAATATCTGAACCTCCCTCTCGTTTCGCTGCAATAGCCAGCACAGCAGTAAATGTAGTGCTTTGAGCTCGGCAAAGTTATTTGATCCAGTACCCAGTCCAATGGAGGCTTTGCGCGAAAGTCCTGTGGGGTAGTTAATAACCAAACCAGCTCCGCAATTTTTGTTTAAGTCTGAGGCTCCATCAAAATAAGCCCACGGAATGGACCCCTTTATTTCTTCTACCTGCACCGGTCTTTCACTCCTAGCATTTGAAGGCTGTGGAATGCTTTCAAAAATGGCTACTCCTTCGGCTGCTAGTCTGGCAATGGGAAAGAGAGAGTCCTTGAAAATTTGGTGGTTCCTGGCTAGCCATACTCCCCAGACAACCAGCAGGGGAAACATTCTGACTTTGTCATTTGGGGCCTGCTGCCACCAATTGTTCCAGGCTTCGGCTATATCCTCCCCTCCCCAACATTGGGGGACCTTTGAGAGTCTTAGCATTTCATTCCAGAGACTTTTAGAGAAAGGACAGGCAAGGAAAAGATGCTGGGGTGTTTCCTCACTCTCTTTACATAAGGAGCACCAGCCTGGACCTATCTTCCCCCTTTTTTGGAGTGCATCCCAGGTAGGTACTTTTCTTTGTAGAACACACCAGAAGAACAGCCGGGTCTTTGCTGGTCCTTTCAGCTTCCACAAAGACTTTTCCCACCAGATTGGTTCCCCCCACCCCTTTTGTAACATAAGCCATTCATATCCCGTCTTAGGAGAGTAGAAACCTGTTTGGGCATACACCCACCGCAGCTCATCTGACTCATTTGTTATACGGATATGGGAGTGCAACAGTCCTGCGCGAAAGGTCCCCCACTCATCATGCCACCTCTCTTCTAGGGCCAGATCAGTCGCTGTGAGCCACTCCTGTCTCCAAATTGTAGAATTTGCACTATCAGCGATTTGACTGAGTGAGAAAAAGCCTCTAGTGTTTAAATGCTCAAGCAGGCCTCTTGAGAGAGCGAAAGAGTCTGAGCAGCCCACCCACGGGTCCCTTCCTAACCTTATTGAACTCCCATCTCCCACTCTCCAAGCCAATCCTTTTTCGATAATCTGAACTGCTGCCACCAATGCTTTCCAGACCACTGAGGAATTCCTTGTAGATTTTATAGGCTGTCTTATCCATTCAAGGGGCGTGGCTGGGTCAATATACTTCCTCCTAGTCACAGCGGTCCAAAGGTTATCAGAAACAATCAGCCTCCACGCAAGTTTAGCTGCTAAAGACTGAGAGAAAGGGAACAAATCCTTTAACCCCCACCCCCCCCATTTTTTCGGACGGGCAATTTTCTCCCAGGCAACCCAAGGAGCAACATAATCCTTCTTCTGTCCAGCCCATAAAAATCTGCTACAGATTTTCTTTATTTTCATCAAGATACATTTAGGCACCCATATGAGGCTGGCCCAGTACACTGGGATGGCTAAAATCACAGATTTAATCAGCACAAGCCTGCCTGCCCTTGACAACCATTTAAAACTCCAATGTTTTATTCTGTCCTCAATTTTTGCCAAAAGCCAATTCCAGTCTTGAACCCTGTAGGAGTCAGGTTTCAGCTTAAAGCCAAGGTATTTGAACAGATCCGAAAGAGACTTTAGATCAAAAGAGAGAATCTCCTTTACTCTATTAGCTTCAATAGGGGAGAGCCCTGCAGTTGTAACGGAAGATTTCTGATCATTTATGGCCAGTCCCGTAGCTTTCAGGAAGAGGTCAAGGAGCCTTTTAAGACAGCAGCAGTCCTCCCGGCTTCCATCACTAAAAATAAGAATGTCATCAACAAAGAGGAGATGTGTCACCCATAGGTTCAGGCCTACTTCTATTCCTTTCAATTCACCCTGTCTCTTCGCCGTTTTGATCAGTAAACTTAGTCCTTCAGCTGCTAGCAGAAAGAGAAGGGGGGAAAGAGGGCACCCCTGGCGAAGACCCCTCTGCGGTTTAAAAAAGGCCGAGGCAGCACCATTTATCAGAACTGCAATCGAGGTAGAGGTGACACACGCCATGATCCACCTTACAAAATCATGCCTGAACCCCAAATGAGTTAAGAGAAGCCTTAGATATATCCAACTGATTCTGTCATAAGCCTTTGAGAGATCAATTTTAATGATAGCCCATTTTTTCCGACTTCTTTTTAAACTGTGAAGGGTTTCCTGGGCCACTCCCACAGCCTCATGAATTTGTCTCCCATCCAAGAAACCAAACTGTTCCTCGGATATGCTTTTGGAGAGGAAAGGTTTCAGCCTGGAAGCAACTATCTTGGCAATAACCTTGTATAAACAAGTGCAGAGAGAGATGGGGCGAAAATCATTGAAAGATGAAGGTTAGTCCGACTTTGGTATGAGAGCCAGGAAAGTGGCATTAAAGGGCTGGTAGACCAAGCCTGTGACCCTTGATTCTTCCACCACCGCTGTCAGGTCATCACCCAATAATTCAAAGAAATGTAGAAAAAATTCCACAGTCCAGCCATCAGGGCCTAGGCTTTTCTCTTTTTGCATCGATTTTAGGGTTGCTTCCACCTCATCCTTGGACACCGGAGCCATCAAAAGGTCGTTTCCTTCATCTTCAATGTACCTTGGGAAAAACTGGGCTACTCTTATGACTTCAGCAATTGAAACTTTTGCAGGAGCCTTAAAAAGGTCTTTGAAATAATCAACTCCAAGGGATGCAAGCTCTTCGAAGGACTGAGCCTTTTCCCCATTTGCTTTAGGCAGTTCCCATATGGTATTTAGATTTTTCCTCCCTTTAGCATAATTTTGAAAAAACTTTGTGTTGTCATCCCCCGCCTGAAGCCATATGGCTCTACTCTTCAATCGCCAGCTTTCCTCCTTTACTTGAAGGAACTTCCTTCTGTCTGCCTCCAAACCCCGAATTCTGTCACGAGATTCCACTGTGGCATATCCCCTCCCATCCGGGGCTTCCAGTAGCTCAAGTTCAGAGTTTATGGCCCTTAGATTTTCATCTTCGAGAGATGCCTTGTGGGAAGCCCAGATTTTCGTTTCAGCTTTCAAAGCCTTCAGATTATCCATAAAAGCCTTACTTCGACTTAATACCCCCTCCTCCCTTAGTTCATCCCTCCTCCAAGTGGAATGTACCAAGGAAACGAAGGAATCATCGGACAACCAAGAGGCATTGAATTTGAAGGGGGACCCTGGTTTTTTGAGAGTTCCCTTTGCCTCCAGCAGAATCGGGAAGTGATCGGACAGGCCCCCTTCCCCCACCCAGTGTTGAAAAATAGATAGTTTCTCAGATAGGGCTTCTCCCAAGAGAAAGCGGTCCAATTTCTTCCCAATCCAGTCATCACCAACTCTTTTATTGCGCCAAGTAGGCCTAGCCTTGAGAAGAGAGAGGTCTATCAAATGGGATGAGGCAATCTGTGAGATAAAAAAATCAGTTAAAGGGTCCGGTCTGGCATTTTCTCCCCACGATTCCGAAGCCCCAAGAGAGAAATTTAGATCGCCTCCAATGATCAAGTTTTGGTGGGTCAGAAAAGACTTTTGGAAGAAAGAGGACCAGAACTGCTCCCTTTCCTGACAGGGCCCGTAAACGTTCATGAGAAGTAGGGGAAAACATAATTCCTTGGAGTAGAGCTCCACCACCAAAGAGTGTTCGAAGCCCCAGGAGGAAATTTCTTTAAATTTTCCAGCTCTATATCCGGTGACCAAGCCACCAGATCGACCATCTGCATCTATGGCCCGAAAGAGCCAACCAGGCAGCGATTTTGAAAGAAAAGCTATAATTTCCTCCCCTTTACCAAGGGTTTCTTGAAGCATAAGAATATCCGGACTATACTGCCTGATTAATCTCCTGAAGGCTAGTTTTTTGGGTTGACTAGCTAACCCTCTACAGTTGAAAGAAAGCAGAATCATTTCAGCGATACAGAGGGTGGCTTTGCTGCTCTAAGCACCCCAGTCAAGGATTTTTGCTTCCCATCAACTATATCAATGATTGCCTTCTGCTTGGCCTTAGACATACTGGATTTCCTACCTCTGGATTTCCTAGGCCCTATAGGCACTAAGTCCTGCTCAAGACCTCCAGGAATAGTCTCTTTCCCATTACGAAAATCCAGAGATCTCAAGTTATAGGGAGGAGCAGTCGGAGGAGGAGCAGGGTCCAAAGAAAAGCAGGGGTGATTCGAAACAAGCAAGGAGGGCGGAGGATCTCTAGAGGGCGAGGGAGCCGAAACCACAAGACTATCTACCTGATGAGGTTTCAAATTTAAGCATGAAAATTCCTTCTGAAGAAGCCCAGAAGTACAAGACATCATAATAGCAGAGACAGATTCCATATATGAAAAACATAAAGAAGAGGGGGATAATTGTGGCATACCCGTCTGTGGCTCCGCCACAAACCCAACAGTCGAAGTAACCTGAGAGGCTGCCTGTACAAGGTGTTGCTCGTGTGGCTCCACCGCAAACCCAGCAGTCGGAGTAATGTGAGAGGCAGTCTGCACATAGGGTTGCTCGATGGACCGGGTGGGGTTGATCTGCTGCGAAGGGGCTTCAGACATCACCTCCTCTGACCCATCCTTTGCCTCCTCCTCCATTGGTTCATGTGAGGGATCCGAACCAGAATTTGACACAGGAGCAACCACCGTCTTTCGGGCCATCTTGAGAGGGTTCCTTCGGCGGCGGTAGCCCAAAGGGCATTCTTTGGCCAGATGCCCATAAGTATGGCAGCGATGGCATCGAAAAGGCAGATTTTCATAGTCCAGTTTTTGCACGAACTCCAGCTCCCTGTACTTTAAGGTCATTGCCTCTGCAAGCCCTTCACGGGGGTTTAGACTAACTAAAATCCTCGCCACACTCATATCATCTGTTTGCTCAAAGGAATTATCAAAATCCAAGAACTTCCCCAGAGTATCTCCAATAGACTTAAACACCGAATCAAACCAAAACTGAAGGGGTAAACCTGGCAATTTTACCCAAACTGGAGATTCGTTCAACTTCTCAGTCTGAGCGTCAAACAAGGGCGTCCATCGCTGTAGAAAGAGTGGTCGCTTTCCAAAACTCCAGTTCCTATCGAGCACCCAGTTTACATGGTCTTTATGGGCAAAACGCAGGGTGAACCATCCTCTCTCCAGTTCTTTGATCTCCACAGGCTTCCCTGGTGCATTTTCCCATTCCAAAAGAACCCATCTCCGAATGTAATCTGCCGAAAATTTCCGACCTCGCACTCTGCCTACAAGCCTTGTCTCCGAGGCTGCCATAGCCTCTTCAACTTGAATGTCCACTCCTACGATGCAACAAGGCTGGGGCTCCTTCTTTTTTATGGGGCCCTGCTTCTTTCGCTTCCCACCCACCTTAATGACCAGCACCGCGCCTTCTCCAGAATCAGAGTGGTGTCGATCTTCAGGCACCCCTCCCCCTGACGGGCCCTGACTCCTCTCCTCCGACCCCCTGAGAACACCAGGATCACAAAATTTCTGACTCTCAACCGTTGAAAGCTTTTCAGGTTGAGCCTTCTCTTCTTCCCTGACACCTCCAGAAACAATCTCCTTTTGCGGGCACCCCTTCCACCCCTTATCCAGCAATACCGGCTCCTTTGTGTGCTCTCCTCTGTTGCCCAACACACCAACCGAGGAGTCGGTCAGAGGTAGAGCGCAGCTCTTCGTCGCCGAGAGCCCAATGTCATTTTTGGGACTTAGATCCAAGAATTTCCTTTGAACTGGGACCCTGGTTGCACTTTCAAGAGCCCATGGGAAAACTACTTCTGAGGCAGGCCTATTCTCCATCTTATCAATCACTGTTCGAGGCCCTTTCGAGACATGCAAGCCGCAATTGGCCACCACGTCCGCAAGCCCTCCAGATAGAGGCGAAAACCCTATAAGATCAGAGAAATCTGGCCTCGAGTTTGAGAAAAAGGGCCCGGTTGCTTCAGAAGCGTTCCTCACGGAACTTTCACCTACAGAGCGAAACCCCTGAGAGGGAAAAGCGACACAGTCGACCTTTTTAGACTTTACCCCTTCGAGAGGAGCAGATCTGATAGAAGAAACGGCCGCCTCATGTTCAAAGGGTTTAACCTCTTGCTTCACAAATCTCAGAGGGAAGAAACGCTCCAGGTTTTGGACCGAGACATCATGGCCCCAAACGGTTAGCAGGTGCTCAGGTGCCGGCTCCAGATCAACCAATTCGCTTTCAAGACCCATTCCTGCAAATTAAAAACACAAACCCTAACCCGTCGCCCAGAAGCTAGAAACCCGTGACTTCTCCGATCCGGTGAAAAAACTAACGGAAAAGAACCAGCTTACAGAAAATGGTTGAAAAACAAAAACCTATCGCGGTAAAACCACACAGTAACTTTGCACGGAGGAAAACTGTGGGATGGGCGGAACCCTGACAGAAAAGGACCCCTGTCCTATCACCCATCCGCGTGGCCTGAGGCAGGCCCAGCCTGCAGCGTTACTGGTCCACCATAGCCAGAAACCCTAGCGCTCCCAAATCTTCTTTTTCATATGAGATTACTTATGTTTGGAACTTAGCTCATTGTGTGAAGCTTATAGCTTATTGTACAAAAAATAGCTCATTATGCAGAGCTTATGGTCTATTGTGTGTAATTTATCTCATTGAGCTAAGCTTATTTCTTATTGTGTGCAACATGATGTTATTGAGAAAAAGAATTATTTTAAAAATAGAAAAACCTGACTTCATGGTACATGTTTGTAGCACATGATCAAAAGGTACATGGATCACTTAAATTATGTGTCATATTTCTCATCTTCATATTTTTAATGGAAGCCAAGAAATAATGAGTACAAAGCCACAAGAAGAAGAAGAAGAAGATTGCAACATGGATTTATTCACACACTCTTGAAATAACTTGGAAGCATATTTTAGGCTTTGATAATTTGTATAACTCTCACCAATAACTCTTATTTTGTGTTATGTGCAACTCATCTTGTCAAAGCTTCACATTGGGAAGTCTTCTCCATTCATTTTGTGTGAGTTATTGAAGAAATTATTTGATAACTTTGTTGAAATAGGATTGGTTGCTATGCATGGATGATAAGAAGACAATCATTATGGGTTGCAATATATGAGCATTTCCAACCATACTAATTGAATGAACTTCACAAGGATGGAAAACACATTCTATAGATAGAGTAAAAGCCTGGGTGTGTTCTCCACAATATGGTATTCTACCAAGGCTTGAACAATTTGAGCACAATTATTTAGTGACAAGAAACTTGTAATTTGTTTCCAAGTTATTGAAAGAGTTATATTTGAAAAGGCTTAAAATAGTGAAAAGTACTTGGATATGCTACTATGTGGGGATCCTTTCTTTTCACACAAGTTGCATATAATAAATAATGAAGGCTTGTTTTTATTAAGAAAATAACAAATCAACTAGTACCACTTCTACCTCCATAACATCCATGAGCAACCTTGTATGTGAAGACTTCAAGTTGTTTTAATTTCAAAGGAGGATGGGTAACTCTTATTTATTACTCTAATGACACAACAAGTAAGTGTAAAAACAAATATTTATGCTACCAAATTAGTAATCTTGAAAAATAGAGCGATAAAAGTGCATCTTATTGAGACATAAGGTCAATATTACTCGCTTGGAGCTTTGGTCAAGGATTTAGTTGGAATGACAGAATAAAGGAACAAAAGGAACCAATTGGATTTTGAAACTTTGCAACTCTTTGTTTGCATGATGACATGCAAAATCTCTAGTGTGGGAGAATGTTGGGTCTCCAATTTGTGGTAATTTTGTTGATGAAACCAGCCATTTTCACATCATTCCATTCACCCATTGTCATAATTTTTAACCATATTTATTCATAAACACACCAAATTCATGCATACATGTTTACATGGTTTATTATTATTATTTCCATTATTTTTAATGAATTAAGAAGAATTTTGCATAATTTTTTCTAATGATAGTTTGACAATTCAAGTTTCTACGGTTTCTGCAGATGTCTCTATGATTGAGGTAGTAGAACCACTCTAGAAGGAAATATGGCACATGGAAATTGTTTCTAAAGGTTCCAATATGGATTTTTATTGGTCAAATTCCACCCAGCCCGCACGTGTGGATCTCCAGCAAAATATCAAGGGAAAACACAATAGTTTTGACTACTCAACTTCAAATGCGTATTCTGAGCAAATGAAAGCAAATTACGAAAAATGAAAAAAAGGTTTTGTTCAGAACGGACCCACTTAGGCCGTTGATGACAAATTTTCTTAAATTTTTTACCATTTTAGATAGATTTGAAAATATTTGGAGCCTTATTTTGCAGATTACGTGGATATACAATTTTTTAGATTTTTTGTTTAATGCAAAGTTGACAAAAAAGCCTAAACGACCCATTATTTCAAAAAGTTGTGGCATAGAGATAAGTTTTAGTAGGTCTGAGATGACCTTTGATCCAAAAATAAATGAAATTTGATTTGATTTGATCTCACGATCAAAATTGAAGAAAGAAAATTTTGAATTTGGTAATTGTCTCAAAATTCTATAAATTGCAGTCTCTTTGATGAAAGGAGAGATCAGAGATGTCAAGGATGATAATTTGTAATTGTTGCTACTTATTAAA
Organism: Pinus albicaulis; assembly: GCA_034641835.2. NCBI lineage: Eukaryota > Viridiplantae > Streptophyta > Pinopsida > Pinales > Pinaceae > Pinus > Pinus albicaulis. The sequence continues at coordinate 218,280,582 of CM076574.1, forward strand.
GGAGAGTAACCCTATTTTTTTCATTAAGTATAATTTTTTATATGGCACAACTCTGAATGAAATTGGTGATCTAGATCTGTTCTCTTGATCTGATTTTTCAACACCTTGTAGTCCTCAAGAGACCCCCCTAGAGATCTATGATAATAGTATAGATGTTGTCGATTCCTTTCAGATTATCATGAATGATTTGTTTTACATATATTAATTGTTTATGCTTATCATTAAAAATCCATGTTTTCCATAGATTAAATGCTTGTGATTTCTTAGATTAAAATGTTCATGAATCCATAGATTAAAGTTTCTAAGTTTTATAATAAAATATCCATGCGGTCATAGGGTAAAATCTCATGCTTTATTAGATCAATAATATTTATGTTTTTTTCTAGTTTAACATTAATTTCCTTTCAAAAAACTTATTTCTTTCATATTTTATATTAAAGAATCTAATTTCCTTTTGAAGTTTCCAATTAATTTCAATTATGCATAAATATTGAAAGCTAATATCCTAGCACATATAGTGTAGTGTACTTCAGAGGCTCACATACCAGGATTGACACATAAATGCAAGTAATTTAATAGTCAATTAAATTGACAAACAGGAGGACCTGCGTTTTTACCTACAGTAGGATTTGTTAGTTTTTGAGGTGATATATGATATATCAAGGTTTGTGAAGGGGAATGTGATCATATGTAGGAATATTTTCAGGTGTGGGAGTCATGAAGCATCTTTAAAACCCATTGCAAACAAATAAACCATCATGCACTGTGCTTTGGTGCTACGTTTACAAACATAGGTTTATTTGAGCGACTTATTTTGGTCAAAGAATTATGTAATTTTTTTTTAAATTTTAGTAATTTTAATAAGGCCATCAATAACTCATGAACTCATTTTTAGGCTTTCAAGTCAATGTCAAGGGCTTAAAAAAGATCTAGTTATGTAGTTCCTAGACTCTAGCATTTAGTTGTATTTTCCTTGCAGAAATTAGAAAAAATAATCTAAATGAAGAATTCGACCCCTAGAGGTCAGAACTGACTGATTTTTTTATTTATTTAAGATTTAATTTTTATGGAGAAAAATGTTGGTCAGATTAGACAAAAAAAGACTTTGGTGTATGTTGTAAGTTTTCTGAATATCTATGAGTGAATGAAAGACTAAAGGTGACTTGCAACGATTCTTGTGTCAGAATTTGATGACGTTGTTCTTCTTTATTGTTGTAATCTTCTTTCATATGATTTTCATCTCTTAATTGTATTTCTTCATCCTTGGATGAACTAGAAGTTTGGCTCATATTTAATCTAATGGTGTTATGACTTAGTTTACCAAGTGATAAATGTTTTCTTTTGAAACAACATTCATAATTTATCTACAGTTTGATACTCTTTGTGTTGATTTAATTTTTTTATCAGACTCACCCTCCTACAATGAATTAATTCCATAATCAAGACTCCCTACCTTTTATATGTGGAAAACCCTTTTCTCTATTCATCTTATCACTAGATAAATAATAAATTTGACATGACTCCATGTCCAATGGATTTTTCCCTTTTCTTACCAGCAAGCCTTTGAAAATAAGATCTTATTTAGCATTATACCTAGCCTAATATCATATTATTTTACAAACCTAAGTTAGAGCGCCCTATTCAAGGCTATAAAGTATATATTCTAGTCTAAAATTGGTTTTGTAGTTACCTCTAAATTTCCCTCCACAGCCTAGGGAAATCACATAGTGCTAACATTATGACATTATTGCTGGGGAATGAAGGATAAATTTCCCTTGGATAAAACTTTGTTTTAAAATCTTAGATCTAACTCCTATGGGCGTTAGTGAGTTAGGTGTCAATTAGACTGAAGCATTCATCGAAAATTTTTGTTTATACTAAATTGTAATCATATTGCTTGGAAATATGGCTTATAGAAATACCCATACAATATCACAACTAGATCATGATCCCCATGAAGTTGTAAGTGACCCTGAGCAATTTCTTAGGAAGAAGAGGTTTGAATAAGTTGAAGCCAATAATAGCCCTTTAGAGCAATCTTACTCCCTTCCTAAGGGTATTGTAATAGTTGAATACATTGAGTTCGATCTTCCATTTAAGAAAAGTCTTTTTGGATCCAGATATGAATCTTTTGTGTCTAAGACAACTATTGATGAGTAAAATATAAAACTATTTATCACATATAAGAAAGTTGGAGTTTGAACATCTGATAGAGATATTTTGCATCAATTTCAATATCTTGAGAACTTGGTTAATCAAATTCAAGAGGTTGTTGAGAAAGCACTTATATTTCAACATAATTCCACTACATCTTCTGCTCCTCCAATTACCTTGCCTTTGATCCCTCTATACTGCTCTACTCAAATTTTATCTGTTGTCTACACTCCTCCATTAAAAAAAACCCAATAGAACATTGCTTGACCACCTCTTTCATCTTCTTCATCAAGTAAAACAACTAGAACAACTACATATCAGACTACTATCATGGAAACTCATTATGCTCCATTGATTTTGCAAGAACTATTAAATGATATTCCACTAGACTATGGGTAAGGCCTAACTTAATTTGATGGTACTCGGCACACTAAAACAAAACAACACATAGATAAAATGAATGAATTTGCAGATCTTGAAGAAGTTGATCATGATAATGTTAAAATGAGGCTCTTTGCCCAAATCCTTGTGGGAGAGGTCATAAAATGGCACATAGGGCTAGAAACAGGCAGAATTGCTAATATTAAATAGTTTCAACAAATTTTCCTTTATTGGTAGGAAGTAAGAAAGAACTATCTTAAAATACTATCAGAATATGAAAGCCTGAAAAGAGCTCTAGGGGAAGCAATCCAAGATTTCTCAATTAGATTCAATAATGTTTAAAATTCTATACCGGAAGAAATAAAGCCTCCACTAGGTTTCGCCCTACTTCACTATTCAGATGGATTCTATCCAGAGATGACCTAATAATTAAGAGAAAAAAACCTAGCTACCTTGGAAGACATGAAAAAGAATGTTTTTAGTATAGAAGATAATTTTTTGGCCAAGAAATCCAATATGAAGACCGAAAAGAGAGTCACTATCAATGAGGAACCTTCTACATCATCATATGCTAAGTTAGACAATTTGGTGAATACCATGGAGAAAATGATGGAAAGGATGAATCTAACAAATAGAGTTGTTGCAAGAGAACCACAAGGTGGCCCCCAAATCAGAAATCATAATTTTAGAAGACAATGTATTCAAATTAAGAAGAGGGAACCAAATAAATCCAGCAGACCAATAAGAGATCATACCTCCCTTTCAAGAAAACTATGCAAAAGAAGAACAAGTGGTAGCAGAGCAAGAAGAGAAGGACCAAATTCATTTCTTTGGTGAGGGGGATTTAGATAATATCTTCTTGACAAAGGAAGAACATGATTTGTTTTCACAGTTACAAAAAGATATCGTGCTTGCAAAATCAGAAGAGTAAAAGAAATTTTATCATAATGACATCATGGAGGTTCACAAGTAGTATAATTTGAGGAATAGGAAAGTCCCAATAAATCCTTATAAAAAGGTTTTGACTGATACACCTTCTACTAGTCATACAAAGGATGATCCTCCCAAAGAAATTCCTCAAAAGAAAGATGCAGTTATTAAGGAGGTAGAAAGGATTCAATCGTCTTTTAGCCTTGAAAATGAGATATCGAAGACCAAAATTTCTGTTCCATTGGTTGAATTTATTAAGAAGGATTCATATAAGAGTCAATTTCCAAAGGCATTAGATATAGGAGAAGTGTGAAACACAATAAATTTAAATGATGATCATCTTGAATTTATTTCTGGTCTAGAAGTTGAAGAAGGTTCACAGGAAGGTAATGTGCCACCATTATATGTTAGCCTAAATAGTCATGATTTTATATTTCATAATTCCATGTGACATTCAAGTGCTTCACACAATTTAATGTCGAAAGTAATCATGGAAAAGCTTGTTTTGGATAATAACTAGGCCATACATAGAAATTTTTCTTTTGAATCAAGTAAGGTGAAGTGTTTGTATAGTTATGGATGTGGTTGTTGTTGACATTCCACTGAAGTATGGTATGATTTTTTCAATAAATTTGGGTGAAAATTTGAAGGGTTCTCTGCAAATGGACATGTCATATGCAACTATCCTAGTGTTCAGACAACCAAGAAAGTTGGACAAGGAAATTCTCATGAAATACATGGTAAGAATTCAAGATAAAAAAAAATAATTTTCCTATTTATTTAGTGCATTCAGACATGGATTCCTTCATATTATACAATGATTCTTGTTTAGAGGAAAATATTCAAAAATGGGGACAACATTTTAGAAGAAAAGGGAAATGAATTGTAGAAAAAAGAATTGAAAATATAATTATAACATAATGATGATGAAGAGGGACTGTGGAAAATGGATTTTGATAGAGAAGTTAGCAAGGAAGTGGCTAGAGTTGGTGTATGTATTATGAGCCCAAAAGTAGACAGGCCAAAGATATATTCTTATAATCTTGCTTTCGAATGCATAAAAAATGTTGTTGAATACGAGGCACTAATTTTGGGGTTGCAAATGTTGAAAAAGTTGGGAGCCAAAAGGATTTCAGTCCATGGAGTCTTAGAATTAATCATTAATAAAATTAAAGGTGAGTATCAAACCAAGCACCCTATAATGAGGGTTTATAGAAATTTGTTTATAGATTTTCTGCAATGTTTTCTAGAATCTAATTTTTCCTTGATTCCTAGAAAGAAGAATAAAATTGATGATGTGTTAGCCACCTCAACCGGTACTTTTAAGATCCCCATTCATCCTAATAAGAGGTATGAAATTCAAGTCAAACACAGGCCAACTGTCCCAGACAATATAAGGTATTGGGAAGTATTTTATAATGATAAACAATTAGACATTTTTCTACAAATTAAGGAAGAATTTTCAAATTTGCATATTGATGAAGCAAATGTTTTTGAAAAGAAGCCTACATCAATCAAATCATAGAATATCTTGATAAGAATGTAGTATACCTTTAAGTTTTGCAAGTGAAGGATAATGTGATACTGAGAGGTTTAGTCCCATTGGAGGAATTGTTTGATTAAAATTATGTGGCTCATAAGCCTAAAATATTACCTACAGAGACTAAGGTAGAATATTATATTATAGGAACTGAAGAAAAACCTAAAATTGTGTAGCTCTCTAAATGTTTAGGTCTTGAAGAAAAATAGAAATATATTGATCTCATGAAGGCGTATTATAATGTCTTTGCATGGGGGTATGAGGACTTAAAGGCCTATGACAGAAGAATCATCCACCACACCATTCCTATCAAGGAAGGTCAAAATCCTTTTAAGAAGGAGCTAAGGAGAATCAACAGTGGTTTTATATCCCTAATTGAGAAGGAGGTAAGAAAAATATTTGATATTATTGTCCCTATAAGGTTTTCCAAGTAGATGTCAAATTTAGTTCCAGTAAGGAAGAATATGGGAGAGATAATAATGTGTGTTGACTTCAGAAAACTTAATAAGGTGTCTCTCAAAGACAATTACCCTTTTCTAAAAAGGGATCACATATTGCATCAGGTATTTGGTTCTAGGAGGATTTCATTACTTGATGGTTTCTCTGGGTACAATCATATTTTGGTACATCTAGACGATCAAGACAAAACGACTTTAACTACGCCATGGGGGACATTTATGTATGTAAAAATTCCCTTTGGACTTATGAATGCAGGAGAAACCTTTCAAAGGGCCATGGACATTGCTTTTGCAAACGAGAAAGATAGGTTTATTGTTGTTTATCTTGATGAAATTATTCTGTACTCTAAATTTAATGATCATTTGCAACATTTGAAGATTGTTTTTTGGAAATGTAAGAAATATTGTATCTATTTGAAGTGAAAGAAGTCCCTTTTTGGAATGGAAGAAGGTTAGTTGCTCAGTCACATAATTTCAAGAGATGCATAAATATTGATCCACATAGAATTGAGGCAATTCAGAAGATTGATACCCACAAGAATAAAAAAAAGGTTCAGTAATTTCTTGGGAGGATTGATTTTCTGAGGCGATTTATTCCAAATCTTACTAAAATTATAAGGGCCATGAAAAATATGTTAAGAAAGGACAACGAAATAAAGTGGACAGCTAAAAAAAACAAGTCATTAAATGAGGTAAAGTTAGCCTTAACTCATGCTATGGTTTTGGCTAGCCCATATTACATCAAATATTTCATCATTTTTTCCTTTGCCTCAGAGCACACCATTGCAACAATATGATGCAGAAAAATAAACAAGACCATGAGCAACCTATAATATTTTTTAGTAAGAATTTGAGGGATGTTGCTCCAAAATATAGGATAATGGAAAAACATACGTTTTCCTTGTTGAAGGCTTTGAAATATTTCAGGGTTTACATTATGCACTCTCATATAATTTCCTTTGTTCCTAGTACTATAATGAAGTTAATTCTTACAAAAACTAACCCAGAAGGAAAAAGAGGTAAGTGGATAGTAGTAAATTTTGAGTATGAAATTGAAATTAATCCCACTAAATTGATAAAGGGTCAGGGGTTGGCTAAAATGATGGCTGAGTAAAATATTCATGCATCGGATATCAAATTGATTATTTCCTGTTGGGCAGGTCCCAACTTGGTTCAGTTTTGAGTAAAAGACTCCATATTTTGAGGAAACGGAGTGCACGATCCAAAGGAAAGAAGACAATCACGCGGAGTTTAAAGGCTTCACGTAGACTTTTAGGAGTATTAGGGGCTTTGGGGAATTTAAAAGCCCCTATTTTTGTAAAAGGGATTGGGTTGTTTTTGAGTATTTTAAGTTCTGCCCATGTTTTGCAGACCATGGTATTGTAAGAAAGAATTATGTATAAGGATATGACTTAGTGATTCAAAGGCAGATATGGACATGAAATGTTGATTGTATGAGCACAAACTAAAGTATTTGTGTTTTATTCTATTTTGGGTCTTCGAGAAGGCTTCACAACTATGTGCGTGGAGGCCTTGGTCTACAGCTGTGTGCGTAGACCACCCACAACTGAGTGTGTGGGTAGAAGAAGGATTATACTAGAAAGAAACATTATAAATAAATAGAAGGATGATTATAAAGTACTTCTATGTATTTGTAGAATCTATTTCTGATTTATCTTTAAAGTTGTGTTATATAATGAGAGGTATTGTGTATGATTTTTTATGCATAGAAAAGTATTTTATGTTGTTTATATGTGTTGTATAGGGTTGATTAATGCATAAGGCTGATAAAGTTGTAGTGTGCAATAGTAGTAATTGATGAATAGGGCATAAACTGTAAAAGTAGATAATTGCATTTGCTCAGTTCAGGAAAGAATAAGTAATAACCATAGCAGTAAATCCATGTCATAATATACCTTTGGATGCAGAAACCTTGTTCTAGCATCCCCCAATATCACCTCAGGTGAGACTTCGATCCGTGTAGCTGATCGTTACCGAAAGGGCTAATAATATAGGGTTTTTTTGGTAGCACAGCTACCTCGAACCTAGGTCTACACCCCCTCAAGCCAATAAATGGTTCAGTTGCTAGGACCGGGATATGATTGAGGGATATGTGGATGTGGCAACTGAGAAGAAAATAAATCCAATATTAGGTAGATCTGAAAGAACGAGAGTTCATAGTTCAAGAAAACATAAATCCACGACTGTCAATTGAATCTTGGCTGGAAAGATATATTTTTATAGATCAACACAATATTTTCTTCTCATCATTTGTGAATGAGCTACATGAGTGATTTTCAAGGTTGGTTGAGAATAAGACATGTTTTAAGAACAAAGAGCCTACTTTATGTTGAATATTGCAACAAGAAACAGTGAAAGAGGCATACAGAAACATTATCCTTGATCCTAGTGAAAAATAAGCACCTAAACTAGGTGGGGGCCCACATAGGCTATTTTTAGGTGTATGTCTATTTTTAGAATGGCGAGCATATTCTAAAATCAGCAGGATGTTGATTCTATATGGTTGAGAAAATTATGACTTTGGATGAATTTCTATTTTTAGAATATGGGTGTAGTCTATTTACAGATCGCTAATCTAAAAATAGAATGCATGTCGATTATTATTAGCCCTTAATAATAATCAGACAATAAATAGTAACTTATTCTCTTGGAGCACTTTATTTCAGTGAACAGATATGGAATATCAGTGGGCTAAAGGAATTACACAATTCCTAGGGTGTTTGGTGATTCATGCATGGAGGACTTCATTATAACTGATTATGGTAGGTTGTAACATAGTTGGAAGAGTAGTTATGGGAGTTGTTATTTAGTTTAACTCAGTTCAGTGAGTTAAAATCAGTTGTGCTAGTTGTAGCTAAACATACACTAGTGAAATTTGAGTGAATTAATTATTTAATTAATTCACAAGTAGTTTCTTACTTGCAACTGAAGAAATACAATACTTAACTACTTGCATGTCAGAACCGGTGGAGACCCAGTGGAGAGATAGGTGAAAGGGTGAGATGCACTATCTGCTGTGACTATAGTAATGCATTCAATGCATCTACACACACATTGGATATGCTTATGAGGATTGTGTAGTTAAGGCAAGGTAAGGTCGAATTCATTCAAAGTTCTTCTTCAACAAGGATTGCGTAGTGGAGGCAAGCTGCCAGGAGGCAAGCAATTGGTGCATAGATATGCAAATTTCTGCATGATAGTGTGTGATGAATGTAGATTGTATTGAGAGCTCTATGAGCTGAGATTTTTATGAGATTGTTTCCTGATCCATGATATACATAATATATGATAGTTGGGGTTTTTAGCTTTTAATATTTCCTGGTAAAACATCTTGTTATGCGTGATTGATTTTTATTCATATGTGTTTTGCAATTGGCGATTTAATTTCTGCAAAGAATTAAGTGGAAGGATTCTGTATTTAACATAAGATTAATTTGTTAGATCAGAAGAATATGGAAATAAATCATAGTATTTTTTAAATTTCTACATGGTATCAGAGCAGTGTTGATCACTGGAGATTGCAATAGTGAAGCAGTGCTGAGTTTCTGTTGGTGGAAACAATTTGAAATTGCTGCAAGAATTTCTTGGTGCGACAGTTGAGCATACATTTAAATGGATTTAAATGGTTTGTGTTTGGAGTATACACTCAAGGGAAGCTCAAACTACATAGCCTGGAAGGAAAAGATGAAGGCGATGCTTGAAGATAATGGCTTGATGGAATTCATCGAGAAAGATGTTCCTATGCCCACTTCGACGAATCCTACAGTACTTGCTGCATGGCAAAATAAAGTAGCAAGGGCAAGGAGGATTCTTTTGGAAGGTGTGAAATACCATATTGTTTCAAGATTTCATGGTCAAGCCACTCCATTTTCAATGTGGAAGGCTTTGACAGATATTTTCCAAAGGAGTAGTGACCATAGGAAATTGGCACTGAAGGATAAACTCAGAAAAATCAAGATGGAGAATAACGACACTATTCCAGTATACTTGACAAAGTTTTTCCAATGCAGGAATGAGCTTGGGAGTGTAGGAGCCAGTGTTGCAGATGATGACTAGTGAGCTTGGCTCTCCTTGGGCTTCTGAAGAGTTGGCACAGTTATCAAGACTCTGTCAATGGACAGGAGAAACTACTGGATTGGGAGTGATTGTGGTTGGATCTAGTGAAGGAGGAGATAAGGCAGACCACCAGGGATGGCTCTTCATAAAATCATGATGATGAAGAGGATTTTGCTTTAGCTACCAAGGTGAAGAAGAATAAGGGGAAGAAATTCCATTCAAAATCTGAGGCCAGTGAAGATGGAAAGGAGCACAACATGTCCAAAGTGAAGTGTTTTCACTGTCATGGGTTTGGACATATTGCCAGAAATTGTCCACATAAGAAGAAGAACAATATGGATGTTGGAGCTGCAACTGGTGAGGCCCTTGCCTCACAATTTGAGCTTGACTTCTGATTTATCGCATGCATGGTGTCTAGTGCATTGGGATTGGGATGGTGCTTTGATAGTGGTGCTTCCCTTCACATGATGGGAGATGAGAAATTTTTCAGTGACTTGGTGGAGAAATATCTCCATATGCATGTTGAGTTGGGTGATGATGGATGATACACTGCGACCGTCATTGGTACCATTACCTTTCAGAGGGAATTAGGTAAAATATTTCATCTAAAAGATGTTGTGCATGTTCCAAGTTTAAAGAAGAATTTAATCTCAGTCGCAATGTTAGAGGATAGAGGCTATGATGTTGTATTTAGTGAAGGAAAAGTGTTCCCGTGACACAAATAAATAGGGCAAGCCAAGAAGGTTGGGATTCTAGTTAAGAATCTCTACAAACTTGAAGTAGAAGGGATTTTGTAATATCCCAAATTGGGAACAACTACACTATTGGGAATATTTTGAGTTATTACCAATGTGGAGCTTCAGAAAATAATGAGCATGACAATGTAGAGCATCTCATTAGATGTGAAATAAATTCATACCAGTAGATGAAAGAACCTCAACAAATAGATGGCCTATATTCTCATTCCCTAGTGGGGAAATGCATAAATATAGGGCATAAAATAGCTATCTTTAGAAAATAACTCTATTATTATGATAAATGGGACTTGGATCCTCTAGAATACATCATGTAGAACTCACATGTAGAATTTTAAGTAAAACAAATGAAACTAGCTACACTAAACATATCTCTTGGCTCAAGATGGCTTAAAAACATTTTGATCCCATCACTTCTCTACAACAAAATTTATGAAGACTGTGAGAGCGTAATTCCCATGAGGGTTTTCATATAAAATAATTGAATAATACTGATATATATCTTATATTAATCAAATATCAGAGAAATGGAGGTTTGAACTCTCTTATACAAAGAAAAAGACACCCGACAAGGGTTTCTAGCAATATACATATACAAAAAGTAGGACTGCAGAAAATAACGCAGTACACTGCAAATATACACTAAGAATGGCTGAATATGACATATAAAATCTTAATAATAAATAAAATTTCCAAGGCCCTTCTTATTATATCTTCCAGAGGGAAATAATCACCTCCTCCTCAAAGACTAGTACAAAATAGAAGAGGCTAACCCTGCAACTGCTGCAACTGTAGAGAGGACACAGTTTTTGAAAGGAACTGTGTTGTAGGTGAGAATGGATGAATGGCCCCAAGAAAAATTATGAAGTGAAGCTCAGATCCTTCCCTCTTGATCCCTTAAGCAAGCTGATCCAAAGAGAGGATGGAATCCCCGCATGGGAATTCTTTGCACTGAGCAGTGTAGCAACTCCAGCTAAATAGCTGAAGCATGAAAATATTCAAAAGAAAAAAGATAACTGAATACTGAATGATCTCCTTGATGCTATTCCCTCCTTTTTATCTTTTGTGAGCCTCCTCACCCTGAACCCCACACAACGTTGAGGTGACTTCCTAGTGAATATTCCTCCTCCAAAACTACGTTGTCCTAGTTTGCTCCCCTCCTCTTTGTAGTAGCACTATTGACTTGGTAAACTGAGACTAATCCAACTGCAATGCCTCTTTTCACACTAAGGGATCTTCAATCTAGTTCTCATATGTGTGTCTAGGCTTATCCTTGTGCACATTGAGCTATTTTACTTGGGTGATGTCTTCCTCCTCAAGAATGCATGTTGACTTAGTCAAACTTGACTATGTCCTAATCTATTTTGCCCTTGTTCACACCTGTAAGTGTAAATTCTAGCTCCTAAAGTGATCCCCTTCCTTATTAAGGTGGAAATTATTCATATTTTTATTTTTCATGGGCTTCCTTACGCATTTATTCCTTTCCTAGGTGAAAGTAGCAAAATCTAATATTCCAAATTGTTGTGTGCAAAATTGGGAATATTACAATCTTCCCCTCTTAAATGTTTCTTGTCCTCAAGAAAATGCAAGGATAGGACTGAAGGGCATCCTCTTATCCCCTTTAGCAACCTTATAATATGAAATCTCCCAAAGATCAAGGTGCTGCATCATCAATATATATCCAAGTTTCCCCTCCCAAGTGTGTAAGCTACCTGAATAGCTAACATTATGTGACAGTAGAACATTCATGGAGGAAAAAATGGGCTGTTTGTAGGTCCTCCTGAGGAATTAGGGCTGATATAGATTTGGATTCATCACCCTCATTTGTATCTCTCCTCCCCAAGCTATCAACAAAACAAAATGAGTCTCCCTCCAGGTTGGCAACTCATGAAGAATCTCTTCCACCTTGAGCTCATGCAGAATAGGTGGGCTGAAAATATGAATATGGTAGAGAAGATATCCTACCCCAAATTTTATCCCTCTCCACTTAAGATAAGTTTAGAGAATTTGATGATCTTGGGCTGCAATATTGTTGCCCTTAAATGGCAGGAAGGAAACTAGACCTCCAAAGGTCCCTCTCCCAACACTGTGAATCAAGCTGGCCCAAACCATCTCATACATGATGGATAAGAAATCACTGCCATATGGCATCCTATCCATCTCATGGTCCTTCTCATGAAGAAACAAAGAGTCTGCTATAGAGGCCATGTCTCTCCCCATGCTCCCCTTAGAACATGTAATGCAGAAGGTGTGGGGATCCTTCCCCCCAAAGAACACATCCACCCTATGTGTTTCTCCTCCAATCATGCTCCTCACAAAAGCAAGAATAAGATCAGAAAATAGGATCATGATCAACATCATAATGAAAGAAATACTAAAGGTTTTATGCGGTGCTGGAAGGTACCAATAGTCTCCCAAGTGGTCATAGCACAGTCTTCCCCACTGCAGCTTCAGATAATAGCATGGCAAGTTGTTTCTTGATGGATGACTAGTTGTGTAAGTCACCACATCTACTAGAAAGTAGTAAATAGCTGAGTGTATCAACTGAACATATAAGGAATTACCAAACAGTTGCCCTAGATCATATAGTGGATGGTTGTCTCCATCATAATAGCTGGCGAAAAATGGTCCAGGGAGCCTAAAGAAAAGCTTTCCCCTTTGTATAGCAATGCACTGCAATGAAATGGTAAGAGCATGCAAATATTGTGCTGAACAATCAATAAAGTCAAAAATAGAATTCTTACCATGTAATGGAAGCAAGATGGTGACAAAATCCACAGATGGATCCTCCATAGTGGTAGGAAATACCCATATGAAGAGGAATGAACCACATGTTGCATGAAAATCCTCCTTCTCATGCCTGGAAATCCAAGTCAAGGAGAAAATATCACAATAAAAAATGAGTCCATCCACTACTCTACCAATCTCACCTCCTCTATGCCCACCAAGTGCATCAATTATGAAGTGATCCTGGGAACACTCCATCATCAAGTTCCTGCTCCAAAGTGACAGTGTTGTTGGCCTATGCAAATAGGCTCCTGCCAACTCATAAATCCATTCTCTGACATGCCCCATGTCAAAGACTTCTCCCATAATGCTGTTGCATACAAGAATTTCCTTCCAAGGTGGAAGTACTTCCAAATCATCTAAGGCTAAGGAGAAACCTCCTTGCACTATGATATTGCCATTCCCCACTCCTGCAGCATCATGCGAAGTGTGAGAGAAAATATGCCCTTGCTCTCTCCCAATCCTCCAAAGCAACAAATGCCTTTGTTTCCTCATCATACAACTCATGTAGTGAAACATAATGACCATATCATCATAATGCATCCACACTCCTTGCTGCCCCATGATGCAAGTATTTTTCCGGGTACTCTCCTCCCACATACCCTTAGATAAAGGATATGTCTCATGATGGCCGAACTCTCTAAAGAGTAGCCAATGAAGTTTTGCCTCTTTCTACCCTGTATCATAAATTTGCAAGTGGCTCACCAGCCTCTTGCTCTTCCCCCACATCCACTCAACCCTATGTGGATGCCTCCTATCATTCTTCACCTTGGCATGCTCCCCATGTGGGCTACCATCCTCCACAACCAGTTCCCCTTCTCCGCATGCCTTGAAGTGTTGAAATGCATTTTCTTGGAGATCTCTTAGAGAAGATCTCATGTCCATGGCCATCTTGAATCCATCAAGATCCAAATGTGATAAAGGAAAAGCCCCCTCACTGCTATTGTTTGACAGCGCTGATATCCTCTCCCACGTTATAGTTGATGCCCCATACTTCATCTCATAGTTCATGAATCCCTCCAAAATATCACACTCCAACCTCAAGGGTTGTGTGCAATTCCACAAGGGTCCATGAGAATGATGGTTCATTTTCTCCTTGAACCATTCAAGCTTGCACAACGCAGTGCAATCCTGCTGCTCTACCTCAGCAATAATATTTGATTCTGGGCCATATGAAGACATATTTCCACAATATTTAGAAATATTTTTTGCAATAATTAAAAGTGGAAATCCTCCCATACCTTGGTGAGATGTGGGAACTTCTTGTAGTGCTGCAAAGGCTCCTCCTTCCAATGTAATGGCTACTCCAACTGCTGATGTAGAAGGATGCTCTCTCAAGTTTGTGACTGCACTAGTACTGGTCTCCTCCCATGGTGGTGTGGGACTATTCTCCTCTGACCTTTCTCCATCAAAGGTCATAATCAGCCCTTGAGTGGACTCAGGAAAAGAAGTCACTCTTGTATGGCTTAAGTGACTAAACCACCAAGCATTGGCTTCACCCTCCAGGTGCAGCACTGCAACTTCTACTACCTCCCTCTCCACCACTGGATGAAGTAGGAAGAATTCCTCAATATTCCTTGCCCAAGCTCTTGCTATAGTTGACCCATCAAATTTAGACAATAGGAATCTATTGCCTATAATTACTCCTTTGCTACAGGGCCTTCTTTCTTCTTTCAGTTGAATAAACTGAGGAAAATCTAGGGTCTCTTTGAAAACCATAGGTTGAAACTTGTACTCTGCCAAATGCCCACTCAGGATTTGATGCTCTAAGTGGTCACCTTGCTCTTCACTTCCTCTATGAGAGAAGGGAGTGCATGCATCTTCTTCTTCCTCCTAAAAGCTTCTAGAGGTTTCATTACAACTCTCTCCTCCTTGAAACTCTTTTGGAGTTTCAATGCATTTCTCTTCTTTCTTTGTAGATCTTAAAATGGATGAGAGTAATATCATCCTCGCCATAATTTTTTTCACCTCTTCTTCTTATCTTCTAATTTGATCTGAAATCCACAGGCTGAGCCAAGATGGAAGCTTTTATACCACTATAATATCCCAAATTGGGAACAGCTACACTATTGGGAATATTTTGAGTTATTACCAATGTGGAGCTTCAGAAAATCATGAGCATGAAAATTTATATCAGCTCATTATATGTGAAATAACATCCTACCAGCAGATGAAATAACCTCAGTAAGTATATGGCCTATATTCTCCTTCCCTAGTGGGGAAATGAAGCAATATAGGGAACAAAATAGATGTCTTCAGAAAATAACACTATTCTTGTGAGAAATGGGACTTGGATCCCCTATAATACATCATGTACAACTCACATGTAGAATTGGAGGCAAAACAAATGAAACTAGCTACACTAAACAGATCTCTCGGCTCAAGATGGCTTAAAAACACCCTGATCCCATGACTTCTCTACAACAGAATTTCTGAAGACTGTGAGAGCATAATTCCCATGAGGGTTTCTATAGAAAATAATGGAAAAATATTGATATACAAATTATATTAATCAAATAGTAGAGAAATCGATGTTTGACCTCTCTTATACAAAGAAAAAGACACCCGACAAGGGTTTTCGGCAATATACATGTACAAAAAGCAGGACTACAGAAAATAATGCAGTCTACTACAACTATGCACTAATAATGGCTGAATATGACATATAAAATCTGAATAATACAGAAAATTTCCAAGGCCCTTCTTATTAGATCTTCCGGAGGGAAATAATCACCTCCTCCTCAAAGACTAGTACAAAATAGCAAGGTCTAACCCTGCAACTGTTGCAACTGTAGAGAGGACGCAGTTTCTGAAGGGAATTGCACTGTAGGTGAGAATGGCGAAATTGCGCCAAGCCAAATGATGAAGTGAATATTATATCCTTCCCTCTTGATCCCTTAAGCAAGGTGATCTAAAGAGAGGATGGAATCCCTGCACGGGAATTCTTTGCACTAAGCAGTGCAGCAACTTCGGCTAAACAGCTGAAGCATGAAAATAGTAAAAATACCAAAGATAACTAAATATTGAATGATCTCCTTGATGCTATGCCCTCCTTTTTATCTTTGGTGAGCCTCCTCACCTCGGACCCCACACAATGTTGAGGTGACTTCCTGGTGAAGATTCCTCCTCCAAAACTACGTTGTCCTAGTTGGCTCCCCTCCCCTTTGTAGCAATGTTGTTGACTTGGTCAATTGAGACTAATCCACCTGCAATGCCTCTTTTCACACTAAGGGATCTTCAATATAGTTCTCATATGTGTGTCTAGGCTGATCCTTGTTCACATTGAGCTAGTTTACTTGGGTGATCTCTTCCTCCTCAAGGATGCATGTTGACTTAGTCAAACTTGACTATGTTCACATCTATTTTGCCCTTGTTCACACCTGCAAGTGTAAATTCCAGCTCCTAAAGTGATCCCCTTCCTTATTAAGGTGGAAATTATTCATATTTTTATTTTTCATGGGCTTCCTTACCCATTTATTCCTTTCCTAGGTGAAAGTAGCAAAATATAATATTCCAAATTGATGTGTGCAAATTTGGGAATATTACAGATTTCTATGGAGCTTCGTACTGTTCGGAAGTGCGAGAAAGACATGCAATTGAAGCTTGAGAGGGAGAAGTATTTGCATGCAGGTAAGAGTGAACCTCGGGATTTGGAGCAGCCACAAGATGAGGATCATGGAGTGGGAGCAACCACTCATGCAGATAAATTTCATGCCAGATGGGCAGAGGGAGTGCATGCAACTATAACACAAGGTAAGAGGTGGGGCGACATGCATGAGTAACCCCAAGGAGTAATTTTTGGGAAGGATTCATTGAGATGTTTTGGATCTCATGAATTGAACCTAGCTACGAGGCGCCCATAGAGTAGCAGTAGCATGATTAGTTGGATTGATGCAGTTAGATAAAATTGATAGTGTTAGATACTGGAGCATGGTTTAGAGTTGACCACAAGTCCAGAGTGCATTGGTTCAGAGTTCAACAACACAGTGGTTCCTGAAGACATGTGCAGTAGATAAGTAGAGGTTAGAAGACTTTGATGACATATGCATTATACTGATTCAGTTGTTTGGAGGCTATTTAGTTTCGGAAGTGTTGCATACAAGTATAGCAGGGCAGACGCATGGTGTTGCAGGGCGCATGCAAAGACAGTCCTTTCTTGTTGAGAGGGAGTGTTGAATATTGCAACAAGAAACAGTGAAAGAGTCATCCGGAAACATCATCCTTGATCCTAGTGAAAAATAAGCACCTAAACTAGGGGAGGCCCACACAGGCTATTTTTAGGTGTATGTCTATTTTTAGAATGATGAGAATATTCTAAAATTAGCAAGATGTTGATTCTAGATGGTTGAGAAAATTCTATCTTTGGATGAATTTCTATTTTTAGAAGATGGATGAAGTCTATTTATAGATCGCTAATGTAAAAATAGAATGCATGTCGATTATTATTAGCCCTTAATAATAATCAGACAATAAATAGTAACTTGTTCTCTTGGAGCACTTTATTTCAGTGAACAGATGTGGCACATCAATGGGTAGAAGGAATTGTGCAATTGCTAGGGTGGTTGGTGACTCATTCATGGCGGACTTTGTTAAAACTGATTGTGGAAAGTTGTAATAGACTTAGAAGAGTAGTTATGGGAGTTGTTATTTAGTTTAACTTAGTTGAGCGAGTTAAACTTAGTTGTGCTAGTTGTAGCTGAACATACACTAGTGAAAGATGAGTGAATTAATTATTTAATTAATTCACAAGTAGTGTCTTACTTGCAACTGAAGAAATACAACAGTTAACTACTTGCATGTCAGATCCAGTTGAGACCCAGTGGAGATATAGGTGAAAGGGTGAGATGGACTATCTGTTGTGACTATAATGATGCATTCAATGCATCTACACACACATTGGAGATGCTTATGAGGATTGCATAGTGAAGGGAAGGTAAGGATGAGTTCATTCATAGATATGAAAATTTATGCATGATAGTGTGTGACGATTGTAAATTGTACTGAGAGCTCTATGAGCTGAGCTTTGTATGAGAATGTTTCATGATCCATGATATACATAATATATGATAGTTGGGTTTTTTAGCTTTAACCTTTCCCAGTAAAACATCTTGTTTTGTGCGATTGATTTTTCTTCATATGTGTTTTACAATTGATGATTTAATTTCCGCAAAGAATTAAGTGGAAGGATTCTATATTTAACATAAGGTTAATTTGTTAAATTAGGAGAATCTAGAAATAAATTATTGTGTTTATAAATTTCTACACTCCGTGGATCCCTCAATTGTTGTAGCCACTCAAGAAGACTGGTATAAGATCTCAAGAGCTGTGATTTTTGGATCGATAGTATTTTGGGAGGATTTGTAACTGAGTTCTCCCTAAGTTCTCCATAGACACATACATATCCTATAGCAAGGATGAGTGAATATTTTTCAAATTTCCACGAGGTAAGTACTTGAATTCATTAAATTTTTGGATTAAGATGATTTTATGTGAAAATATTTTACTGCAGATGAAATCAGATTGATGTTTGGAAGGAGTAATTATGGGCCTATGCAAAGTGGTAAAAGATTCGAGGTAGATCACGAAAGTTTCATTGAGACTGATTATAGTCCACTATTGAGTGGATTTGAAAGTGAAGAAGGATAATGTAATCCCACAACCCCTAGAGGTGCATCACAATTAGAATTGATATATCATTAGGGCACCTCTTAGATTCCCCATCCCGTCACTCCCCTCACCCAACATCCCCATCCCCATAAATTTCCTCCACCTCCACCTCCACCTCCACCCTCACCAAGAAACATGGATAATGAGGTCAGAATGCCTAATTTCAGAGGTAATGGATGAGAGGATCCTAATGGATTTTGGTTTATTGCTGAAGCAGTATGGAAAACACGACAGGTCATAGATGATGACATAAGGAAGGCACAACTAGTCACAGCGCTACAAGAAAGGGCACTGGCATGGTATCCAAAGTACTTCAAAACACACCAGGTTGCCACATTGGATGAGGAAATACTGTGCTAAATGTCAAATTTCAGAATTCGAAGTCACAGTCATAGTGTAGTACGAAGCTAAAAGAGATCAAACAAGTGGTAGCTGAATCTTTGACTTTGATATCAGTCGTTAGAAAATTATATATTACAGAGGAATACAACACATAAAATATGCAGAAAGCACAAGCACACAAACACATAAAACTAGAGAGACACAGATATATGTGGTTCACCCAGTTTGGGCTACGTCCACCCCTAAAATCCATTCCTTCCTTTTTATTATCTAGCAAAATGAATAGACACAACCTATAGCAGATCTGTTGTAATATCCTTTGTTCTCTCTCACAATCTCTCTATTAGTTTCTCTCTCTGAGAATATACATGCAATCCACAACCATAATACAATACCCTCATACAAAACAAGGGGTTTCCTTCTAAGGAAAAAAACCCTAAATCAAACATAGCTTCTACCGTCAGATCATCCGCCTAATGAACAACCCAGATTGACTAGAAACTACTATACTTTTAGAAGGAATTTTTACATTTGTTTTTAGCTTCGGGAGCACTGCCCCTGAAACCCATCGCCATGTGGGGGGCTCCATAAGCTCGTAGCCGCCCCCCATGGACCCCCCAATCAAGCTACAATTATGGGCAGCGTTTCCACCTCGTTAATAAAATGGGTCCAATGTTGTGATACAGAATAAAGAAGATAATCAGGCTCCACACCCAACAATCTCCCACTTGGAGACTGATTGTAGCAACTGCATCGCTGCTTCATTTGCTGGAAAATTACTCCACTTTGGACCTAGATATTTCTCATATTCATCATCATACTTGAAGGCTAATTGAAATTGAGCATAGTCTCAGTTTCTCCCTGTTTACAACTTTTGTTAGCATATCTGTAGGATTCTGGCTAGTGTGTATCTTTTCCAGCTTCAACTGTCCATCTTCCAACACTTACCATATGAAATGGTACTTGAGCTGTATGTGATTGGTCCTAGAATGAAATTTTGAGTTCTTTGCAAGATTAATGGCACTTTGGCTATCACTATATAACGTTCCCATATCATGCTTCTTACTCAATTCATCCATAAACCTTTGTAACGAAATCGTTTCTTTACAAGCCTCTATAGCAGCAACATACTCTTTTTCTATTGTTGAAAGTGCAACAACACTTTGGATTTTTTAAACCCAACTGACAGTTGTTCCACCTACAGTAAATACATACCCTGTAGTGCTCCTCCTGTTATCTCTGTCACCTGCCATATCTGCATCAACATATCCCTGTGGAGAAATATTTGAACCACCAAAGCATAATTCTTGATTTGTGGTACCTCTCAAATATTTTAGAATCCATTTCACTACCATCCAATGTTCTTTTCCTAGATTATTCATGTACCTGCTTACAACTCCCACTGCATGTGAAATATCAGGACTTGTGCAGACCATTGCATACATTAACCTTCCAATTGCTGATGCATATGGAGATTTAGAGATATAATCCATTTCTTCTTGGGTCTTGGGGCACATCTCCTTACTAAGTTTGAAATGGCTAGCAAAAGGTGTACTAACTGGTTTTGCATTCTTAATATTAAATATTTTCAACACCTTTTGTATGTACTCATTCTAAGACAATGTTAATTTGCGATTTTTCCTATCTCTAGTTATTCTCATACCAAGGATTTGTTTTGCAGCTCCAAAATCCTTCATTGCAAATGAATTTGCCAATTTTATTTTGAGAACATTTATTTCCTGCATGTTAGACCGTACAACAAGCATGTCATCTACATACAATAACAATATAATATAGCTGCCATCATTTTTTTTTCTTCATATAAACACAATGATCAGAGTGACATCTAGTATAGCCTTGCTTAGACATAAACTTGTCAAATTTTAGATACCACTACCTTGGAGCCTGTTTTAAGACATAAAAGCTCTTCTTTAACCTGCACACTAATTTTTCCTTCCCTTTAACCTCATATATTTTTGGTTGCTGCATATAGATATCTTCCTCCAAATATCCATGGAGAAATGTTGTCTTTACATTTAACTGTTCAAGATGCAAATCTTCTGCTACTACAAGACTTAAAATAGTTCTGATTGAAGTCATCATAACAACAAGAGAAAATATTTCATCAAAATCAATAGCTTTATTCTGTGCAAACCCCTTCACCACAATTCTAGCTTTGTACCTCTTTTTTCCTCCATCTTCTTCCTTCAACCTGTAAACACATTTATTCATCGATGTTGTTTTACTTGTAGGAAACCTGACTAAGTCCCAAGTTTGGTTATGTATTAAGGAGTCCTTCTCTTATTTCATGGCTAGCTCCCACTTCTTCATGGTTTAAACCTTCATTGCTTCTTCATAACATTTGGGTTCACTAGAATCAATCAACAATAAATAATATAATGAAGGAGAGTATCGTTCAGGGGGTCTACTTATCTTGGTAGATCTTCTGACACCACTTTCAGGTGTTTGAGGTGCCTGTTGCTTTGTTGGTGGTTGATATTATTGTGGCTATTGATTATTATGATTTTCAGGCACATTTACTTTTTCTGTGATCTTATCAAGAACTGTGTATTCTTTGTTTTCTTTTTCCTGTTTCTTTCCTACAACTGATTCTTATACAAAACCTTTTCATTGAATATTACATCTCTTGTCCTGATGATTTTGTGATTTTCATAATCATATAAGTGATAACCAAAATCATTAACACCATATCCAATAAAGGCACATTTCTTTGATTTTTCCTCAATCTTTGTTCTATTTCCTTTATTAATATGGACAAAGGCCTCACAACCAAAAGACTTTAAAAAATAGTAGGTTATATTTTTACTTGTCCATGCCTCCTCTCGAATACCACCATCCAAGGAACTTGAAAGCCTTCTATTTATTAGATAAGAAACAATATCTACAACATCTGCCCAAAATTGTAAAGGTAATCCTACATGCAATCTCATGCACCTTGCATGCTCCATGATTGTTCTGTTCATCCTTTCTGACACACCATTTTCTTGTGGTGTTCTTGGAATTGTCTTCTCTCTACGAATTCCATGCTCTGAACAATACCTATCAAATTATTTCCTGCAATATTCACCTCCATCTTCTAATCTGAGACACTTCAACTTCTTTCAAGTGTCAATCTCAACCAAAGCTTTTCATTTCTTGAAAGTATAAAATACATCAGATTTATTCTGAATACAATAAATCCAAGTTTTTATAGTTGCATCATCAATAAAAGTAACATAATAACAAGAGCCAGCGAGAGATGATACCTGAGTAGGTCCCCATACATTTGTATGCACAAGCTCTATTTTTTCGCTCTTCTTTTCTTTCCCAACTCTGAGAAATCTGACTCTCTTCTGCTTTCCATAAATATAATTCTCACAGAAATCCAAATTAATATTCTTCAGACCTCACAAAAAATTTCTTGAGTGAATAATCCTCATCCCTTATCACTCATGTTTCCAAGTCTATAATGCCATAATGTTGAATTTGCTCCTTTGGAAGTTAAAGAATTAACAGAGTTAGAAATACCATTGCATAAATACAATGTACCAACCTTTTCGCCTATTGCTATTACCAGGGCTCTTTTGGTGACCTTCCAAGTTTTATCTGTGAAAGTTGTCACAGAACCTTCACTGCCTAACTGAGCTGTTAAAATCAGATTTTTCTTTAGATCTGGAACATGCCTTACCTCCTTTAATAGCCATTGGCTTCCATTCTGTTGTTTTACAAGAACCTTACCCATTCCAAAAATTTTACAGGGTTTATCATCACCCAAACGGACTTGTCCAAAATCTCCTTAAACATGGTCATGAAAATATTTCTTATCAGGTGCGGCATGGAATGAGGCCCCTAAATCTACCACCCAGGAATCAGTAACATTTTCTAAAGAAAGAATAAAATCATCCTGTAGCACATCACCTGTCACATTTGCTTCATGATTGTATCCTTGATGTGCGTCTCCTTTTCCCTTATGAGATCTACAATCTTTCTTCATGTGTCCTTTATTTTTGTATTTCTAGCACACTATCCTCGATATGGACTTCGATCTGCCTTTCCTTGATTTACTGCAATATCTCGAGCTCTTTCCTCTTTCAATTTTTCTTCCCCTAGACTCTGCACTCAAAGCATTACCTGATGTCTCACCGGAGCTTTTCCATTGCATTTCCTTGCTAAGGATAGCATCGAAAAAATCATCAAAATTTAAAGTACTAGATCCAGAGATAGAGTTACTAATGGCCATAACTAAACCATTCCAACTTTCTGGAAATGAGCACAAAAATAAAAGATCCCTAACTTCTTCATAAAAGTTTACCCCTACAGAACTTAACTGACAGGAAACTGTATTTAAATCATTTAAATGGCTTGCAATAGATCCACCTTCTGACATCTTCATATTAAATAAATGTTTCATAAGAAATACATTGTTTGAGGCCAAGGGTTTTTCATATAGTTTCGCCAATGCCTTAATCAAACCCTCTATTGTTGTTTCCTTTGAAATATTGGAGGCCACTGACACTGCGAGGCACAACCATACTCTTTTGAGTGCCTTTCTACCGAGAATATCCCATTTTGCATCTGTCATAGTCATTGACTTCTTTCTTTTTTTCCGCTTAATGGTAGGTATAGATCTTTTTGATACAGATAGTCTTCCATCTGCAACTTCCACAGCGGGAAGTTTTGGCTGTTAAATTTCTCGACCCTAAACTTACCATCTTCCACCATTGCTCCAACTCAAAACAGGAACCCTTCTTTCCTACGAGTTTATCAGAAAAATAGACATTCGGCTTTGATACCAGTTGTTAGAAAATTATATATTACAAAGCAATGCAACACATAAAATATGCAGAAAACAAAAACATATAAAACCAAAGAGACACAGATATACGTGGTTCACCCAGTTTGGGCTACGTCCACCCTGAACATCCAGTCCTTCCTTTTTATTATCTGGTAAAATGAAGAGACACAACCTATAGCAGATCTGTTGTAATACCCTCTTTTCTCTCTCATAATCTGTCTATCAGTTTCTCACTCTAAGAATACACATAAAATCCATAGCCACAATACAATACCCTCATACAAAATGAGGGGTTGCCTCTTAGGGAAAAAAACACTAAATCAAAGATAACTTCTACCGTTAGATCATATGCCTAATGAACAACCCCGATTGACTAGAAATTACTTTACTTTTACAAGGCAATTTTACATCTGTTTTTATCTTTGAGGGTGATGCCCCCAAAACTCTTGGCCAAAGGGGGGGGTAGGGGGCTCCATAAAATCGTAGTCGCCACCCCCTAGACCCGTTAGGAAGTGTGAAATTATGGGCAGAATTACCACCCTATTTAGAACATGGTTCCAATGCTGTGATACAAAATAAATAAGATAATCAGGCTCCACACCCATTAATCTCCCACTTGGAGACTGATTGTAGCAACTGCACTGCTGCTTCATTTTCTATATAATTTCTCCACTTTGGACCTGGTTGTTTCTCATCTTCATCGTCATAATTGAAGGCCAATTGAAACTAAGCATAATATCAATTTCTCCCTGGTTACAACTTTTGTTAGCATATCTGTAGGATTCTGGCTACTGTGTATCTTTTCCAGCTTCAACTGTCCATCTTCCAACACTGACCATATGAAATAGTACTTGACATGTATGTGTTTAGTCCTGGAATGAAATGCTAAGTTATTTGAAATATGAATGGAACTTTTGATATCACTGTATAATGTGCCCATATCATGCTTCTTACCCAATTCATCCATAAACCTTTGTAACCAAATCATTTCTTTACTAGCCTCTGTAGCAGCAACATACTCTGCTTTTGTTGTTGAAAGTGAAACAACACTTTGGATTTTTGAAACCCAACTGATAGTTGTTCCACCTATAGTAAATACACACCCTGTAGTGCTCCTACTGTTATCTTTGTCACCTGCCATATCTGCATCAACATATCCATGTATAGCAATATTTGAACCACCAAAGCATAATGCTTGATTTGTGGTACCATTTCACTGCCATCCAATGTTCTTTTCCAAGATTGTTCATGTACCTGCTTACAACTCCCACTACATGTGCAATATTAGGCCTTGTGCAGACCATTGCATACATTAAGCTTCCAAATGTTGATGCATATGGAACTTTAGACATATAATCCATTTATTCTTGGTTCTTAGGGAACATCTCCTTACTGAGTTTGAAATGGCTAGCAAAAGGTGTACTAATTGGTTTTGCATTTTGCATACTAAATCTTTTCGACACGTTTTGTATGTACTCATTCTGAGAAAATGTTAATTTGTAATTTTTCATGTCTCTTGTTATTCTCATACCAAGGATTTGTTTTGCAGCTCTCAAATCCTTCATTACAAATGAATTTTCCAATTTTATTTTGAGCACATTTTTTTCTTGCATGTTAGACCCTGCAACAAGCATGTCATATAATAGAATAAAAATATAATATAATTTCCGTCATTTTTGTTTTCAGATAAGCACAATGGCTAAAGTGACATCTAGTATAACCTTGTTCATACATAAACTTGTAAAATTTTAGATACCACTTCCTTGGAGCCTATTTTAAGCCATACAAGATCTTCTTTAACCTGCACACTAATTTTTCCTTCCCTTTGACCTCATACCCTTCTGGTTGCTACATATAGAACTCTTCCTCCATATCTCCATGGAGAAATGTTGTATTTACATCTAACTGTTCAAGATGCAAATATTCTGCTACTACAAGACTTAAACTAGTTCTGATTGAAGTCATATTAACAATATGAGAAAATATTTCATCAAAATCTATAGCTTTCTTCTGTGCAAACCCCTTCACCACAAGTGTATCTCTATTTTCCTCCATCTTCTTCCTTCAGCCTGTGAACCCATTTATTCTACAATGTTATTTTACCTGCAGGCAACCTGACTAAGTCCCAAGTTTGGTTATGTATTAAGGAATCCATCTCTTCTTTCATGGCTAGCTCCCACTTTTCCTTGGTTTCAGCCTGCATTGCTTCTTCATAACATTCGGGTTCACTACAATCAAGCATCAATAAACAATATAATGAAGGATAGCATCGTTCAGGGGGTCTACTTATCCTGGTATACCTTTTGACACCACTTTCAGGTGTTTGAGGTGCCTATTGATGTTGTGGTGGTTTCTGTTGTTGTGGCTGTTGATTATTATTATTTTCAGGCACCTTTACTTTTTTTGTGATCTCATCAAGAACTGTGTATTCTTTGTTTTTTTTCCCTGTTTATTTTCCTGCAACTGATTCTTATACAAGACCTTTTTAGTGAATATTACATCTCTGCTCCTGGTGATTTTTTTATTTTCATAATCATATAAGCGATAACCAAAATTATTAACACCATATCCAATAAAGGTACATTTCTTTGATTTTGCCTCAAGGTTTGTTCTATTTTCTTTATTAATATGGACAAAGGCCTTGCAACCAAAAGGCTTTAAAAAAGAGTAGTTTACCTTTTTACCTGTCCATGCCTCCTCTAGAAAACCACCATCCAAGGAGCTTGAAGGTCCTCTATTTACTAGATAAACAACAACATCTACAACATCTACCCAAAATTGTAAAGGCAATCCTGCACGCAATCTCATGCACCTTGGATGCTCCATGATTTTTCTGTTCATCCTTTCTAACACACCATTTTCTTGTGGTGTTCTTGGAAATTTCTTCTCTCTATGAATTCCATGCTCTAAACAGTACCTATCAAACTCTTTGTTGCAATATTCACCTCCATTTTCTAATCTGAGACACTTTAACTTCTTTCATGTCTCAATCTCAACCAAAGCTTTCCATTTCTTGAAAGTATCAAATACAAGAGATTTATTCTGAATACAACAAATCCAAGTTTTTTCTAGTTGCATCATCAATAAAAGTAACTTAATAACGAGATCCACCAAGATATGATACATGAGAAGATCCCCATACTTCTGTATGCACGAGATCTAATTTTTCGATCTTTTTTTCTTTCCCATCTGTGAGAAATATGACTCTCTTCTGTTTTCCATAAATAAAATTCTCACAGAAATGCAAATCAATATTCTTCAAACCCAGCTACAATTTCTTGAGTGAAGAATCTTCATCCCCTTTTCACTCATGTGTCCAAGCCTATGATGCCAGAATGCTACATCCACTCCTTTGGAAGTTAAAGCATTAACATAGTTAGAAATACCATTGCATAAATACAATGTACCAACCTTTTCACCTTTTGCTATTACCAGGGCTTCTTTGGTGACCTTCCAAGTTTTATTTGTGAAAGTTGTCACACAACTTTCATCACCTAACTGCCCTGTTGAAATCATATTTTTCTTCAGATCTAGAACATGCCTTACCTCCTTTAATAGCCATTGGTTTCCATTTTTTTTCTTACAAGAACCTTACCCATTCAAAAAAATTTACAGGGTTTATCATCACCTAAATAGACTTGTCCAAAATCTCCTTGAACATAGTCATGAAAATATTTCTTATTAGGTGTGGCATGGAGTGAGGCCCCTGAATTTACAACCCAGGAATCAGTAACATTTTCTAAAGAAAGAATCAAAGAATCTTGTAACACATTGCTTTTCACATTTGCTTCATGATTTTATTCTTGTCGTGCGTCTCCTTATTTTCCCTTCTGAGATCTATAGTTTTTCTTCAGGTGTCCTTTCTTTCAGCATTTCCAGCACACTATCCCTGATCTGGATTTACTACGATATCCTGGGCTCTTTCCTCTTTCCATTTTTCTTCTCCTAGACTCTGCACTCAAATCATTACCCGATGTCTCACCGGAGCTTTTCCGTCACATTTCCTCCCTAAGGATAGCACCGACAACATCTTCAAACTTTAAAGTACTAGATCCATAGATAGAGTTACTAATGGCCATAAAAAAACCATTCCATATTTCTGGCAATGAGCACAAAAATAACAGAGCCCTAACTTCATCATCAAGTTTTACCCCTACAGAACTTAACTGACTGGTAACTATATTAAAATCATTTAAATGGTCTGAAACAAATCGACCTTCTGACGTCTTCATATTAAACAAATGCTTCATAAGAAATACCTTGTTTGAGGTCAAGGGTTTTTCATATAGTTTTGCCAATTCCTTAATCAAACCCTCTGTTGTTGTTTACTTTGAAATATTGAAGGCTATCGACATTGAGAGGCACAACTATACTATTACGAGTGCCTTTCTATTGAGAACATCCCATTTTGCGTCTGTCATAGTCATCGATTTCTTTGTTTTTCTGCTCAATGGTAGGTACAAATCTTTCTGATATAGATAATCTTCCACCTTCATCTTCCACAATGGGAAGTTTTTGCGGTTAGATTTCTTGACCCTAAACTTACCCTCTTCTGCCATTTCTCCCACTCGAAACAGGAACCCTTCTTTCCTGCGAGTTTATCAAAAAAATAGACCTTTAGCTTTGATACAAGTTGTTAGAAAATTATATATTACAGAGCAGTGCAACACATCAAATATGCGGAAAACATAAGCACACAAACACATAAAACTAGAGAGACATAGATATACGTGATTCGCCCAATTTGGGCTCCGTCCACCCCAAATAGCCAACCCTTCCTTTTTAATATCCAGCAAAATGAAGAGACACAACCTATAGCAGATCCGTTGTAATATCATTTTTTCTCTCTCACAATCTCTCTATCAATTTCTTGCTATGAGAATACACATAAAATCCACAAGCACAATACAATACCCTCATAGAAAATGAGGGGTTTCCTTCTAGAGAAAAAGACCCTAAATCGAACATAACTTTTACCATCAGATCATCTGCCTAATGAACAACCCAGATTGACTAGAAATTACTATACATTTACAAGGCAATTTACATCTATTTTTAGCCTCGAGGGCGCTGCCCCCGAAACCCCCTACCATCGTGGGGGGGGAGGGGGGGAGGGGGGGGGGCGAGCGAGGGCGGGCATAAACACATAGCCGCCCCCCTTAGACCCCCTAGGCAGCGTAAAATTACGGGCAGCGTTAATGCCCCATTAAGAATAGGGGTCCAATGTCATGATACAAAAGAAATAAGATAATCATGCTCCACACCCAACAATCTCCCACTTGGAGACTAATTGTAGCCACTGCACTGTTGCTTCATTTGCTGGAAAATTACTCCACTCTGGACTTGGTTGTTTCTCATCTTCATCATCATACTTGAAGGCCAATTGAAACTGAGCATAATCTAAGTTTCTCCCCGGTTACAACTTTTTTTAGCATATTTGCATGATTCTGGCTACTGTGTATCTTTTCTAGCTTCAACTGTCCATCTTCCAACACTGACCATATGAAATGGTACTTGATTTGTATGTGTTTAGTCCATGAATGAAATGTTGAGTTATTTTCAAGATTAATGGCACTTTGGATATCACTGTATAACGTGCCCATATCATGCTTCTTACCGAATTAATCCATAAAACTTTGTAAACAAATCATTTCTTTACTAGCCTCTATAGTAGCAACATACTCTACTTCTGTTGTTGAAGGTGCAACAACTCTTTGGATTTTTGAAACCCAACTAACATCCGTTCCACCTACAGTAAATACATACCCTGTAGTGCTCTTAATGTTATCTCTGTCACCTGCCATATCTGCATCAACATATCCATATAGAGAAATGTTTGAACCACCAAAGCATAATGCTTGATTTGGGGTACTTCTCAAATATCTGAGAATCCATTTCATTGCCATCCAATGTTCTTTTCCTGGATTGTTCATGTACTTGGTTACAACTCCCACTGCATGTGCAATATCAGGCCATGTGCAGACCATTGCATACATTAAGCTTCCAACTGCTGATGCATATGGAACTTTAGACATATAATCCATTTCTTCTTTGGTCTTAGGGCACATCTCTTTAATAATTTTGAAATTGCTAGAAAAATGTGTACTAACTGGTTTTTCATTATGCATATTAAATATTTTCAACACCTTCTGTATGTACTCATTCTGAGACAATGTTAATTTGAAAATTTTCCTGTCTCTTGTTATTCTCTTTCCAAGGATTTGTTTTGTAGCTCCCAAATCCTTCATTGCAAATTAATTTTCCAATTTTCTTTTGAGCACATTTATTTCCTGCATGATAGACCCAGCAACAAGCATGTCATCTACATACAATAAAAATATAATATAGCTGCCATCATTTTTCATTTTTAGATAAACACAATGATATGAGTGACATATAGTATAACCTTGTTCAGACATAAACTTGTCAAATTTTAGATGCCACTTCCTTGGAGCTTGTTTTAAGCCATACAAGCTCTTCTTTAACCCGCACACTAATTTTTCTTCCCTTTGACCTCATATCCTTCTGGTTGCTACATATATATCTCTTCCTCCAAATATCCACGGAGAAATGTTGTCTTGACATCTAACTGTTCAAGATGCAAATATTATGCTGCTACAAGACTTAAAATAGTTTTGATTGAAGTCATATTAACAACAGAAGAAAATATTTCATCAAAGTCAATACCTTTCTTCTGTGAAAACCCCTTCACCACAAGTCTAGATTTGTACCTTTGTTTTCCTCCATCTTCTTCCTTCAACTTGTAAACCAATTTATTCTACAATTTTGTTTTACCTGCAGGCAACCTGACTAATTCCCAAGTCTGGTTGTGTATTAAGGATTCCATCTCTTCTTTCATGAATATCTCCCACTTTTTCTTGGTTTCAACCTTCATTGCTTCTTCATAACATTCAAGTTCACCAGAATCAGTCAACAATAAATAATATAATGAAGGAGAGTATCGTTCAGGGGGTCTACTTATCTTGGTAGATCTTCTAACACCACTTTCAGGTGTTTGAGGTGCCTGCTGCTATTGTGGTGGTTGTTGTTATTGTGGCTATTGACTATTATTATTTTCAGGCACTTTTAATTTTTTTGTGATCTCATCAAGAACTGTGTATTCTTTGTTTTCTTTTTCCTGTTTCTTTTCCTCCAACTGATTCTTATACAATACCTTTTCATTGAATATTGCATCTTGACTCCAAGTGATTTTTTTATTTTCATAATCATATAAGCAATAACCAAAATCATTAACACCATATCCAATAAAGGTACATTTCTTTGATTTTTCCTCAAGCTTTGTTCTATTTTATTCATTAATATGGACAAAGGCCTTACAACCAAAAGGCTTTAAAAAAGAGTAGTTTACAATTTTTACTTGTCCATGCCTCCTCTGGAATACCACCATCCAAGGAACTTGAAGGCCCTTTATTTACTAGATAAACAACATTTTCTACAACATCTACCTAAAATTGTAAAGGAAACCCTACATGCAATCTCATGCACCTTGCACGCTCTATGATTGTTCTGTTCATCTTTTCTGACACACAATTTTCTTGTGGTGTTCTTGGAAAAATCCTCTATCTGCAAATTCCATGCTATGAACAGTACCTATCAAACTCTTTGCTGCAATATTTACCTCCATTTTCTAATCTGAGACACTTCAACTTTTTTCTATCTCAATCTCAGCCAAAGATTTCCATTTCTTGAAAGTATCAAATACATCAGATTTATTTTGAATACAATAAATCCATGTTTTTCTAGTTGCATCATCAATAAAAGTAACATAATAACAAGAGCCACTGATAGATGATACCTGAGAAGGTCCCCATACATATGTATGCAAAAGCTATAATTTTTCGCTCTTCTTTTCTTTCCCAACTCGGAGAAATCTGACTCTCTTCTATTTTCCATAAATACAATTCTCATAGAAATCCAAATCAATATTCTTCAAACCTGACAAAAAATTTCATGAGTGAAGAAGTCTGAGCATATGATGCCATAATTCTGCATCTTCTCCCTTGGAAGTTAAAGAATTAACAGAGTTAGAAATACCATCGCATAAATACAATGTACCAACCTTTTCACCTTTTGTTATTACTAGGGCTCCTTTGATGACCTTCCAAGTTTTCTCCGTGAAATTTGTCACACAACCTTCACTGCCTAACCGCCCTATTGAAACCATATTTTTCTTTAGAGCTAGAACATGTCTTACCTCATTTAATAGCCATTGGTTTCCATTTTGTTTTTTTAAAATAACCTTACCCATTCCAACAATTTTAAAGGGTTTATCATCTCCGAAACGGACTTGTCCAAAATATCCTTGAACATAGTCATGAAAATATTTCTTATCAGGTGTGGCATGGAATGGCGCCCCTGAATCTAGCACCCAAGAATCAGTAACATTTTCTAAAGAAAGAATCAAATCATATTGTAACACATCACTGTCACATTTGCTTCATGATTGTATTCTTGTTGTGCGTCTCCTTCTTTTCCCTTATGATATCTACAATCTTTCTTCAGGTGTCCTTTCTTTCCACATTTCTAGCACACTATCCCCAATCTGGACTTGGATCTGCCTTTCCTTGATTTACTGCGATATCTTGAGCTCTTTCCTCTTTCGATTTTTCTTCCCCTAGAATCTGCACTCAAAGCATTACTCGATGTCTCACCAGAGATTTTTCGTCACATTTCCTCACCAAGGATAGCACTGACAACATTATCAAACTTTAAAGTACTAGATCTAGAGACATAGTTACTAATGGCCATAACTAAACCATTCGAACTTTTCTGGCAATGACCAAAAAATTAACAGAGCCCTAACTTCATCATAAAATTTTACCCCTATGGAACTTAACTAACTGGTAACTGTATTAAAATAATTTAAATGGTCTGCAATAGATCCACCTTCCGTCATCTTCATATTAAATAAACATTTCATAAGAAATACCTTGTTTGAGGCCGAGGGTTTTTTATATAGTTTTTCTAATGCCTTAATCAAGCCCTTTGTTGTTGTTTCCTTCGAAATATTGAAGGCTACCAATGCCACGAGGCACAAATATA
Source organism: Pinus albicaulis (assembly GCA_034641835.2). NCBI lineage: Eukaryota > Viridiplantae > Streptophyta > Pinopsida > Pinales > Pinaceae > Pinus > Pinus albicaulis. Next base: position 218,313,531 of record CM076574.1, read on the forward strand.
CTATTTCGAGTGCCTTTCTATCGAGAATCTCCCATTCTGCATCTGTCATAGTCGTCAGATTTTTTGTTTTTCTGCTCAATGGTAGGTACAAAACTTTCTGATAAAAATAATCTTCCATCTACATCTTCCACAACGGGAAGTTTTGGTCGTTAAATTTCTCGACCCTAAACTTACCATCTTCCTCCATTTCTCCCACTCAAAACAAGAACCCTTCTTTCCTGCAAGTTTATCAGCCAAATAGCCCTTCGGCTCTAATATCATTCGTTAGAAAATCATATATTACAAAGAAATATAACACATAAAGTATGCAAAAAATACAAGCACACAAACACATAAAACCAGAGAGACACATATATACGTGGTTCACCCAGTTTGGGCTACGTCCACCTCGAACATCTAATCCTTCCATTTTATTATCCAGCAAAATGAAGAGACACAACCTATAGTAGATCTACTGTAATATCCTTTTTTCTCTCTCATAGTCTCTCTATTAGTTTCTCTCTTTGAGAAGACACATACAATCAAAAGCCGCAATATAATGCCCTAATACAAAACAAGGGGTTTCCTTCTAGGGAAAAAAACCCTAAATCAAACATAACTTCTACCGTCAGATCATCCGCCTAATGAATGACCCAGATTGACTAGAAATTAATATACTTTTACAAGGCAAATTTACATCTGTGTTTAGCAACGGGGGTGCTGCCCCTAAAACCCCCTGCCAGGGGGGAAGGGGGGGCTCCATAAACTCATAGCCACCCCCCTTGGAACCCCCAGGCAGTGTAAAATTATGAGCGGCGTTTCTGCCCTGTTTCAACAGTGGCAGGTATAATCTGCTGCACTTATGACCAAGTGTATGGTGCAGCATGTGTAAAGTTTCTGGTCGACATCGCATGAAAGAATTTTATTTGATGTGGAAGTATGTGCATACCCTAAAGCAACCGTTTTGTAATTTTTGTCTTTTCGTAGGGAATGACGAGAAGAATTTTCGCAGTTATGAGTTAATTCAGACTGAGGATACACAGTGAATGCAAGTTGAAGGGTGTGTGCATGAATATCATGGTCCACCAGTAGGAGGAGGAGGTTTTCAAATCATATGTTACAACTGTGGTGAAGCAGGAAACTTTGTGAGGGATTGTTAGAATCCTGTAGCCCCCTCTTGTAGGTATTGTTAGCCCCCTAGTTTGGTCTCTTTTTACCATCTTACCCTTCCTAAATCATAACCATTTACCTTTGTTTTACCTCTTTTATGCACCCTCATCCTACACCAGTCCAAGCACGGTGACATATTTCGTATAAACTTTATTTTTCATATTTTTAATTCAACTTAGCATTTATTAATTATTTATTACATGATTTCTTACTTTTAATAATTCTTTGTAACTTATCGATATCCCCTATGTTTATTTGGTAGTTAGAGTACTTACCGTGACTGCTGATCCTAGTGCAGGATCGGATCTTGCACCGTTGCTAGCACAACAAATCCTTGCAACAGATCTGAACCTCCTTGATCACTGCCTTATCTTGAGCCGCTTCAGCCGAACCACTTCAGCCATGACAGAAGAGTAATCCAAAGGCATCTGAAACCAAATCCATGAAGGGTGAAAGCTGGGTATTAGCTACGGCCAGTTCTGTAACTATCTAATTTTGAAGTTCGTAAAAGCTAAATTATGCGTTTAAGCTATGTAATCAGTTAAAGGATCTATTTTGGCCTTTGGCCAAAGGTCTATATAATGTATAATGTAAATAGGATTAAGGGAGGAGAGTTTTTGATATAGAGAAGAACAGAAACGCAGCCAAGAGGCAGTACCAGGTCATTGTATTTTGTTATCGCCCAAATCTGGGCTAGACGATGATGCATTAATGTATGTGCTTGCCTCCGTGAATTAATAAAAGGAGCTCCGCCTCATGTTTTGAAAATTATGTTTCTTTATTGAGTTGATGAATTGATTAAAGTATTGAGAAGTGTTTCCATTTAAAAGGGAAATGTGCTAGTTGGCTAGGGCCCAACCAACCCAGCACGTTTACCCCATTTCTTGTTTCTTGTAATTTGTGTTTATATTTTCAAGTGTGATTTAATCTTAAGCACATGTATTCCTATCTGAGTGCAAGCGTATCCATTGTGTGAAGTATATAACTTTCCTTTTCCTGCAATTTCTTTTCCTACACTCGATTTTAGACTGGTTTTCCCCGCCTGGTCCAAGCAGGAGAAATGAACCTGCACTAGTGCACATTGGTGTGATATCTCTTTTTTTGCAATTCTATTTGATTGGTTTTACAACCTGGTCCAAGCAGGAGAAATGAACCTGCACCAGTGCACATTGGTGTGATATATCTTTTTCTGCAATTCTATTTGATTGGTTTTCCAGCCTGGTCCAAGCAAGAGAAATGAACTTACACCAGTGCATGTTGGTGTGATGCAGCAAACTTTCTTAGTCTATTTCCCACAACCCTCTTTCTTTCATTAAATGCTTATGACAGGATAAATATACATACATACATATACATATATATATATATATATATATATATATATATATATATATATATATATATTGTTTCCTTATTTCTGCATTCTGTTAAGACCAGAAACATTCATTTTTATGTGTGCAATTTGATTTAACAATATAATGGCACTTGCAATAATTAAACATTTACTTTAAGAATTAAATGCTAAGTGTAGGAAGCTCTAATTTGGTGCAAGAACTAGTTTCTTGCCACGGGATCTGAGTGCTTCGAACCTGGAAAATTTCGAGCCCTTGCATGAAGTAAAAATCCTTTAGTAAAGACACTATCTATACCTTCTGCATAAATCGTTGTTCCTGCATTAGTGCAAGCAGACTACAAAAGTGCAGGACAGATTAGTGCAAGAAGGAAATCTCTAAAGGAGAAGATTTAAGGGCCCATCTGATGAGACTTCTAAGTGTCTCTGCTAAAGAAAAACACACACTTAGTAATTAAAAAATAATCAGCTAGAGTGATTTCATTTTATCTTTAATTCCCTCTTGCAAATGCATTTCTTTCTTGTTCTAGTCTTAGATTATTTTTGATGATTCAAGTTGCCTCCTTTTCTCTTTTTAATTTGATTCTGAAATCTTTCCTTTGAAGAAAGTAGGGATTTATATTAGGGAAATTCATACCATCTCTAGCATTTCCTATGCTTCGTCTCTAAGTTTACGAATCCCCCGGGTTGACAAATTAAGTGTTGAGGAGTTTGCTTAAGTGTAATCCCTACACCCAACATTTTGGCACCGTTGCCAGGGAGGTGATTTGATTTGGTAAGAATTTTCTGATTATACAATAGAGGTAATTTTTTGCCTTATTTTTTGCAGCATTTTTTGGAAGAGGTTTTTTTGAAATAATTTTACTGGTGTTAATTGATTTCTGGCAGCATTTTACTAGAGGTTATTTTTTATTTTTCTTTCTTTTTGAAATGAATGCCTAGAAAAGGTAAGGGTTCGAAGCCCACTAAGTGCCAAAAGAATTTTTCTCATATTGGGTCTCCTTCTGTAAGCAGGAAGCCCAATTCAATTCAAACCCATCACGCAGGAACGATCCACCTGGATTCTGGTGTCAACAGCTCAAGTGTGGATCACCTTGTTGAGAGCGGTACAAGTAAAAGGGAAACAATGGTGGACCATGAGGATCATTTGGAAGGGACCGGTGAAAACCAGGTAAGTAGAGAAAAATCCACTTTTGTGTTTCTAGTCGTGGATCCTGATATTGTGGTACAAATGAAGAATATTCCACCATCAACTCTCCCTCATTTCCATGGTAAATTTCATGAAGATCCTGACTCTTTTCTATTCAAGTTTGATATTTTGTGTAGAAGTTATGATTATTCAACTAACGCTCAGAAGTTACAATTATTTCCTGTTACTCTCAAGCACTCAACTCTACGTTGGTTTATGGGGTTAGGAGGAAACACTACAAACTCCCGGGATTAGATGAAAAGAGTGTTTTTTTCTAAATGTCAAGAATATTGCAAAACTAGGGACATGCAGGATGAGATTTTTACAATCATACAGGATGATGATGAAACTCTTGAAGATTACTTGGAAATATTTCTTTATATTTTACAAAGGTCGAAACTTAAGTTTGATCCCAGTACTATTAGAACCTTGTTCTTAAGAGGACTTACTGATAATGCTAGAAATAATTTAAATATGTTTGGACAAGGAGATATTTCTCAGCAAACTTTTGAACAAATTTGTGAATTATGCAGGAAATTTTCAAGAAACCAGTATAAATCTGGTAGAGGAACTCGAAACAGAAATAGAAAAAATGAATCTACTGATGCCATGATTATTGGACTAGAAAATAGAATGGAAAACATGAAAATTGATATAATGAATATTGTTACCAAATAGTTATACTCTTTAAAATTCCAGCAAAAACTCATGAAGGAACAAGAGTCATTATGTATTTTCTGTCCCAAATGTAGAGACAAGCATCCTCCTAAGGAGTGTCCTCTTAATTTGAAAGAAAATAATAAGTGCTATATTTGTGCAGAAGATCATGTCATAGAAAAATGTCCCTCTATACCCGGACTTAAAGCTGTATTTACAGGGGGACAACAAGAAGGAATTGGCCTCAAGTAGGTGCAGATATGGCTCCTGAATTTTCTCCATACTATTTTGGTTATAATTCACATGCATATTATTATCCTAACACTAATTAGCAGTGGCAATATGGGAATCAATATCAGCATGGGCAACCTTCTCAACCACGGAAATAAGGTTGGAAAGGGCCAACTCATTTTCCATATTCTCACCAGCCACCTATGCAATCATATCCATCTACACATACACCTTATTCAATACCTCAACTTCCGAGTTAGTCTACTCCACCATTGCCTCTACCTCCACCCTTTCGACCTTCTCAGTTGCCTACTCAACCTATGCCCAATCCTAAAAATAATAAAGCAGTGCAAATGATGTACATAACAAGCTCACCTTTACCATTTGAATACCAGTATATTCTAGTTGGGGTTCATGATATTCAATTAAGATCGGGAAGGACTGTAACATCAGAAAATCATAAGCAACCTATGGTGATTGTTGAAGAGAAAGGAGAAGAGGAAACTCTTGACCATTCTCCGAAAGTTGTCACTAGGTAGCCTTTACCCTCTGAATCCTTGCCATCTTCTTCCAACTAGTTTCCCTTCCCAGAGAGGCTAGTAATGGAAAGGAGTGAGCCTATTTCTGAGACTAGTTTGGCATCTAAGCTTCAAAATCTTTTTATTAAGATACCTTTGCTTCAAGTCATTAAAGATATCCTTATTTGTTCTGATATTATTAAGGAACTCTGTCTCAAGAAACCCAGGAGGAAGAGATTGGAAACCCAAACCATTCAATTTGTTGGTAGGGCAGCAGATTTGATGATGGGATGTGTATCTATGGAAAAATATACTGATCCCGAAAGCCCTATTATCTCAGTTCAGATTGGTAATTTCCTTTTCTCTAATTTTCTTATAGACCTGGGGGCAGCCATTAATGTCATGACTAAGAAAACCATGGATCAACTTCAGTTATATCATCTTCGCCCTACTCCCACTGTGCTTGAATTAGCAAATAGATCTAAAATTAAGCCATAAGGAGTATTGGATGATGTGATCATCTCATTAGAATATTGGGCATATCCTGTTGATTTCATTGTGCTTCAGCCAAAGAACCCAGTAGGGGAACATCCCTTGATCTTGGGTCGACCATGGCTTGCTACAGCTGATGCATATATTAGATGTCGTTCCAGTGATATATATATTTCGCATGGAGATTCTAGGAAGAAAGTTACCTTATGCCCCCTGCCAGATCCATTTAGGACCTCTGAGATACTTTATGGTTGGATCAAAGCAGTGATGAGGAGACTCAACCCATTTCCCTTATCCATCATTATACTGAGTCTTCACAAGAAGATGAGATTCAAGATTTCCTGAATAATCTAGACACTATGCCTAATTTTGAGCCATTAAGCCAGATTTTCAGCCTAGATTTTCAAGATAATCATGATTCTCATTCTTTTGTACCGCTGCATTTGACCAATCCCTTAAGTAATCCTGAGCCTGATACCACTCTTTTTGAGATTAGCCGTGGTAAATCCTTGCATATTAGTTCAGATTTTGACTCATCTCAGCAGGAGCAGCTTGTGAATTTGATGCAAAACCATCTTAGTGCCTTTTCTTAGGGCTATGAAGATATGAAGGGTATCCCCCCTGAAACTTGTATACATCATATCCATATTCAGGAAGGAACCTGACCTTTACGAAAACCCCAAAGGCGAATGAATCCAGCTTTAAGAGATATTGTGAAGGAAGAAATACAAAAACTCTTGGATGTCGGTTTTATCTATCCTATTTCCGACAGTCAGTGGGTCTCTCCATTAGTGCTAGTCCCTAAGAAAGATGGAAGGTGGCGTATTTGTATTGATTATCGAGAATTAAACAAAGCCACTCTCAAATATTACTTCCCTCTCCCTTTCATTGATCAGGTGCTTGATACCCTTGCAGGAAAGAAATATTTTTCATTTTTGGATGGCTTCAGTGGTTACAACCAGATACAGATTGCACCCGAAGATCAGGATATAACTAACTTTACATGTCCATGGGGTACCTTTGCTTATAAAGTACTTCCCATTGGTTTATGTAATGCTCTAGCTACCTTTCAAAGGGCAGTCTTGCCTATTTTTGTTGATCTAGAATTTGTAGAAATTTATATGGATGACTTTTCTGTGTTTGGTGATTCTTTTTCAGGAAGCTCTCAAAAATCTGGAGAAAGTACTTCTTCGTTGTCAGGAAGCCCATCTCGCTTTGAGTGACAAGAAATTTAGATTAATGTGCAAAGCGGGAGTGGTACTTGGCCATTTGATTTCTGGTAAAGGTATCCAGGTTGATCCAGCAAATATTGAAATCATTCTGCATCTTCCTGCACCCAAAACTTAAAGGGAAGTAAGAGGTTTTTTAGGACATGCTGGCTGCTATAGAAGATTCATTGAAAAATTTTCTAAGATAGTTTCCCCTCTTTTCCAACTTCTAGCTAAGGATAGTGAATTTTCTTGGTCCACAAATTGCCAACAATATTTTGAAACATTGAAGGAAAAGTTGGTACAGGCACCAGTTTTGAGAGGTCCTAACTGGTCCCTGCCTTTTCACATTTCCTTTGATGCTTCAGATTTGGCTATTGGCGTAGCTTTAGGACAAGAGGAAAATAAGCAATCATATGCCATTTATTATATTATTAATAATTTTTCTTCCGCTGAATTGAATTATACAGTTACAGAGAAAGAGTTTTTAGCTATAATTTTTGCAATTAATAAGTTCAGGCACTATACTACAGGATATGAAGTATTTGTACATATTGATCATTCTGAAATATTTGATGAACAAACCATTGATTAGCGGTAGAGTGACTAGGTGGTTGCTATTGTTGCAAGAATTTAATGTTACTATTGTTGATAGACAAGGGAAATCTAATGTTGTAGCCGATTTTCTTTCTAGATTAGATAAACCTGGTGAAGAAACTCTTGTTAATGACGATTTTCCAGATGAACATATTTTTTCTATGTCAACAGATTCTGTGTGGTTTTCAGACATTGCTAATTACTTGGTTACTGGGAAAACACCACCCCACTTGTCTGCTCGTAAAAAGCGGAATATTTTTCAGAAAAGTGTTGCATATTCCTGGATTCGAGGAGATCTCTTTTACACTGGTCCAGATCTGATTATCCGTAGATGCGTAAGAGAGGAGGAAGTGTTTGACATATTGAAATATACTCATGATGAATCTTGCGGAGGCCACTTCGCTGATAAGCGGACTTCATATAAAGTAAACATTGTTACCGATGAAACAAGTAACCGCACTGTTACCTACTTTTTTTTGGTAGCATAAAAAGCACCCGATTTTGAAAAGTGGTGATGCAGAATCACCCCTTTTTTTTGGTGCACATTTTTGACACTCTAATATTTTTATTTATGAATTATGAATATTTGTTTTAAAATGTTAGTGATTTTCATGCTAATTTTGAAACGTATTGATGCGGCATCAACCTTTTTTTTTTTTAGAACGGTGATTTTCATGCTAATTTTGAAACGTATTGATGCAACATCAACCTTTTTTTTTTAGAGTGGTGATTTTCATGTTGCTAATAAAAAACAAAACTTATATATATATATATATATATATATATATATATATATATATATATAATTAAAAAAACCAATAAAAATGTAAAAAAAAACAAAATTAACTCGTAAAAATAAAAAATTTAAACAAAAATAAATAAATAAAAATATTCGAAAATTATATCAAAAGAAATGACAAAATTTGAAAAAAAAACACATAATTTAAAGAAAAAAAACAAAAATTAACCAAAAAAATTTAAAAAAAAAACATCAAAAACATTTTTTTCTAAGTTATTAAAAAAAACCATATGCTTAAAAAAAAAATTTAAAATAGAAAATTTAAAAATAATTTAAATTACAAAATTAAAATTTAGATAAAAAAAATAAATACAAAAAAGAAAAAATTAAATTTAAAAATTTAAATTAAAAAAATAATAATAAGAAGAAAAAACAATACAAAATTTAAAATTAACAAAAAAAACAAATTTAAAAAAAAAACAATATTTAAAATTGAAAAAGAAAATTAAAATAAAAGAATTAAAATAAGAAAACTATCATTAAAAAACAAAAAAATTGAAAAAAACCACGTGAAAATAATTAAAAAACAAATATCCATAAATTTACTGTTTTTTTTTTTAAATGAAACAATTTATAAATTTTAAAAATGAAAAACTAAATAAACTAAAAGATTAAAAAAAAAAAAAATTAAATTAAAATTTAATAAATTTAATAAATATATTTTAAATTTTAAAAAATAATTAATCTAAAATATTAAATTTAAAAACAAAATTTAAAAAAAAAAACAAAAAAATTAAAACAAATTAAATTTAAAATAAAAAATTTGAATAAAAAAAAATAATTTTAAACTTTTTGAATTAAAAAAAAAATTAAAAAAAATATATATATTAAAGATAAAAATAAAATAAAAAAATAAAAAGAAATTTTTGATCATGGTGGCGCCGCCAATCGGCCTCCTGCCCAGGTGGCGGCGGAGGCCTGCCGCTTGGCGGGCGGGGAGGCTGAATGCAACCCCCCGCCTGCCCAGCGGCCGACCTCCGCCGCCACCTGGGCGGGAGGCCGATTCCAGGAATCGTCCTCCCGCGGCAGGCTGCATGCAGCCCCCTGCCCGCCCAGCGGCCAGAATCTGCCGCCACCTGGGCGGGAGGCCGATTCCAGGAATTGCCCCTCCCGTGGCGGGAGGGCAGATTCTGGGAATCGCCCCTCTCGCGGCGGGAGGGTCGATTCCAGGAATCGCCCCTCTCGCGGCGGGAGGGCCAATTCCAGGAATCGCCCCTCCCGCGGTGGGAGGGCGGGTCGATTCCAGGAATCGCCCCTCCCGCGGCAGGAGGGCGGGCCTATTCCGGGAATTGCCCTCCCGCCATAGGAGGGCGATGGAGGGCGGGGCGATTCCTGGAATCGCCCCTCCCACGGCGAGAGGGCGGGCCAATTCCGGGAATCGCCCCTCCTGCGGCGGGAGGGCGATTCCTGGAATCGCCCCTCCCACCATGGGAGGGCGATTCCTGAAATTGGCCTCTTGCCCAAGTGGCGGCAAAGGCCGATTGGTGGCGCCACCACAATTAAAAAATTCTTCTTTTTTTTTTTTAAATTTTTTATATTTTTAATATTTTTTTTAATTTGATTTTTTGCTTTTAATTTTTTTTTTTTCTAAATTTTGTTAATAATTTTTATTAAATTTTGTATTTTTTTTTATTTAATTGATTTTATTTTTTTTCATTTTTTCATTTTTTTTTATTATTAAATTTTATGTTTAGTTTTTTCATTTAATTTTTTAAAATTTAATAAATTTTGTATTTTTTTTTAATTTATTTGAATTTAATATTTTTTTAAAATTTTTTATTATTTTTTTAATTACATAAAATTTTTATATTTTTTTTAATTTCAATTAAAATTGTGTATTTAAAATTATATTTTTTTTTAATTAAACTTAATATTTTCAAATTAATTTGTTTTCTATTTTATTTTTTATTTAATTTATTTTTTTAATTTATTTTTTTCAATTTTTCAATTTTAATTGATTTTTAAAGTTTTTTAACTTTTTATTTTAACAATGTTTTTTTTTTCCTTTATATTTAAAATTTATTTTAATATTTATTTGTTTATTCATTTATTTATTAAAATTTAATATTTCTCTTTTTTAAATTTAATTTGTTATTTTAATATTAACATTTTTTTTTAAATTTAATAAAATCAAATATATATATTTTTAATTTAAGTATATATATATATATATATATATATATATATATATATATATAGTTTATAATTTAAATTTAATTTATTTTTTTAAAATTTATTTGTTTTTTTAATATATATTTTTTTTAATTTAATATTTTTATTGTATTTTGTTTTTCATTTTTTATTTTTAATTAAATTTTCATTTTTTTATTTTAATTTAAATAATGTATTTTTTTTTTTTAATTTTTTTTTTAAAGTTTTAAATTTATTAAAATTTAATATATTTCTTTAAATTTTTTTTTTTTTTTTAATAAACATTTTCTTTTTCTTTTTTTAATTTAATTTCTTTATTTTATTTTTTATAATTTCTTTCTTTTAATTTTTTTTTTTTTTTAATTTAATATTTTTTTTTATTTCTATATATTTTGAAATTTTAATCTTTAAATTTTTTTATTTTATTTTTTTCTTAAATTTTAGGTTTTTTTTAATGTTTGAATTAAAATTTTTATTTTGATTTTATTTTGATTTTTTTATTCCTATATATTTTTAAATTTTAAGCTTTAAAATGTTTTTTTTTAAATTAATATTTTTTTTTTTAATTTTAGGTTTTTTTTAATGTTTGAATTTTAAAAATTAAAAAATGTCATTTCTATTTTTAAAAATGTCAAAAACATGACACAATTTTATTTTTTTTGTTATTCCAGCATCAACTGGTTTTGTTTTGAGGGTGTTTTTTCAATCCTTTTTTCAAGAAACAATTTCGTTTTTAGCATAATTTTATAAAATGTTGAAATTTGACCTTCAAAAAAAACCAAGTGCGTTCTGGAATACACTTTTTTTGTTTTTAGGGTGTTTTTTCATGTTTTTTGAGTCTTTTTGGGCTAGAGTTCTCGTTTTGAGGCCAGGTTACCTATTTCATTGGTAACAGTGTTAGTATTGTGTGCTAGATACTTTTGGCCTTCCTTGTTTAAGGATGCCAAAATGTATGTCAGGCGATGTGATAGCTGTCAACGAATGGGCCAGCCTAACCAAACCAATGAAATGCCTTTATACCCCCAAGTTATGATTGAGCCATTTGAAAAATAGGCTATTGATTTTATAGGGCCAATAAATCCAACGTCATTAAGTAAAAAGCATATTTTGGTTTGTACAGATTTTGTTACAAAATGGGTAGAAGCTAAAGTTGTTTCCTTTTCTACAGAAAAAATTGTTGTTGATTTTCTTTTTACTGAAAACTTTACTAGATTTTGTGTGCCTAGAGAAATTGTTTCTGACAATGGTCTGCAATTTATTTCTAATCTGGTATAGGGTGTGATGGAGCGATACAAGATCCGGCATAGGAAATCCACGCCATATCACTCGCAAGAAACTGGCCAGGTGGAATCCACAAACAAAGTGATCGAGTCCATTCTTACAAAGAAAATAAACATGCATCAGAAAGACTGGGCTGAAAGATTACTAGAATAATTGCGGGCATACAGAACCACTTGGAGAAATAGCATAGTACATACACCATATGATTTGGTATATGGAAAACTTGTTCTGTTACCAATTGAATTCCAGATCAAAACTTTCAGAATTGCAGTACATTTAGGACTAGATCTCTCTGAGGCACAACAACAGTGTCTTCTCCAATTAAATGAGTTAGATGAATTTCGAAGGGATGCTATTCAGCAGAACATACTTATTCAGCAGCAATGCAAAAGGTCATATGATAAGTCTATTCTGAAAAATCAATTCCAACCAGGGGATTGGGTGCTCCTTTATGATTCTAGATTTAAATTTTTTAAAGGGAAATTCCATACATGTTGGATGGGACCTTATGAAGTGATTCGAGTATTCAATAATGGAGCAATAGAAGTTAAAACTATTGATGGGAAAAATTCAGTAGTCCTGGTAAATGGACATAGATTAAAAAGATATTTTCAGCCACTTGCCAGGAAATATTTTACACAGCAAGTCCAACAACAATTCGGGATGATAGTGGTGAATGGTAATACCAAATTTTTGAAAATATGAGTTCTTCTTCTTCCTAAAAAGAAAAATATAAATATAAATATAAAATTTTCTAAATAAAAAGTAAAGAAAAAATATTTTCCTGTAATTATGAAAATCAGTTCACTGACATGATTGCAGAAGGATCAACCTGAAAACTAGCTTGCTGGCAGGAAGATAAAAAATTTCTAATAAAAATAGAATGTTGCTTGATCTTTAGATATGCTAGCAACCACCAAGTAAAAGAAGGTTCAGTAGAACCAGCTCTTATACAATTCGGGTAATTAGCATGGACATTTTTATTCAAGTAACGCTTAATTCTCGCTGCAATTATTTTTCTTGCACTAGTGCAAGCAAACCTTCCAGAAAATTTTCTGCCTTTCTTCATATCCCATTTTGTAATATTCCCTCAGTTTCTTCTTCAATCCCAAATTACTAACCTTTCCATATTCTTCTGAATTTACCCTGTCTGTTTCGTAAAATCCCACTTTACCCCTGAATTTTTTTCCCTATCCCACTTCTGTTTATCCCTTCTTATGGTACTATTCTTGGAATCCCTGTAACAGAATTCCTTCCCATTCTAAAATTTCCCTTTTTCCCACTTATTTATTCCCTCATGAATTGCAGGATCTAGCGTACAAAGAGAAAAAAGGATATGCTCTGAAACATCAAGGAAGGGTGAAGAAAATTTCCAGTATAAGTTGAGGAATTCATGTTGGAAATCCATCCTATATTTTATTTAAATTTCCCTGTTCTTCTTTCAGATATTATGCTTGCACTAGTGCAAGCATGTTGTCCTATATAATAAGTACAAGCAGAATGGTACCAGCAGAATAGCATAGTTTAATTGGTGCAAGCAGACCGGTGCAAGCATGCACCCTATCAGAAACAGAGTACAATTTGTTTTTTCATCGTATATGTCATAGGAAAATGGTCATCATGAAGGTTTATGAGAAATCATTTCACTTAGTCGAGAAGTACTTGTGCTATCATATTAACAAGGAGAAAATTTAAAGTACAAGGTGTTTTTTTAAGTTAAGAATCATGATCATTTTTTAATGAATGCTAAAGTTCTTTTTTGAATTATGAAGGAGTGCGGAAATGTTTAATATTTTCTTGGATATGATTACCCTTTCCTCCATAATCCTAGATATCCTTCACTTGTAATGATTACCTCACCTAGTCGTTAAAAATGTCGCCGCAAGTACCAATCCGACATAACCTCAAAGATGTCGCATATTCATGGCTATTTCAGTGGAATGAATGGGTGATAAGATGGAAGGGATGGTGGACCATTGGATCCCCATCTATAAGAACCAATTTTTTTGGTGATTGCATGTAAATTCTTGACTGTTCATAACCGTTAAGCAGCAATGCCACCTATTCGAAGCGAACCTTTGTCCCTTACTATGGTAGAACAGACCGTTGAGTTTCGCAATAGTCTTGCACTATTGTGAGACTCGGGATTTCTTCTTTTTTTGCAAAATTTTGATAGGCACGACCATGAAGTGGCCCTACAGTTCGCCAAAAGTTTCAAAAATGGTCGAGTACAAATTGGGCCCCTAAAATTTATAGTTACGGAAGAGTTTATAGCAGCAACGACATGATTGGAAAATACTGGCGAGAAGTGGTTTAAAAATAAAAAATTAGAGAGGAATCAATGGCAGCATTTCGTCATCTACAGGAACATGAAGGTAGACTAGAAGAAAGGAATTCCGTGCAGTGCCCTGCTGGGACAGTGGCGGGACACAGTGCCCTCACTTTTGTGTATCATTTCAGGATGTTGCAGCATTTAGAAGGTGGCCGGCATGTCCGGTGGCGAATTGATTTTCCTTATTTTTTGCTAAAGAGTTTGGAAAAAATGGCCAAAGGTGTGCAGGATGCATGGGCATACCAAGCCGTCAAGAAATTATATCACCACGGTCTGATAAAAATCTTGGTCCAAAAAAAATTAGAAATTAAAGGCATGACCTCAGAGGCGCTGTTAAAACAACTGTATAAAAAGAAAATTGTTGGAAAGGAGATAGAGGACCCCACCATTACAAGAAAGGGTCTGAGTAAGAATGAACGAGGTATTCCTTCTTTCACTAGTGCAAAAATCAAACGATATGGAAAATCAATAGAAGAGAGTACTTCTACTACACTAGTGCATGCATAGACACCTGAGGAAGACAACCTGTCAGTCCTTGCGGACACAACAAATTCTGTAGAGGTCAAAGATGAAATTCTGTTGGATGATTTTATTAAAAAGGCCTAGAAAAATAATGAGGAATCAAGTGCAGGTGAAGAACCACAGGGCATCGAATCCCCTCCTGCACCAGTGCAAGAAGAGCAAGAAGAGGAAGAAGAAGAAGAAGAACTAGAAGAAGAAGAAGAAGAGTTTTTTGAAACCATGAGGGATACTGAGGTCCCTGAAGAAGACACAACTCCTATCGAAATAGAAGATTTGGTAACTCCTTCTGCTCAGATAGCTGAACTGGAGCTTCAAGTGCAGAACTTAGAGCAGCTCATAACTAAAGCGCAGGAGGATAAAGAACAAAGTAGAGAAGAATTAACTGCAGAGATCCAGAAAAATAAAGGAGAAGTTAGAGTTTGGAAGTACCGTGCTACGCAATGTTTCAAGAGAATTAAAGAGGTGAAAAAGAAGCTAAAAAAAATCCGAAAGAATAATTTTGAAACATTGCAAGCTGATGTCAGTATGACAAAACAGGATTGAGCTGGAATGCTCAAAGTTTTGAAGGTTTTTTACAACGGTAAAGAGTTGTGTGAAGACACACAATAGCTTAGGGATGGGAGGATGTTAGCCCCCTAATTTTCTCTTTTTTACCATTTTCCCCTTCCTAAATCATAACCATTTACCTCTGTTTTACCTCTTTTATGCACCCTCATCCTGCACTAGTCCAAGCACGGTGACATATTTCGTATAAACTTTATTTTTCATATTTTTAATTCAACTTAGCATTTATTAATTATTTATTACATGATTTCTTACTTTTAATCATTCTTTGTAACTTATCGATATCCCCTATGTTTATTTGGTAGTGAGAGTACTTACTGTGACCGCTGATCCTAGTGCAGGATTAGATCTTGCACCGTTTCCAACATAGCAAATCCTTGCAGCAGATCCGAACCTCCTTGATCACCGCCTTGTCTTGAGCCTCTTCAGCCGAACCACTTCAGCCATGATAGCATATTAATCTAAAGGCAGCCGAGACCAAATCCATGAAGGGTGAAAGCTGGGGATTAGCCACAACCAGTTTTGTAACTGTCTAATTTTGAAGACCGTAAAAGCTAAAATCTGCATTTAAGTTATGTGATCAGTTAAAGGATCTATTTTGGCCTTTGGCCAAAGGTCTATATAATGTATAATGTAAATAGGATTAAGGGAGGGGAGTTTTTGATATAGAGAAGAACATAAACACAGCCGAGAGGTGGTAGCAGGTCGTTGTATTTTGTTATCGCCCAAATCTGGGCTGGACGATGCATTAATGTATGTGCTTGCCTCCGTGAACTAATAAAATGAGCTCCGCCTCATGTTTCAAAAAATATGTTTCTGTATTGAGTTGATGAATTTATTAAAGTACTGAGCAACGTTTCCATTTAAAAGGGAAACGTGCTGGTTGGCTAGGGCCCAGCCAACCCAGCACGTTTACCCCATTTCTTGTTTCTTGTAATTTGTGTTTGTATTGTCAAGTGTGATTTAATCTTAAGCACATGTATTCTTGTCTGAGTGTAAGAGGATTCATTGTGTGAAGTAGATAACTTTCATTTTCCTGTAATTTTTTTTCTGCACTCCATTTCAGACTAGTTTTCGCCGCTTGGTCCAAGCAAGAGAAATGAACCGGCACCAGTGCACGTTGGTGTGATATCTCTTTTTCTGCAATTCTATTTGATTGGTTTTCCAGCCTAGTCCAAGCAGGAGAAATGAACTTGCACCAGTGCATGTTGGTGTGATATCTCTTTTTCTGCATTCTATTTGATTGGTTTTCTAGCCTGGTCCAAGTAGGAGAAATGAACCTGCACCAGTTCATGTTGATGTGACACAGCAAACTTTCTTAGTCTATTTCCCACAACCCTCTTTCTTTCATTAAATGATTATGACATGATATATATATATATATATATATATATATTGATTGTTTCCTTATTTCTGCATTATGTTAAGACCAAAAACATTCATTTTTATGTGTGCAATTTGATTTAACAGTATAATATCACTTGCAATAATTAAACATTCACTTTAAGAATTAAATGCTAAGTGTAGGAAGCTCTAATCTGGTGCAAGAACTAGTTTCTTGCTAGGGGATCTAAGTGCTTCGAACCTGGAAAAATTCGAGCCCTTGCATGAAGTAAAAAGCCTTTAGTAAATACACTATCTATCCCTTCTGCATAAATATCTGTTCCTACACTAGTGCAAGCAGACTGCGAAAGTGCAGGACAGATTAATGCAAGAAGGAAATCTCTAAAGGAGAAGATATAAGGGCCCATATGATGAGACTGCTAAGTGTCTCTGCTAAATAAAAACACACACTCAGTAATTAAAAAATAATCAGCTAGAGTGATTTCCTTTTATCTTTAATTCCCTCTTGCAAATGCATTTCTTTCTTGTTCCAGTCTTAGATTATTTTTGATGGTTCAAGTTGCCTCCTTTTCTCTTTTTAGTTTGATTCTGAAATCTTTCCTTTGAAGAAAGTAGGGATTTATATTAGGGAAATTCATACCATCTCTGGAATTTCCTATGCTTTGTCTCTAAGTTTACGAATCCCCCGGGTTGACAAATTAAGTGTTGAGGAGTTTTCTTAAGTGTAATTCCTGCACCCAACAGGTATTGTATATCTTTGGAGCATGTAATAGAAGATTGTATTATTGTAATAGGAAAAATGCAAGAGAAAAGAAATAAGAAGCATACATAGAACTTACAGATGATGACTACAGAGCCGCATGAATAAGGGACTAGTTTCAACATAGTAACCTGAAGTGGTGCAACTACAGGGAAAGATAGCAAAGTAGGAAAAAAGATGATGGAGGACGCGTGGGTAAGAAAGGCTATAGATAAGAATATTGGGTTCACTATGCAAAGAGAAAATGATACATTTTTGGAGGCGAAGAAGAGTTTCATGGACCCAAGAGCTTCTGGATCTAGGAAGCATCCATAGACCCAACAAAATTTGATGCCTCAAAGAACAAAAATGAAATAACGACTATGACGAAGGAGTTTGATCCAAACATATTGAAATAATTTTTGTAGAACTGCATGAAGTTGTTGTGAGATCAAAAGGCTATAGATAATCTTTAAGAGATTATAGAATATTGTGTTAGAAGAGAAGAGTCAAGTGGCGAGGTGCGCGTTGTAAATAAGTTTCATCAGCATAAAAAAATAACTGGTAGAGAAATGAGGTTAACCACGTTGATCATTGAATACGAGATGCATCAGATAATTCTCGATATGGGATCAGATACAAATGTATTTCCTAAGTAGACATGGGATCGATTGAGAAAACCAAAGCTGCAATGGTCATAGATCTAGTTAATAATGGCTAATGAACGAAAGATTATGCCTATGGGGAGATTGCCTAATATAATAGTAGACATTGAAGGAGTGTGCGCTATGGTAGATTTTGAAGAAATTGAGATTATAGATGACAACAATCCATATCCAGAGCTTCTTGGATTAGATTTTTATTTTGATACGAATAAAATAATTAATTTGAAGAAGAGAAATATGGTTTTTGAAAAAGGTGATCTGAGGGTCATTGTTCCCATAGACCCCTCAAAAGGAGTTTGGTATACAGATCATGTTCGTGATGAATACTGCGATGAAGATATTGATAACATATACAAGCTCATGGCTAAAGAGGAAGACTAGATCAATCTCACTGTAGATGGAAGGATAAGATGGGAAAGGGAAAAATCATGTGTTTTAGATTCTGTTGAAGAACTAGAGAACTAGAAGAATAGGCTACACAAAGTTTCTACTAAGTGATGTAACAATATTACAAGATCACTTTGTTGCAACACTGTAGAGGTATGTAATTTAAATTAATGTGATGGGATAGGAGATTTCAATCTTTTTTTGGATGAATTTGAATGAGAAGTACCCAAATAAACAAGGTTTCAATATTTGAATGTAGTGCTGAGATCTACACCCGCCAGATGGTGGGGTAATCATAAGGGAAATATTTGAAGATGGAGAGAATATTGCAGATTTATGAAGATCAGATTTGGACAAGTAAATACTAGAATCAAAGTGAAATATGACGGCAAGGATGACCCTCGAGGAAATATTTTTTGTTGTACTATGACGTGGGGCGAAGATACCACACTAGAATGGGTACATATGTTCTTTCACACATTTTATGTGGTACTTGTGAATTGGTATCTTAAATCGGAGCTGCGACATGGAACAATGAATTGGGAAGATATGGTTGAAGGATTTTTAATTACTTTTAGTTTTAAACATGAATGTCAGTACATAGACGCATATCTTCAAGCAATCAGAGAAAAGGTCTTCAAGACAACAACTATGATAACCTAGACACTGTCTGATTGGGACACATAGTTGGAGGAGGTAGTAGAATTCAATATTGTGACAATGGAAGAGGACAAGGAATATTCTGCAAAATTAATATCCTAGATTTAGAAGGACAAAGCGAGGTTTTTGGACCAGAACATGAGATCCTTGACATAACAGAACTAGTGAAGACATAGAAGGTGAATATAGGGACAAAAGAAGAGCCTAAATTTGCATTGATTGGGGATTATTGGTGTTAGACTCCTTTATTTCACAGTATCACAAGGTGACTGATTATTTATTATATTTTTCATACCAAAAATAAAATTCTATGACTATCATTTATTTTCATAAAAGAAAGGGAGATTCTAACTGACAAGAGCATCAAAAGAATATATCTTCCTTTAAATTCAGTTTCAAGAGAAAAATTTTGCTAATTAAGTGTGATGGTGAAGCGAAATTCATACTACCCTCATTCCATTTCATTCATCCTTGTTGTCCCCCACTTTCCCAAATTTTGACGCTCCCATGCTCTAAATCCCATTCAAAACCTCAAAACCCACATACATAACCTTTTAGGACTTACTACCATATAAAACTCACTTATATTAAAAAGTCTGAAATTCTAGCTCTGCCTGCACTTAACACCAAACAAGCTTTAAACCTTTCTTCTCAAACTCATCGCCGAAACATAAAAAATCTACCAATGCCCTTCAATAGGACCCATATAAACCTTTGAATCTCATAATTTCCTTGCCTTCTGCCTTTTCACACTTGCCAACATTTAGAGCGTTGCATGGCCCACTTTGCAACATTTATAACTTACTTTTAAGCGTGCGCAAGTTAAAATTTTCAACTTGTGATGCGACCTGATCGCACTTCGTAACATTTATAACTTACTTGTAAGCACCTGCAAGTTAAAAGTCTCAACTTGCAATGTGACCTGATCACACGTTACAACATTTATAACTTACATGCAAACACCCGCAAGTTAAAAGTTTTAACTTGCGGTGCGACCCGCTGGCATACCAAAAATCGCAAGTTTTAAAGAACAAGTGAGGAGGTAAATGTTAAATTTGCCGAAGTGTGATGCAGGGGATGTGATGGGTGACATGGCAGGTGACATGGTAGGTGATGTGGTAGATGATGTGGCAAGTGACATGGCAGTTGACGTGGCATATGACGTCGTAGGTGACGTGGCAGATGACATGGCAGTGACATGGTAGGATGACATGGCAGGTGACATAGCCCTAGACCACATATCATGCATCACAAGTTTCAAAGGTTATCGTGGGAGGTAAACTTTAAAAATTTCGACGTGCGATGTGTGATGCCCAGTGGGACCCAATCGCACATCGTAGATTGCAAATGATAAAGGATAGCGCGGAGGTAAACAAAAAAATACGTGAAGTTCGAAATGCAATAGGTGGGACCCGATCACATTGCAATCACAAATGTTAAAATTATAGCACAATAGGTTAATGTTAAAGTATACAAAGTGCGATATGCGATGTTGTTGCAGATGTGATGCGGCTCCAAGGTAAAATCTAAAGGTTATCAGATTCGGGTAAATAAATTTTTACGCTATTTTACTTTGAAAAAGGGATAAAACACGATAAAGAAGGGCTCAGGTAGCAAAAGAAACCACAAGTCGAGTCGTGCAGAAAAAGGTGTTTCACACATGATTGTTGTGTTATAACGGGCATTCATGGGGGAGATAAGCCCTGACCACATGTGCAAGCAAAGGAGGTCAAGACAAAAAAAGGGAATTCATTCATGGCTGTCATGGTATAGCAGCAGAAAGATGAAAAGGCGGCAAAACACATCAAAACCCACATCAATAAATGAAAAGTGGCTAGAACTACACATATTTGATTACTCAATGCCAGTTTTCTATGAAACAAAGTCATTTTTTAGTGAAAAAGGAGGTCTCTAGGCAAGACCCAGGTTCAGGGTTGAGCCTAACAAGGTTTCTGCAGTAGTCTAGCACAACACCAACATTTTCACCTTGCTCCAGAGAGTAGGGCATCTCACCTGAGGCATGTCGTGGCCTTAGTAAGATTAGAAGCTAGATCAGGTAGAAGATAAATGCAACCGTAGAGAACAGTTATGGAAGCTTGGAAGCAACAAGCATATCTCAACTCTATGGAGAAACTATCATTGATCAAGGCGTGTTCACAAGGCTGGATTAAAATTTAAATTAAGCATACATTCATCGTAAGAAAATAACGATCAATCAACTCACAATGTTACACACAGCAACAACTAGATTTCATTATCAATAACAAAACAACATACATCTACTTCGCAGAGTCTATTACAGTTTGATTAAGAAAAATAGAGTTATCACAGAGTTCTCCTGAGGCTCTACTCTTCCCTATCATCCTCTCGCCGCACTAACTAAATAACTGACTAACTAGCTATCTAGCTAACTTCCTATCTGTTCCTCCGCCAGTGTGACTGTTATTCGTTCCTTGTTTCTCGATCTGGTGCTCTCCGATTCTTCTTTATTAATGGGATTTCTACTGATTGTTCTTGTCTCCCATATCTTCCATCTGCAATGTTCTTTGCTAATTCTGCGCCACCTATCTTCTGGCTTTCCGCAACCATGACAGCGCCTTGTCTACCTTGATTGTGTTTTTCCACCTATCCTCCAACCCTCTACAACTCAAAACTATTATTTTCCAAAAAAAATGCCCCAACATGCCCCAACCACATGCTATTGACTTGTCCCAAGTCAATATTTTCCTATTGTTACGACTTCTGGTGGTCTGTCGGCTTTCGAGGTTGACCTTGTTTTTTCTATTCCTTCGCCCTGTCCAAACAACGGCCCCAATTCTGGGACCTTACTCAATGATGAGGACTTAAGTTCTGTGAACTCAGTGATTTCCTGTTGCACTCTTTAATTAACTTCTCTGTCTGGGTGGTGACTCTTTCGTCCTCGATTTCACTCATCACAGGTAGCAACTTGCTGAATACCTCCTATATATTCGGTTCGGCTTTAGCTGCTATCTACTATATTGCCTCTACTTTTTGTTTTACTGGTTGCCTTAGCTCTATGAGGACTTGCTTTATGGCCACTAAGTGTTCTTCGATTTTCTGGAATTTTGTTTTCAGCACCTCTTCCTAGTTGTACAGCTGGGTTATACCGACCGAATCAGTGGCTTCTTTGATTTCTTGGGAAATTTGTTGAAGTTGTGCTGAGATTGGGTGGGATTTCATTATTAGCGAGTTGGAGCATTCATGCAAATGATTTAGCAGGCTATAAGCCTCTTTGAGTGTTGTCCCTAGGGTTTCTCTCATGTCGTTTCTCTACTTCTATCACTTTGTGACCTTCTCAACATATACCATGATAGGGTCTGGTAATGTTGGTCTGGCTGCTATTGCTTCCTTGAGCTCCTATTTTACTCTACTCAGATTTGTGCATGGAATTTTCACTCAGATGGTCCTTTCGACCATTGAGCATGCCGATATGTCCTCTGGATTTTTGTTATCCTGGGCAACGATTGTCGGCCATATGTCTTTGACAATTTTTGTCACCTTTTTCAGCTGCTCCTATAGAGTATCATTTTCAATTTTAAGCGAATTTCACTCCTCAGTAAGCATGATGACCTGATGTTGTTGCTGCTTGAACATCTGTTGGAGGTCATTGTGTTGTCCTTCTTCTTTCTTTCTGTTAGCTGGATGAAATTTTATAATTGGCTAGACCCCCAACTCTGCATGTTCTCAACGCCTGACATCTCCTGGGTTGGATTTATTTCTCTGAGTGATTTCCCATTGGCGATTGATATTTGTGAGTGCTCTTGTGGGGATGTTGGTTGGTTCTGTTGCAGTAGTTGAGGTTCTGGGACATTCATACTAGTGGACGGTAGAATCTGCTACAATATTATGTTGGCTTGCAGGAAAGGGTTCAGATCTAGTGACGAGATCGTTGTATCAGAAGTAAAAGAACCTCCTTGAACTAATAGCTTTAGGAAGGTGCCTTGTCCCACCGAGGGTTTGTCAAGCTCGGGTACTCCAGCCATACCCGAGTTAACTTCTACCTCGGTGTCATCATTTGTCTTGTTCCCTAGTTTTATTGGATCTGAGATAGGTGCTGATGTGGATGGAGTATGGATGAGGTTGTCTTTGGAAGTGAACAAACTGTGTGGTGACGAGTTGTGAGTATGAGGTGGAGATGATGTCTAAATGTTTAGAACTAAGGATGGATCAAACACAGGTAGAGCAGAGGTTACTTGGGTGGTAACCTCTGGCTCTACTTGAATTAGCACACCTGTATCCATAGGTTGGGTTTAATCTCCCCCTTTGAGATCAAATACTTGCTTGGGTACCATAATTCGTGCTTTATTTGGCTTGGGTGCAGCTTTCGGAGGCTTGGGTACCTTGATCTTGCAGATTGGAGTGACTGTGGTTACTGGAGGGGAATTGAACATGGTGGATGGTAGGGAAGTAATGACGATGGTTGTTGTGGATGGGGATGCAAAATTCAAAGACTAGAAGTGAGAAAAAGAAGGAAATATAGTAGAGGCACTTGTGAGAGTTT
The DNA here is from genome assembly GCA_034641835.2 of Pinus albicaulis. Lineage (NCBI taxonomy): Eukaryota > Viridiplantae > Streptophyta > Pinopsida > Pinales > Pinaceae > Pinus > Pinus albicaulis. Next base: position 218,336,889 of record CM076574.1, read on the forward strand.
TTATTACAAGATTGAAGTCCTTCACCCTCATGTCGATTTGGTCCAGTAAAGGTCGTACCTATAGTTGGGAAATCATCCTCATTGCTTCTTTTGGTGACTCCCCTAGGAGTGCTTTTGGTAGCATCGTCTCGAATGAATAATAGGGTATTCGGCTTCTGACTTGCATCGAAACTCCTAGCGATGAGCAAACTTCGGTGTGGAAGGCTTCTTCTTCTACTTGAAACTTTAGTGGCCGCATTCAGAACGTGGTTTCATCCATGCAACTAGGTTGGATATAAGTCTATTTTTGGGTTACCCCAAACCATATTTGCGAAGATTATCTGTCCAATAGGCTCCTCAGAACCCTTTGCTATCTCCCCACCACATCGAACATCTACCTGTACCAGAATGAGAAAGCCTCTTCATTGACCTCCTTGGTGTTGGGATCCCCCGATACTCTCCAAGGCGTAAATATTAACGCCATTGGCTAGTCATGAGTGGTTTCTATGAGCTTCCTAATCTCTAGGTGAGTCCATTTCCACATTCCAAATTCCATAATGAGATAGCCATAGATGAATCATGTGGCTCGCCTGTAATTATACTCACAGGCCTCAAACAGTTCATTCAACAGGAAGGTGCACCAATTTAGCTGTGCTCCCTAGATGCAATGTTCTACAACTGAGATGGTGTCGAGGGTGCATTCTCCTTTGGTGTAATGCCTCATTGTTTTACCCAATATCATATAGCATGAAAATTTCACCACTAGATTGTTGATGAGGTCGATCTTCGCTCCCTTCCCTCCTCTTCTGGTCTCATCCTTCTTGTAATAATCACAGTCCCCTAACTTTTTGGCTCTCTTGGATACATTTTGGAATGTCATTGAGATGTCATTCCCCTCTGCTGATAATCTGGTAAGCCTATTGATGTCCTCTGCATGGATAGGTATCTCTCTCCCCAGCCATAATGATCCATTCCAAACTCTGCTCATCAAGAATTTTGTACACTGCATTACTGCTCCCATCGTTCCAAATACTGGGAGGTTCCTGAGGTTTAGTATAGTCGACCTTTGAATACCTCTGAATTATGGATTTATCCTTGCTACCTCACCTCCTCCCTCTATTGCATAATTATCCATATACACTTCTCTTCATAGTTGGGAATTGATAGGAGTCTATGAAATCTGTATCAATTAATGAATAATTGTCATACTTTCCAATCAATGATTCTATCCTCTGAATTCATGCATCGAGCTTAGGCTTGACTATTGATGTTGCTATATTTTTCATCTTCGTTCTTCTATTGTTACTAGTCTATTGTTATGAATTCTTGCTGCTGGTATGCTTCTTTGAACTTCCTCTACGGAAATCTTGCTTGTTGTTGTAGCTTTTTCTGTTTCTACTAACTCGGAATTTTTCGGCATTCTAGATCTTTTCTTCTTTCATGCAGGTTAAGTAATGCTACCAACATGAATGAGGTTGATATGACCCCATAACTAATTAATTTTTTTGTTGTCTTTCCTGCGGCTATAATCGTGCGATTAGTTACCGCTGTGAGGTGTATTTTGACATTGCTAACTATGGCTTCGGGATTTGGGTAGACTTGATGGGTAATAGTTATGGCTTAGTATGGAAAATTTATTACGGTATGGGATTTACTAATTAAGGTAGTTATTTTTCAAATTCAAGTTATCCTATAGACTGTCAACAGTATGATGGGTCAGTATGAATGAATGATATTTGACACGCTTGGCTTTTTGACATGGTAGACTCTACCCCCCCCCCCCCGACCACAATTGATTGCGATGTGGTCTCCGCATCGCAATAGGTGCAATTGATTTTCTGTGCCATTGTGCAGTCTTTTTATTTATATTTCTATTTTAATGTGTCGATAAAGGTTAAAGTTTGGAAATTCTACATCTCATCTCAGGTGCGAGAGAGTTATTGACTTTATCTATTTCTATTCTACCCTATTGACTACTCTCGGTTGCGAGAGTTAATTGAAAAAAATAAATGGTGGAAGTTACTCATGATAAGGCTTTATGTGTGCGCCATTCACCCATCCTTGTAGTGTTTGTCCATCTAGTTGTGCTAGTTGAACCATGCTTGAGTCTTTAATTTTGATGACATGATATGGTCCTAGCTAGTGCATTCTGAGTTTTCCCAAGAACTTCTGAAATTTTATGTCATATAATAGGACATTTCCTCCGATGGTGAATGTTTTTTTCTTGATGTGACGGTCATGCAATGATTTTTTCCTTTCCTTTTGTACTATCTGGTGGACATATTCTAGAAATCTATCTTCTTCAAGCTCCTGTAGCTCATGGAGGCATTTAGTGACTGACTCATCATCTGTCATATGCACTGTTGAAGAAATTAAGAGACTTGGTATGATAAATTCGGCTGGTACTATAGCCTCTCTTTCGTATACCAGTTGGAATGGAGTTTGATTGTGCAACCTATTTATGGTTGTCTTGTATGCCCACAATGTGGCTGGCATCCTTTCATCTTAGTCATCCTGGTTGGCGTTGCATATCTTGGTTAGTCATTTTTCTAAGATCTTGTTGAATGCCTCAATGGTTCCATTCGCTTGAGGGTGGTATGGGTTGCTTTTGTGATGTTGTACCATAAAATTATCTAACAAAGATTTAAATTTTGTATTAATGAAGTGTGTAACTTGATCACTTGTTAAGTTCATGGGACAACCAAATTTTCTAAACAAATAGATCTCAACTGTTTTACAGTTTATGGTGCTTCTATATTAACAATGACTACGACATTTTATAGGTCCACACAAACACCCTGCTTACAAATTACATGTCCCAGAAGTGTCCCAAAAGGTACTGCAAAGATGCATTTCTTAAGGTTGAGGGAGATTTGGAGTTGTTTGCATATGTCAAACATTATTCTGAGTAGAGTTGCATGGTTCTTCTATAAACTGTAAACTTTCCAATCGTCCATATATACCTCTAGGAACTTATGGAAATAATCCCTAAATGCTACTATCACTATTCGTGAAAATACTGCTGGTGCATTATTTAGTCCAAAAGGCATGACATGGTATGAAAACGATCCCCATTCAGTTGTGAAAGTGGTCTTCCTTTTATCTTCTTCTGCTATTCTCACTTGATGATACCCGAAGAATCTATCTATGAATGAATAGGCTTTGTTTCCTGCTACATTTCCGAGAACCTCATCGCTAAACGGGGTAGGAAATGGATCATGAATGCATGTGTTATTGAGACTTATGTAATCTACACATGCTCTAATCTATGATTTCTTATTTCAATTTGTATTACAATAGGATTGACCCATTATACTTCCTCAACTGGAAAAATCAGGCCTGCCTTCAACATTTTGTTTATCTCTACTTTAACTTTTTCCTTTACTCTTGGATTTAGGCAGTAAGGCCTATGTTTTACCGGTCTTGCATCTGGTTTTAAGACTATGCGCATTTATCCCATGTATCCTTTAATCCCTTTGAACTCTGTTACTGAAGATGGGAATAAATCTTCATATTCCTATAATAGGTCAAAAATTTCCTTTGTTGTTTCTATATCCCAATAATCTCCGATAGACGCAATTTTGGGTTTCTCTGTGCTTCCAATATTTAGCTTCTTTGTCTTCAAGGGTAACAGGTGTAGTCCTTCTGTAGTTGGTTCCTCTTGTACTTCTCGCTCCCCTTCTTTCTCTTAAAAGTATAAATGTTAGAGATTTTCTAAGTTGTCATTGTCCATCTCATGATCTATCTGTTTACATGCTACTGATTCTTTAATTTTATTTTCTGATAATGGTAGTTCTTCATCTTCCTAAATCTATGGAAAGAATAATACTCTTCTCATGGCTTGGAGGGAATTTGTAACTAGTTCTATATCTCTCCTGAAAGAAAAACATTGCGTGAAGCTTTCTATAACTAAGCGCCAGGTTTTATTTCCTCTCTTCTTCTCCTTTGTCAAATACCAAGCCTGTGGAATGGTGTCCAGTGAATGTATGAAGTTGTGCATCCACAGAGATTCTGGATACCCTTCTTTCTTTCAGTTATACTCACAATTATTTAAATTCTCTATGGGGTCAGAATCCCCTTGGTACTTTTCGATGAATTGTGGTCCTGAAGCTTCTTGGAATATAGTTATTAGCGCTATTGCAACATCTTGCCATTGCAGAAGAGAGTTGCGATGGTTGACCCATCATCTGGTTGATGTGGATTGTAGTGCTACATCCATAAGAAGGAATTTATGCTCTATTGGTACCGTTCCTTCTAATTTTGTGATAAATGTATTTACAACATGTATATTTGATAGAGTCATATATCCTACCAATCCAATTGACTCCCTGAATGATAACACATATTCTAGTGTTGGTTTCATATCCTCCCTATTGCCAATCATCCCAAGCTATTTCTTAGCCCAAATCAAACTCTGAACTCTTATCCAAATGACGGTTCCTCCCGCTATCAGATTGATATAATCTTCTCTCTTTGCTTCTGCCATTTGGTAGAGATGATCTAGAAGTTGGGCATCCTGTCTTTTGTCAATGGTCTCTATGTATCCGGGTCCTTGATAAGGGTCAAGTGGCTGAATTACCCCGACTTCTCTGTATTTGAATATCATTAATTCCTTTTTCAAATCAATCACTGTATAATTCTCGAAGGCCCAATCTATCCCCAGTAAAGTAGGATAGGGATCCCTATCCCCCATGATGTCTATCACCTCAAAATATGTATATGATTTTACTCACACGACATCAAATTCAAATTTTTCTTGCCTTCCTATGGGTACAATACAGTACTGATTTTCCATTTGGAGCTGTATTGGTGATATGTCAACTTTGGCCTCCCCAATGCTTCCCACGTCTTTTGAGGTAGAATGCTAACATTTGATCTGAGATCGAGCATTGTATCTTTGATTTGAAATCCCACAACTTGAGTATTCACACGAAATTCCTTTCCAGTTCCTCTCTTGTTTCATTTTATCCTTCTTATGTACTTTTCTATTGAATTTATTGAGTCTCCAGGTTCTGCGTTTTCTTACACCACCAACTCTATATTTTACTTTAGTTATTCTAGCATCGGTGTATTGGTTACAATTTTCAGGAATAGTCAAAACCATTCCTCAATCAATTTACTTGTGTGATTATCCTTCTCTTTTTTGAGGGTCAGCTGTGGAAGTTCAATACTTCTACTCCTCCCTATCTGGGAAAATGTTTCCACTGCTTCCTTAAAATATTGCTTCTATCTATCTGGTCTGAAAGAGTTCTTTGAATATGCTGGCTTGATCAGATTTACTTGGTCTATACTCTGTACATCCTCCCATGTTTTCCTCCCTCCCCAGGTTACTATAGCTAGGCTATGCATGAGCTAAGATTCTACTATTCTCAGTTCTACATTTACCAGATTAGCTCCTCTTTTTCTGGTTCTTTCCTCCCACCTCTTAATCAACTCTAGGCAGTCTTCAGTTGTGTGTGTGTTAACTCTGAATTGAGAGCACCATGGTCTTCTAGGTAGCGGAAATTCCCTTGTTACGTGCCCTTATTGATCACAATTATAGTACCTTACTGGTCATGTTCCTCCAGTTTGCCACCTCTCATTCCTCCTCCTTGGCCCATTGGAGTTTCATTCACTTGATCAGATGGTCTGTCTAGTAGTTCTGCCAATGCATTGAGGGCTCTACATTTCTATGTATTATGCGTTGTAGAAGCACAAAATTCACAATATATATTTTTTGGAACATTAGAATATTTTTGAAAAATTGGACATAGTCATGGAGGATGACCAATACCTTTTCATATTTCACAGTAGTCGGTTTCTCTCTGATTTTGCTGAGTGGGGAACCCTGGAAAGTGGGGTTGCGGGTGGTATAATACTTGGGTATTTGTCTGCGCAACTCCCCCAACTGGTCGAGTCCCATGTTTCCCTGTTGCTGAAGTTCCTACATTTTGTACTCGCAACCTCAAAAATTTTGTGGCCACGTGTCTTTCCATCAGGCAATGGGTGCACCATGCGTTGGGCCTTGCAGATCGTACCAATTCAATGTATTTCAAATTCTCCGTTAAACTCGATATCTGGTATTGTAGCCCTGGTATGGATGAGTCTTGTAATGCTACTCCTCGTCTTAACTCTTGCAAGTACCCCTCCATAGCTTCTATTTTCATGGCTTGCTCAAGGGCATGTTGTAGGGTATCAATATTCTGTTGCGCCAGTGGGGTTCTTGTCAATGGGAGGAGTGCTTTAATAAACCAATCTTGTTGGTGATTTGGATCGATTAGGTAGCTTAGCTTCCCAATCACATCCTTAAATATTCTCATCAGGTCCCAAGCCATTTCTCCCTCCCACTGCTTGATTTCCCACAACTCGGACAATCGCTGCTAATGTGTCTGAGGAAATTTAAATTCTTGGAAAAATTATTTCTTCACATCATCTATTGTCAGGTTTGGATAAGGCTCTGACCATTTAATGAACCAGCGACGAGCTATTTCACTTAGAGTGGTCTAGAACTCAATCAACTCGACTGCCTCTGGTGTCTGCCGAGCTCTCGAAATTGCTTCACAGAGATACCAGTGTTGCTCCACATCATCGTTACCTTTCCTAGAGAATTTTGGGTTCAGGTGAATGATCCTGCCATCTTTCCTTGTATGGGTGGTACTAAAATAAAACCTCTACTTCCTGGCTGAGAGATTGTACTACCAGCACTGTGGCTAGTAGATATTTGTGTTGTAGAGTTAACACTACTCAACTTTCTAAACTCCTGTAACTTAACAAAAAAAATTTCAAGTGGATGATAGAGTACCAGGGGAAGGTCAGGACTAGAGCTACTTGAACTTTGCGGAATAGGATTAACTTGTGTTATGGGTTCCAGGCTCTCTCGAAATAGTTTCTTTATTACAATATGCAGCTCCACATCAGACGTCTCCTCCGGGCGTGCATCCTCCTCATTGGACTTTTGTCCCTTTTCTCGTTGGGCTGGGCTCCTATACACTTGCCTAGCTTCCTTAATGGTCCCTCCCATTACTTGGGATCCCATCTAACCTTCCTTTTCCTTTATCATCTGTAGCGCATTTTCCTTTTCCTGTCAATTACTCTCCTGCTTTTCAAAATCTTTCATCTCCCTTTCCCGCCACTTGTCAACAATCTGTGCCCTCTAATGTGCTCATCCCTCTCTAAATCTACTGGAGGTTCTAGAATCCATATCCCTATCCCCCCTTCTTACTTACTTGTAGCATCTTTCCCTCAGTTCCTTCCCAAGTACTGGAGGTTTAATTCTTCATCTCAAAACTTTGAAATGACATCAAACACTCATCAACCATTAAATATTTGATCCACAACATGATTTCCTTCAACATTTCTCCCCACAATATGGATCTGAATATATCTTCAGCTTTTGTAAAATATTGGTAACACTCGGCTGCAAATTCCACAATGTATCCTTCCAAGGTAAATTGTACCCAAAAATCTACTGCTCAGGTCAAACTGGTATCTAATCGATGGAGTGTTATTATATTTGTGTGTTTCCACTTGTGACAGACTCTACGTGATCCTCCTGGGAGTGAATTGATTTGCAGTCTCCGAAACCAATTATAAATATATTTAGGGAACTTTCCCTAGAAAATTTCGTACAGGTCACTCGCAGATTTAGAAAACAGGAGCTGATCTATGACAGTCTTTTCCCTCTGTTGTCGAAGCTCTTCTTGTTGTGATATGAACTGGTCCAAATAATTATACCACCAACTTCGTAGTTCCCTCTTGGAGATCTACGATACCATGATCTAACTCTTAAATGAATTTTCGAGTTCGGGCAATAGAACCATTTTTTGGCGAAAAAGGAGGTCTCTAGGCAAGACCCAGATTCAGGTTTGAGGCCAACAAGGTTTCTGTTGTAGCCTAGCACAATGTCGACATTTTCACTCTACTCCAGAGAGTAGGGCATCTCACCCGAGGCATGCCGTAACCTTAGTAATATTAGAAGCTAGATCAGGTAGAAGATAAATGCAACCATATTGAACAACTATGGAAACTTGGAAGAAACAAGCATATCTCAACTCTATGTAGAAACTATCACTCATCAAGGTATGTTCAGAAGGCTTAATTAAAATTTAAATTAATCAAACATTCCTCGTAAGCAAATAATTATCAATCAACTCAAAACATTACACACAACAACATGAACTAGATTTCATTATCAATAAAAGAACAACATACATCTACTCCGCAGAGTCTATTACAGTTTGATTTAGTACAATAGAGTTCCCACAGAGCTCTCATTATGCTTTTCTCTTCCCTATCGGCCTCTCACCTCACTGACTAACTAACTAGCTAGCTAGCTAGCTGAATGTCTATTTGTTCCTCCGCCAGTGTGACTGTCAGTCCTTCCTTTCTTCCTGCTCCACTGCTTTCCGCTTCTTGTCTATTACTGGGAGTTCTACTGATTGTTCTTGTCTCCCATATTTTCCATCTGCACTATTCTCTACTAATGCCACACCACTTTTATTCTAGCTTTTCGCAACCGTGACAGCTCCTTGTCTACCTTGATTGCGTTTTTCCACCTGTCCTCCAACCCTCCACAAATGAAAAATGTTCTTTTCCAAAACAAAGGCCCCAACACTAGATGTGAAAGCCTCCATTTGTTGCCTCTTAAAAACAATCCCAACCACCTCTAAAGCTTATTGTTTGATCTTATGAGGATCCACTGAAGTGTTTGGACCTACAAAGAGTTGCCTGAAATTAATTCTATAGGTGGTGCTGTTGTCAGAGATTACTGATAAGGCCTACATGTCTTCGCTTGTCCATTTTTTTCTTAAATGTAATCACTGCAATAGATAGATTAACCGACGTAAGTTTTCTATAAATATTGTAGGCATTAGAAGTATAGAGGAGGCTCGAAAGTGGAAAAATAATTACAATAGACTCATTCCATTGTAAACACTCTCTTTTGGATGAATGAAGGATTATGTTGTTTTCCAGATTATTGTGTTATTCTCTGTGGTGAAGTATTTTCCCATTTAATTTTTTATTCTCCTTTTTTATCATACTATATTTTTTTATTAACTACGGATAGAAACATTTTTGTAGGATTTACCATAGGGTACCCTCCATAGTCTTGAAACAGTTCATTATGTTTTCTTATGAGACCGGAATGTAGAATTAAGAGATGGTTTGCTATGCATTCTCGTTGAACCTTTAAGCTCCTCCTCTTTTTCATTTCATAATATGTTAAGATCCATTGGCATTGCTAGCTTTTCTGGCTGCACATGACCTCAGTTATTCATCCATCTGAATTTTTTCACACTTATGACTCCATAGCACAGTGGCCCTTTTCTGCTGCCTCAACCAAACATCTTCAAACAAACCTAATTTTTGTAACTAGCCTAATATCAACACTTATAGTTATCAAGCTATATCTAATAGAGAGAGCCCTCTCTAAGTCCAGGAAGGCTAGGTCCTAGATTCCAAAGTTGGTTTGATGTTTCCCTCTGTAGTTCTATCTCCAGCCTTCAAAAATTACAGAGTGATAACATAATGTTGACTCCAATGGGGACGAATTTATTTTTCATCAAGAAGAACATCGAAGTTCATTTTTGATTGTTGATGGTGAAAAGTGAGCAGACACAAGAAGGATGCATAATTAACCTGGCGACTCCAAAATTCAATGAATCCAACTTTTGAGCATTCATGGCGACTCCACAACATGTTGACCAGGGTTCCTGGTAAAAAATATTACAAGGTGTGTGGCAGAGCTTCTATCTAGTGAAGTTTTAAATGCATTCAGGAATCAATTATCAGAATTTCAGCTTGATGAAGATTTTCTAGGGGCTGTCTTACTTATTTTGAAATCAAGAAAATTTAGGCCTGAAGATAAAACATGTTTTCTAGAGATAGTTGTTGAAAGATATGAAATTGGTATTGAATTGGAATTCTCAAATTCAATCATATAATTTCTGAGACACTAAATAATTCTTGGAAAATATTCCTTCCCCTAAGCAAGAGGAAATTGTACTACCTCTTGGCTTACATATTGAGGATGATTGTGCTTTCAAATACCAAACTGAATATGAGGTTTCAAGGTTTAATATTGGGGATACAACTGATCAACTAGTCATTGAAGGCCTAGAATTAGGTATCATACATCATGCTTTTATTGATCCTATATTAGAGTATATGGAGGTTTTTCTTAGTCTAAGTTTTCAAACAGGTACTCTTTATAAAGATGAAATACATCAAAAGTTTCCATTTCATATTATAAATTTGGTTATGGGGACACATAATTAAGTTATATTGTTGATTTTCCCATCAACTAGTCAAGTTGTCCATTTGTTTATGTTACTACTTGACTGGTTGCACTCGCATTATTACATCATTTAAAAAAAGCAGCAATTTCAGTAGAGTAGGGTAGGTAGGTGTGCAAATAAGCTCAGTACTTTGAGCATATTTCTAGTTGTAGTTTTAGAATGTTGTTTTTTTTTCAACTCAAGTGTGTTCCAGACTTTAGTTTTGTAGAGAGTGTTAATTTCTGCTTGAATACTGTCAGTCACAGAGGTATTATAACAGATTGAGTTGTAGATTTGGGATTAGCTCAATTGATTAGGCCACTAGTCTATGGTGTTCTTGACACCTCCTGAAGGAGATTCCATCCCCAACTAGAGCCACTGTTAGACTCCTGTATTTCACAGTATCACAAGGTGGCTGATTATTTCTTATATTTTTCATACTAAAAATAATATTCCATGACTATCATTTATTTTCAGAAAAGAAAGGGAGATCCTCACTGACAAGAGCATCAAATGAATATATCATCCTTTAAATCCAGTTTAAAGAGGAAAATGTTGCTGATTAACTGTGATGGTGAAGCGAAATCCATACTACCCTCATTCCATTTCATTCACCCTCCTTTTCCCTCATTTTCCCAAATCCTGATGCTCCCATGCTCTGAATCCCATTCAAAACCTCAAAACCCACATACATAACCTTTTAGGACTTACTAATTTATAAAAATTAGTTATATTTCAGAAATTATAGCTTTGCCCGCACTTAGCACCCTGCAAGCTTTAGACCTTTCTTCTCAAACTCGTTGCCGAAACATAAAAAATCTGCCGATGCTCTTTGGTAGGACCCATCTAAACCTTTATACATTACCAAAATCCGCATATAAACCTTTGAATTTTATAATTTCCTTACCTTCTGCCTTTTCACACTTGCCAACATTTAACGTGTTGCATGGCGCACTTTGCAACATTTATAACTTACCTGTAAGCACTCGCAAGTTAAAATTTTCAACTTGCGATGCGACTCGATCATACTTTGAAACATTTATAACTTACCTGTATGCACCTGCAAGTTAAAATTTTCAACTTGCGATGTAACCTGATCACACTTTGCAACATATATAAATTACCTGTAAACACCCACAAGTTAAAAATTTTAACTTGCGATGCGACCCGCCCGCATACTGCAAATCGCAAGTTTTAAAGAACAAGTGTGGAGGTAAATGTCAAAATTTCCGAAGAGCGGTGCGGGTGATGTGGCTGGTGACATGGCAGGTGACATGGCAGGTGACGTGGTAGATGACGTGGTGAGTGACATGGCAGATGAAGTGGAAGTGACTTGGTAGTGACGTGGTAGGATAACGTGGAAGGTGACGTAGCCTTGGCCCACATAGCGTGCATCGTAATTTTCAAAGGTTACCATGGGAGGTAAATGTTAAAATTGCTAACGTGCGATGTGCGATGCTCGGTCGGACCCAATCGAACATCGCAGATCGAAAATGATAAAGGATATCACGGAGGTAAATGGTAAAATCCACGAAGTGCGATATGCGATTGCTGGCACCCAATTGCATCGCAATCACAAGTGTTAAAAGAATAGTGCAACAGATTAATGTTAAAGTCTACAGAGTGCAATATACAATGTTGTTGCAGATGCGATGTGGCTCCAATGTAAAATATAAAGGTTATCATATTTCGGTAAATAAATTTTTACGATGTTTTACGTTGAAAAATGGTTAAAACATGACAAATAAAGGCTCGGGTAGAAAAATACACCACAAGTCGATTCAGGCAATAAAAGATGTTTCATACATGATTGTTGTGTTATAATGGGCAAAAGGCGTTCATGGGGGAAATAAGCACCGATGAGGTGTGCAAGCAAAGGAGGGAAAGACAGGAAAATTGCGTTCATTCAAGACTTTCATGTTATAGTAGCGGAAAGCTAAAAAGGCCACAAAACACATCAACACCGGTATCAATAAATGAAAAGTGGCAACCACTGCATAGATTTGATTACCCAATGCTAATTTTCTGCAAAACAGAGCCATATGTCAGAGCCTCCATTTGATCCCTCTTCGAAACCATCGCAACCACCTCCAAAGCTTACTGTTTGATTTTCTGAGGAGCCATTGAAGTGTTTGGACCTGCGAAGTGTTGCCCAAAATTAATTCCAGAGGCGGTGTTGTTGTTAGAGATTACTGATCACGCCTGCATGTCTCTACTTGTCCATTTTTTGCTTAAATGTAATCACTATAGTAGACATATTAACTGACTTAATTTTTCTATAAATACTGTAGGCATTAGCAGTATAGAGGAGGCCTGGAAGGGGAAAAACCATTGTAATAGAATCATTCTTTTGTAAACACTGTCTTTTGGATGAATGAAGGATTATGTTGTTTTCTAGATCCTTATGTTATGATTTGTGGTGAAGTATTTTCAAATGTAATTATTATTCTCCTTTTTTCTCATACTATCTTCTTTTCTTAACTGTGGATAGAAACTTTTGTGTAGGATTTACCATAGGGTATCCTACATAGTCTTGAAATAACTCATTATGTTTTCTTCTGATACTGGAATATAGAATTCAGAGACGGTCTGCTCTGCATTCTCGTTGAAACTTTAAGATCCTCCTCTTTTCCATTTCATAAGTTGTTAAGATCCATTGACATGGCTAGCTTGCCTAGTTGCACCTGACCTCAGTTATTCATCCATCTGAATTTGTTCACACTTATGACTCCATAGCTCAATGGCCCTTTTCTACTGCCTCAACCAAACATCTTCAAACAAACCTCATTTCTATAACTAGCCTAATATCAACACTTACAGTTATTGAGCTATATCTAATAGAGAGAGCCCTCTCTGAGTCCAGGAAGGCTAGGTCTTGGATTCCAAAGTTGGTTTGACGTTTCCCTCAGTAGTTCTATCTCAAACCTTCATAAATTACGGAGTGATAACAATTGGGATGAAAATACAATCAACAAGGCTGTAGAGTTGTTATGTGAATATCAAGAGCTCTTTCCCACGAAGTTTTCTGAACTGAAGGGAATAATAGGATACCTTGGAGTTATGAGGATCACTCTTAAACCATATGCAAAGCCTATAAATAAGTGACCATATAGATTGAACCCAGAGTACAAGAAAAAGGTAAAAGAGGAATTGGAAAGATGCTTAAAGCTAGCATAATTTAAGATGTGCAAGAATCTGAATGGGTAAGTCCTATGGTTTTTTAGGAGAAGAAGAAAATGGGTGAAATTAGAATTTGTATTGATTTGAGGAAGCTAAACGATGCATCTTTGCATGACCCATTCCATACACCTTTTATAGATGAAGTATTAGAAAACATTGGAGGGAAATAGGCCTACTATTTTATAGATTTGTTTTCAAGTTACTATTAGTTATAATTGCACCAGGATAATGGAGTAATAGAAAATTTTCCACTAAATGGGGATCTTATCAGTATATAGTCATGCCTTATGGATTGAAGAATTCTCCTGCAATATTCTCTAGAGTATTATTCGAAGCTTTTAAAGAGTACATACACAAATTTTTAGAAGTTTATTTTTATGATTGGACAATCTTTCAACTGCTGAAGAACCATGTTGTGAACATAGTATTGATTTTGGATACATGCAAACAATATCAAATATCATTGAACTTGAAGAAATTCATCTTCTGTGTACCTTTTGGTATATTATTAGGTGATCTGAATCTGAATGTTAGTTTTTTTGTGCTAATTTCATCTTCATAATTATAAACAATGGCTAATGATTTGCTTGATGTGCATAGATTTCCTTGTGGTGTTTGTGAGTCTTTAATAGGTAATTGTGTCAAGTTCTACGTTAAATTCATGAGAATTTTAACATTAAAAATAAGTACTGAACAAAAAAAATATAATGTACAAAAAACCATCAAATGATCCATTAACATAGTGTTTTGATGAAGGAGTTCACCCCTCCTAGGCTACATATCCTTGGTCTAGCTTCCATGGCTTAGGCCTCTGTATTAGCTCAAAATGGAAAATTGTGTTGTTTAAAATCCTCTACTGCTCCTGTAACCTACTCCAACATGCTCAGAATGTCCAAATATACTAGGATAGACTCTTTCTGAGCCAAAAATTGTTGAATTTTGCAAAATTTATGGTTCATTCAATTTTGGCCTAGGAAACCCCTCCAAAATTGGAGAGAACTCCAATTAACTCTGAAAAATTTGGAGTTCCACCGAAAACGGTAGAATCCGCTAGTTCCACCACCAATATAAGACCCATTTAATTAATGGATAAGAATATTTTAATTGGTAATTAATGAGGGATAATGTGCATTTAGAGCGCTAACTCTGTCGTTTTAGTTGAGCGATGCCCATAGTCATGTCGCAAGATCATATGGGCTAGGGGTTGGCCCTTCAGGGCTGGCCCCTTCCTTACCCCCACATACAACATTGGGTTACTATAAATACATTCTAGTTGCAATGTATGGTAAGTGACATGGTGCGGGTGTAGCGGTAAGCCGTTGTGTTTTTGTGGGGGAGGTCACGGGGTCGAACTCGACCTCTGCCCATATACCATATAAAATTTTGTCACCATAATATATGATTTAAACCTTTTACATAACATATTTCAACCTTTTGGTAGGGGGCACGTGGCAGCCCCTGGTTGCACCATGTGTCCATTTCCCATTGGCTCATTCCAACATCCAATAAAAATCCAAAAAATCACCCAGATCAACAACCAATCAAAAAATGACATATGTCACCACCTGATTCACTCAGAGGAGCCTTTGACCACTTTGACCAACTGCAGAGTCAACTGCCACATTATTTTTTTTTCAAAATTTTACCTGTTTGAGAAAATGGACAATAGGCTCTAACATTCGCATACGGAGTTGGTTTGCGATCAAATGAAGTGCATCGGATTCCTGGCGAAGAGCACTTCGCAGTTATTCAGGTTCCGAATGATTCTGAGCACTTCCATTTTTAGCTTAACACTGATCACTTGATCATTCCTCCCCACTAGAAGCCTTTTGGACCCCAAAAGATACTATAAATTGTTCAACATGTGAGGGTATAGTTCCCTCACTTTCTCAATCTCCATCCATTTGGCCTTAGAAGGAATTTTTCCCTTGAGTCCCACTCGAAGGTATTCGACATTCCATCTCCTTGAAGTTCTAGTTCTTCCGTCAAGTATGAGATTTTGCTGAAGCTCATCAAAATATTTTAGAGAGAAATCATCTATTGATAGTAGATGCACATTCTCTCCGATCGTCAATCAACGGAGGCTCAAACAATCTCAAATTATCAACATTAACAACAAATTATATTTTCATATAAGGAGGAAAATATAGCTTAAATTCATTGTTACCAATATTTTCCATAATTTTAAAAGTGTTATCATTCTATAATTTAAAACATTGGCAGAATAAACATAGAGGACAACATCAAAACCACTTTGGAAGCTAGGATCTAGCCCTCCCAGCTTCAGAGGGATCTCTCTTTATGATGTAACTTTGTTTTAAATTGATATTATGCTAGTTATGACTGTACTTGGTTGTTCGTTTGATTTTGATTGATTCGGTTGATTAAATTTCTACAATCCCATTGGGAAATGGAGTCAAAACATGAAACTAGATGCTGCATAATTTTTAAAAGAGTTATAATAGGGAAATATAGGTTACATTAACTGGATTTTTTAGTTTTTTAAATGAATAATGGAGATGGAAAAAAAGTAAATTTTAGTTGAGACTGAAAATCAATTAAGTATTTTTCAATCTGACTTCAGTGGAAAAGCTATAAATTTTAAAACTAGCTATAATAAGGTGTTTTAATTAACATGTCCAATTCATCACACTTTCTGTTTTACAATTAAGAATTTTTGATACACAGAAAAGGAAAAATCAATGGAAAACATAGTAAGAGTAGAAGAACTTCACCAGTGAATACACCACATGAATCATGAAATAAGTCTTTGTATTATTGATGCTCCAACAAAAATTAGAATTTACAATTGTGCAGTAGGAAAAATATATCAGAAATTAACCTAGAATAATTCGAACAATGAAGTATTTATAATAAAATATTACAAAATTGATTACAATGAATTTTGTCCCAAAAAAAAGTATATTATTAGTGTAATTTGAACAAGAAACTCTAACTGTGACAAAAATTAGGCTCGATGGAGGTGATCTGGAATGATGACACTATTTTTAAGGAAACAATTGCTAAGTAGACCTATTTGTGGGTTGCACTGTCTGTAGTGCTGGCTGCAGTTGACCTTGATTTTTACTTTTTGTTAGTGAAGTTCACTTAACTTATCCCATCGATATTCATTTGGGATAGTTAACGTAATCAACTTTATGTAAATTTCATTCACTTAAGTATATTTGTGAAAAAGCAGGGTTTACCACAAAGATGTGTTTTACCTCATGCTGGATGAAAATATCATGACTTAATGCTTCCAAGAATTCTTTCCCTCTCATGGAGCTTTTGATATTGGAGAATTTGAATGTCTCTATAAATATAATTTAGTTTCTTCACATAGTCATGTCTGTTCATCATCTTGTCATTTATTACAAATAGAGAAGGAATACCCTTCTGCATTAAAGTTTCAATCCTACTGAAGAATCTATTCACAACTATCTCTAAGCTGTCATGTTTCTTTTCCAGCTGAACAATTAGATTCTTCTTAGTAAGAACCTTCTTCACTTCTAAAATTGTCTCTATTCTGTCGCCCACTCCCAAGTAATCCAGCTCAAATATTTTATTGGGGTTTAAGAACTTGATGGTGTTGTTGGCTGTAGTAGGCATATATCCAACCTCTTTCTTAATGGTTTTAATGGCATCATTGGCTTTCTCTATAAACTCCTTCTGTTCAGATATAATCTGGATGCAGGGTGATGCAGTAGCATCCAACTCAGGGTGAACAAAAACAAGAGTGTTTGTCTCACAGGTGTATAGGTCATTGTACCTGAGTTTTATTTTTAATTTCCTTAGTTCCTCGAATTTAGAACTTAACAACAAGTATATTTTAATTTCATTTTTTATTTCTTTTAGTTACTGTTTTAAAATTAAGCATAGAATTTAGGTAAACAAGAATTAACAGTTACCTAATGTAACTACCTGTAACTGTTGACAGTTCTACAAACTATTTAACAAATCATACCAAAGGGAAAAACTGAGACATTGTAAGTTTGATTTTTCCATCAGAGAAAAAGACGAATAAAATCATACAAGAGAATTGGAAAAAAACCATCTGAATCCATTCACAACTTAAATGTAACTTCTTTCTATTTTCTCAATATATTGAATGCATTTATAAGAGTGGCAAGAAATGGTAGAATAAATTTTCTACAGGCATTTGAGAAACAACTAAGAGCAAGCAGGAGTGACTACATCAAATATACAAACAAGACTACATATGAGAGCCGAGACATTCCTTATTGACAGAGACCTAAAGTTATAGAAACACGCAAGCATTGTAGCAAAGAAATCACAGGTATCATTCAAACAGAACTAATACATTTCCCTTTTGAGCATTATCAAAGTAGTTATTTACAAATGCAAAGAAAATTGTTGCAGTCCAAAATATGACTAAATATATGCCATGATTGATTGAGTAAATGGGTTCGAAACCCCAACACTAAAACCCCACAACTAATAACGAATGCCAAAACCAGAGACCGCTTATAGTTCCAAAGTCCATTTGCAAATACGAGCGTACCCATATTAAAAATAGTTAATGGAGAAGCCAACGCAGAAGGCGACTGACAGTGGAGCCGAGGCTCATAAAACCCTAATTACTGGAAACGAATACAGGAAGAGACCCTACCCGTTTGGGTCAGCGACGGTGGAGCCGAAGACCATACTTGGAGCACCAACCGATTACCTGCAAGAGAAATACATTGATGTTAAGAATCACGAAAAGGTTGAAACCCTGAAACAGAGGAGAGAAGGTGAGGGTTTGTAAGCTTAATCTTACCAAAAGAGTAGTGATGAATCGAGGGAAGAATCCAACCGGTCGCAAACCAACAAGGGAACCTTGCTCACAAGAAGCAAAAACCCTTAGTATAACCAGGAAAAAACAATCGAATAGCTGAAGCAGATAAAGAAGACTTACCATTGTGAAATTGTCGAACCGAGGTTGAGTGCCAAGTTCCCTGATGGCTACGACCTCAAAAAAACCACAATCAAAGAACCAATTAAACAGCATAATGCATACGACGAGCAGAAAAAACATTATAAGAGAAATTGCATTCGGGACATGGTGAGCACTATTAACATCCATAAAAAAATTTGGGCGAAGAAAACCATTTGTAGAAAGAAAAGAGTCAAGTCTCGAAACCCTCGAGCTCATAAACGGAACAAGAAATACACATAGAGCCATTACATCAATCAAACCCAGCGATGCAGAGTTGAACGGTGATTGAAGATTGCAGATAGAATCTAGTAAGAGAAGCACGAGCCCTGACCACATACCAGACCAAGCGCCAGAAAGAAATGAGCAACATAAATCGCAGAGAAACAGTCGAAGAACCCTCACAGCCACCGGAGAGCAGAGAGAAAATGCCAAGTGAGCAGAGGTTAGGTGTGTGAGAAAGGGCGGGATAGTGAATTTCAAGGAATGGGACAGGTGTCTCCCTCACACCAACCAACAGTACGAGTAATAAATAAAAAATCAAATAAATATAAATTACAAAATCGTCGAGAATATGCTAATTAAAAATCACCACATAATCATATATTTATTATTGAATAACTGCAGAGTCTGAGAAGGGCTAGTCCCATCATTTTTGGTATCAGAGGAGGTCGAGTGTTTTTGAAATGGAAGTAGGAAGATGAGGTCATGGGAGAGATATTTAGAGAGTATCAAATGAAGGACTAAGAGAGGAGATTAGGATTATAAATTCCCATTTAGCAGTAGTAGAAGTAGGAAGAAGAAGGGATCCTGATGGAAGAGATGATAGTGATGAGGAAGCTGCAGAGACAACAGATGGATCAGATGGAGAAGGAACTGAGATCAGGTTGTTGAAATCAGTCTTACTGGTAAATAGCAAGCCAAAGCATGAGATTTCGAATTATTATGGAAGTTTTTCAGTAGAGGTACTGCTGGACTGGCTCAGTGAGCTGAATAAGTATTTTGATTATGAGGAGATCAACGAAGATAAGAGAGTTAAATTCGCCGCCACTAGGTTGAAAGGGCATGCAACCTTATGGTGGGATAGTGTACAAGTAGAGAGGAATAGTTTGAATAAGCAGCCTATCAAACAATGGACTAGGATGGAAGCCAAGTTGAAGGGTAAAGTTTTACCCAAATACTATCAGATTGCTATGCACAGGTAGGTATAGAATCTGAAACAGAAGGGGGTGACTGTAAAGGACTACACCGAGGAATTCTATCGGGTGAACCTGAGAGTCGGCTACATAGAAGACACCCTAGAAAAAATAGCAAGGTTTTTAAATGGTTTACGATGGAAAATATTTTATGAGATAAGTATTCTTTCACCTAGAACCATAGATGAGGCTTATCAGAGTGTCTTGAAGGTGGAGGAGAAGATAAACAGGAAATAGAATGCCAGAAGAGGAGGAGAATCTGGTAGAGGGAAAGGACGAACCTATGGTAGAGGTAGAGCTGCCAACCCCAATGATGAAGGTAGCAGCTCGAAGGCTTCAAGGAAAATAGAGAAGGACAATAGCACTAGGGGAGGAAGGCCATACCAGCACGGAAGAGGTAATGGCAGAGGCAGAGGATCTTCCATCTAGTGGTACAAGTGCCACAAGTGGGGGCACAAGTCCTTTGAGTGTCCTGAAGGTGAACATGCTAGAGAAAGAGAAGCATATGTTACTCAGATAGAGGAAGCAGAGGTACCACCCCAAGAGATAGAGAATGTGTCAGAGATAGGGGAAGACTTAGTTTTGAATAAGGTATTGTTGAAACCAAAAAAGGAGATAGCTGACCCAACTCAAAGGAAGGCATTATTCTGGACAGTTTGTAATTCACATGGAAAATGCTGCAAACTGATTATCGATAGTGGAAGTACATATAATATAGTTGCCACAGAGATGGTGGAAAATTTGGGATTGAAGAGGTTGAAGCACCCCACTCCTTACAAGGTTTCGTGGTTACAAAAGGGACATCAACTGTTAGTTGATGAGCAATGTGAGGTTGAGTTCCATATTGGAAAATACAGGGATAAGGTTGTTTGTGGTATTATGCCTATGGATGTGTGTCACATACTGCTAGGAATACCATGGTAGTATGATAGGAAAGTAGTACATGATGGGAAGAAAAACTGTTACAAGTTTGTCAAGGATGGGATTAAGCACACGCTTGTACCCATCAAGGAGGAAGAGACTGCAGAATCTAGTGGATTCAAAGTATTGTTGGTAGGAGGAAAGGAATTTTTGAAACAGATCGGGGACAACGAGATAAAATATGCTATTGTAAGGAGGCCAAAAATAGTGTTGTTACACACGACAATTGCAGATTTTCCTGAGGAAATTCAGGACATGTTGCAGGAGTTCAGCGAAATTGTAGTGGATGATTTCCCAGATAAATTTCCTCCTAAGAGAAGTATCAGTCATCACATAGAATTTATACTCAGAGCTATTTTACCAAAAAAGGTAGCATACCGAATGAGTCCTAAGGACAACGAGGAGATCAGGAAACAAGTACAGCAATTGCTAGATAAGGGGTTGATAAGGGAGAGTTTAAGTCTCTGTGTAGTTCTGACAGTTTTAGCTCCCAAGAAAGGAGAAGAGTGGCGAATGTGCACAGATTCGAGAGCCATTAATAAGATTACCATAAGGTACAGATTCCCATTGCCACTAATGGATGACATGATAGACTACTTAAGTGGAGCAACGTACTTCTCAAAAATCGATCTGAAGAGTGGATACCACCAGATCCGGATCAGAGAGGGGGACGAATGGAAAACAACTTTCAAAACTAATGAGGGACTGTATGAGTGGTTGGTGATGCCATTCGGATTAAGTAATTCCCCTAGTACCTTTATGCATTTGATGAAAGAAATGCTGAAAAAGTTCATCAGAAAGTTTGTAATTGTATATCTTGATGATATATTGATTTTCAGTAAGACTAAAGAAGAACATTTCTGACATGTTCGGAGTGTACTAGAGAAGTTGCAACAAAACAAGTTGCTGATAAATTTGAATAAATGTTCTTTTTTTTTCAGAAGGAATTAATTTATTTGGGCTTTGTGATTGCAGAAAATGAGTTGAAAATGGACCCAGAGAAAGTTGCAACTATTGTTAGCTAGCCATCCCCAAAGAGCATGTTTGAGGTTCGTAGTTTTCATGGGTTGGCAAGTTTCTACCGCAAGTTCATAAGGAATTTTAGTGAGATTTGCACACCTATGTTCGACACAATAAAAAAGGAAAATCAACCTTTCTGTTGGAATGAAGCAGCAGAAAAAAGTTTCCAGATTTTGAAGAAGAAGATCACTAAAAGACTGATTTTGAGGTTGCCTGATTTTAACAAACTGTTCCAAGTTTGTTGTGATGCTAGTGGTACAGCCATTGGGGCCATACTCAACCAGGAAGATAAATCGGTCACTTATTTCAGTGAAAATTTGAACGAAAGCAGACAAAAGTACTTGTCTTATGACAAGGAGTTTTATGTTGTCGTCCAAGCACTGAAGCATTGGAGACACTATTTTTTTGGGTAATGAATTTTTTTTGTTTTCTGATAATTCTGCATTGCAGTATGTTATGCAGTAGCATAATCTGAACCACAAGCATGCAAAGTGGGTTGAGTACTTGCAGAGTTTCACGTTTGTATGGAAGCATATTAGTGGACAGGCCAACAAGGTCGCAGATGCATTGAGTAGAAGAGCTTTACTCTTACAGGAGAGTATGATACAAGTGCTGGGATTTCAAAAACTGAAATACTTGTATCAAAAAAATGTAGATTTAAAGGAGGCTTATGAAGCCTGCGAGAATCCTTTGTTGAGAAATAATATTCCATGGCTGGACTATAACTTATAGGAGAAATTGTTGTTTAAATGAGGACAGTTATGTATTCTCGAATGTTCAATGAGGGAGAATATCATCTGGGAAAATCACAGTGGAGGTATTTCCGAACATTTTGGCATTGATAAAACCTTATATCAACTCAGTCACTTTTATTACTGGCCAAAGATGCGAAGGGATGTGCAGCGATTTATAACCAGTTGTAAAGTGTGCCATTTGGCGAAAGGACATAGTCAGAATATGGGACTCTACACACCACTACCTATTCCAAGTAGATCGTGGGATTTAGTCAGCTTGGACTTTGTCTTAGGTCTACCCAGAACACAGCGCGGTTATGAATCTATGATGGTGGTAGAGGACCGGTTTTCAAAAATGGCACATTTCATTCCTTACAAAAAAAATAGTGATGCCACTCACGTAGCACACTTGTTTTTCATGGAGATTGTCAGACTACAGGGTTTTCCTAAGTCCATTATTTTCGACAGGAATGGGAATTTCACACGACATTTTTGGCATACCCTGTGAAATAAGTTGGACACACGATTGAACTTCAGCTCCGCTTATCACCCACAGACTTATGGGAAAACGAAGGTGGTAAATAGAAGCTTAGGAAACCTATTACGGAGTTTGATTGGAGAAAATTCATGAATTTGGGATCGTGTACTTGCCCTAGCAGAATTCGCTTACAACAATTCACCAAATAGAAGCATAGGATACAGTCCTTTTCAGATCTTGTATGGCATTCATCCTCGTGGAGTGCATGAGTTACGGGATCTGGGACAGTTGGAAAGGAGGAATGATCACGAGGAAAGTTTCACCAAAGCAATGATTGACCTACATGAGCAAGTAAAATCCAAGTTGCAGGTTAGCAATTAGAGGTATAAGTAACAAGCACATTTAAAATGGCAGGAGGTATAGTTTCAGGTGGGAGACGATGTTCTCGCACATTTACGCAAAGAAAGGTTTCCTAAGGGTGAGTACAACAAATTGAAGTTTAACAAATTTTCCCTTGAAAAATTCTGCATAAATTCTCTACAAATGCCTATGAATTACAGCTACCCCCAAGAATAGGTATATCACCTATCTTCAACATGGTAGATCTATTTCCATACACTACCAGTCCTGAATACGACAGTACGACATAGCCAGAATGGGACACCCAAACAAAAAGTGGTTCTTGGATGAGACAAATGCCTTTGGCTCAGCCTCTTGAGATTGAGAGAATTATCGATACATAGGTGGCCAAGAGAACTTGTAGAAAAGAGTACCTTTAGTACCTTTTCAAGTAGAAGAACCATCCCATTGAGGGCAATTCGTGGCTGGACGCAACCCAGATATAACAAGCAGGATATTCAGTGGACTAGGAGCTCATGGAACGGAGCCATGAAATTTCGTTACCCCGGGAGCCTGATGTAGGAGCATCCAACTCAGGGTGAATGAAAACAAGAGTGTTTGTCTCACAGGTTTATAGGTCATTGTACCTGAGTTTTATTTTTAATTTCCTTAGTTCCTCGAATTTAGAACTTAACAACAAGTATGTTTTAATTTCATTTTTAATTTCTTTTTAGTTACTGTTTTACAATTAAGCATAGAATTTAGGTAAACAGAAATTAACAGTTACCAAATGTAACTACATGTAACTGTTGACAGTTCTACAAACTATTTAACAAATCATACAAAAGGGAAAAACTGAGACATTGTAAGTTTGATTTTTCCATCAGAGAAAAATACGAATAAAATCATACAAGAGAATTGGAAAAAAACCATTTGAATCCATTCATAGCTTAAATGTAACTTCTTTCTATTTTCTCAATATATTGAATGCATTTCGAATAGTGGCAAGCACTGGTAGAATAACTTTTCTACAGGCATTTGAGAAACAACCGAGAGCAAGCAGGAGTGACTACATCAAATATACAAAAAGGACTACATACGAGAGCTGAGACGTTCCTTATCGACAGAGACCTACAGTTATAGAAACACGCAAGCATTGTGGAAAATAAATTACAGGTATCATTCAAACAGAACCAATACATTTCCCTTTTCAGCATTATCAAAGTAGTTATTTACAAATTCCAAGAAAATTGTTGCAGTCCAAAATATGACTAAATATATGCCATGATCAATTGAGTAAATGGGTTCGAAACCCCAACACTAAAACCCCACAACTAATAGCGAATGCTAATTCTAGAGACCGCTTATAGTTCCAAAGTCCATTTGCAAATAGGAGCGTACCCATATTAAAAATAGTTAATGGAGAATCCAACGCAGAAGGTGACTGATAGTGGAGCCGAGGCTCATAAAACCCTAATTACTGGAAACAAATACAAGAAGAGTCCCTACCCATTTGGATCAGTGACGGTGGAACCGAAGACCATACTTGGAGCACCAAAAAAATACCTGCAATAGAAATACACCGATGTTAAGAATCACGAAAAGGTTGAAACTCTGAAACATAGGAGAGAAGGTGAGGGTTTGTAAGCTTAAGCTTACCAGAAGAGTAGTGACGAATCGAGGGAAGAATCCAACCGGTCGCAAACCAACAAGGGAACCCTGATCACAAGGAGAAAAAACCCTTAGTATAACAAGGAAAAAACAATTGAATAGCTGAAGCAGAGAAAGAAGACTTAACATTGTGCAATTTTTGAACCAAGGTCGAATGTCGAGTTCCCTGATGGCTGCAACCTGAAAAAAAACCACAATCAAAGAACCAATTAAACAACAGAATGCATACGAAGAGAGGAAAAAACAATATAAGAGAAATTGAAATCGGGAGATGGTGAGCACTATTAACATCCATAAAACCTTTCGGGCGATGAAAACCATTTGAAGATAGCAAAGAGTCGAGTCTCGAAACTCTCGAGCTCATAGATGAAACAAGAAATACACACAGAGCCATTACATCAATTGAACCTAGCTATGTAGAGTTGAACAATGATTGAAGATTGCAGATAGAATCCAGTAAGAGAAGCAGGAGCTGTGAACACATACCAGACCAAGCGCCACAAAGAAATGAGCAACAGAACTCACAGAGAAATAGTTGAAGAACCCTCACAGCCACTGGAGAGCATAGAGAAAATGCCAATTGAGCAGAGGTTAGGTGTGTGAGGAAGGGAGGGATAACGAATTCCAAGGAATGGGACAGGTGTCTCCCTCACACCAACCACTAGTATGTGTAATAAATCAAAAATCAAATAAATATCAATTACAAAATCGTTGAGAGTCTGCTAATTAAAAATCACCACATAATAATATATTTATTATGGAATAACCGTAGAGTCTCAGAAGGGCTGGCCCCATCACAGGGCCAGATTTCATTTATGGATTCAATGATATGTGTCCAAATTATCTCTTTGACTTGGCCTAATTTACGTTCAATGGATGACTCTCTCTGACTTTTGCAAAATTTCTATCAGTTTCTGTGCTCTATGTACTTCAGCTGTATGGGAGCTTTCACTTCTAGTTTTCTGATCCTGCAACAATTTAACTCGATCTTGAATTTTTTTAATTTCCTCTCTCTGGATTAAAATATTCTGCACTACCTTTGTTAATTTCTCTGCACCATCTGTTGTACTTGTTTTAGAAGTTATAGTTGTAAGAGGTACAACGTCCAAAGTGACCATAGAAAGCTTAACAACCTACTCTTTCTCCTTGATAATTTCTCCATGTCTGATTCCGTTTGTCTCAACTGGACATTCTGCTCCATGATGAGCTTCATCATGTCTCACTTTTGAGGCTCTGTTTCTTCAATTTCCTTAGTTAAAGGGTCTTATATGGCTAATAGTTCCAGCTACTTCCTTAATTATTCTATGTCAGCATTTTTATTTTTTATTATCTCCTCTGCAGGTTTGATGTTGGAAGGATCATATCCAACTTTGATCACTAAGTATTCCAAAGAATTAATTCTTGAATCCTTGGCCATAGAGGAGATTTTCTCTATCTTCATCTATGACTGAATGTTTGTTAAGGAAACTTCCACTTTAGACAAACTCATAGTTGTATTAGTCAATGTAGATGAAATCATTTCACCTGTTTTCTTTTGCATATTCATTTGATCAATGGGATGGATGTCTTTGATATCAAACTCAAATGAAGTCTTCTTGTAATCTTCTACTATCTTGGGCTATGAAATATGTGCCTCTAGAAAGGCAATTTGCATTTTTCCTTTCTCAGAGTCAAATGCTCACAAAAGTCTACTTTGTGAAATGGAAGTCTGCTTCTAGAACTGGTTGTAGGTACTAGTCTTCAAGATTTCATTTTTCAACTTGATTTCGATGAATATGTCAAATATTGTTTTCTCTCTCTCCAGTGAGAACTTTACTTGTCTGAATAGGCTTTTTTCTAATCCTATGAAGTTGTTGAAGTAGTAGGAGAGAGTGTAGTTTGGCCACCAACTTGTAAGGAAGTAGGTGTCTCCTTAGTGATGTTGATGGCCTCCTGCTCTGAATCTTTGCTTAGGTTGACTTTAGGATTGAGCTTGGTCCTCTTCTTGTATATAATCTTGAATTCCTTGCTAGAAGTTTAAGTCATTGAAGGTGACCCTTATTCCCTCATTATTTTTGCTGATTTCTCTTATGGTATAAGAGTCTATGATGTAGAAGTGGAGACTAACTACTCCTCAGCCTCTTACAGAGCATTTTCAGTCCACTCTATTTGGTTCATATACTTCTCAATTTCTGGCCTATGTGTATGGATGTAAGGAGTAGACTTGTTTTCTACCCTTATCTTGGAGATGGTTCGTAATGGATCATAGGACCAGATGAAACTGAGGTTGAATTTAATTACCTTTAGCATTATGTCTGCTTATTCCCTTGTTGTTCTACTATTGCAAATAAATGGTTCTATTTTTGTTTTAATTCTGAATTGTAATTTCTTATTTGCTGACACAAAGTGGAATTCATGAGATTTGAACATTTTCTTGATGTATTCTAAAGAAAAAATTCTCATTGGGAGGAATTCTAGTAGCTTGTAGGGAGCAAGCTCACAACCATAAATCCTCAACTCTGTATAATTCTGGTATAAATAGTAGTCACATATCTTTGTTTGATCCGATAGTTGTAAAATCATTTTGATATCCTTACTGATTATTGGCTCAGGTGTACTTCTAAGGAGACTTATTTCTGGATCTAAAAATAGTTCATTGAACTATTTGTACAAATACTCTTTATGTTCTTTCATCACCATGGTCGTCCAGAAGATGAATAACTGCTGGTTTCCATCATCATCCAATTTTTGCATTGAAAAGTTGAATCCATTTCCCTAAAAATATAAAAACATATAGACTAAGACATAGGCATATTTAAACACCTCTTCTGCTTGGAATCTGACAAATTGTTCATAGATAGCATCTTCTAGGAATTGACTAAAATTTAACAAGATAGAAGGCTTAGAATCTATAGAGAAAATAGAAAGGAAACCTATGATTGGATCATCTACCCATTGGTCAGAGTAATATCAAAGGAGGTAGGAAATTACAGTGATAATATGTTTTTCTTTGTCAGGGAAAGTGGATGAAGATTAGGGAGGATTCTTCTTAGGAAATTGGGTATCTTTAGCTAGAAAAAAATGAATGGTTTTAGCCTTATTATATAATTCATTGAGCTCTTCTTGTGAAAAATGGGTTTCTTTTTCTATAATAGGGGCCTGCATCATTTGGTCAATATATTGGGTAGTGATAGAAAATATAATTTCTCCTATAGGAGCTATTATGGTCCTTTGGATGGGTATGTAACAGACTTGACACTTGAAGATGAATTCAGGGGCACTGTGGATATGGGGAAAAATATAATGTGGTAAATTTGATTCCCACAATGTTTGTCTTCTAACCAGAAGTACATCTCAAAAATCTCAAATTCAAATAGGGTTTCATGAATTTTATATTCTTTATCAGCTAAAGGCATGTGATCAAGTTCGACAGGAGGATGGAGCAATGGATTTACAGGCTCCTCCTAGCCTTTCTTCTTAGGAGGCATGATGCAGCTGGTTTTAAAGTAAATGAAAGGTTTCTGAGAGGAAAAAGGTCACCAGGACTGTATCATGCTCTAGGACTGGCGAAGAAGACACAACAAAAGAAAGGCCGAGTTTGGTAATGATCAAATTTTCTCCAAAACTCTGTGAACCTACAATAAGTATACACAGTGTAAAGAAAAAGTCAAGGGAAAGGATTAAAGGTTGATTATGCATGGTTTGATACACAAATTGATTAGTTTCTGTTGATTGTGGCATGGATCCATTGGATTAATGGTTAATTATGAATTAAATGCATTAACGGGTGCTTTTCCATAGGAAGGGAGTTAATTGGCAATGAATATGATCGAGCCGACATCATAATATATGCGTTCAAGGAGAAGAATGGTGGTTTTAGTATTAGCGAAGAAAACAACTTTTCTGGGGGGGATTATGAAGTGGTAAGATGTTTGAGTGGAGGGGGGGGTGCAAAATGACGAGAATGCACCACGTTAGTGTGGGCCTGAAAAGAAAAACTTATTTTTTGGGACCCCCTCACCCCCCCGGCGGTAAATATCGGATGGAGAGGGCAGGCCAAAAAGGAATGAGGATCGTCATATCAAGGTTGGAAAGATTTGATGGATGATTAAGTGTGTGAGGTTTAAAGTGATAGGATGTGATGGATTTTTCAGGTAGAGGGAGGATCATATAAATGAAGAAACTTTAGGATATAATGATATACCATACTTTGTATTCATGCACTCGAATTTTCAGACTTAGGATTAAAATATTTTACCCTTTTCTCTTTATATGCATAAAATATCTTTAAAAACTTAACTTAGGATAAGTATTTTGATTCTTTTCAAAGGCTTCAACACAAAATCTACCTACCCTTTCGATTTCATTTCTTTTTCTAAGCTAACATTTTTTCTTCTTTCCTTAGGGTGCATTTAAGCTAGCAAACCCACATAACCTTATTTTTTATAAAAATCTAACCTACTCTATCACTTATTTCTTCTATTGATTTAGATTAAATAATTGAATCAATTTCATTTTCTACCTAACTACTGATTTTCCAAGATTAAACTATTTGGAATATTTATTCACTAACCTAATTAACATGAAATTTAGAATTGTTCAATCATGATTAAGTTGTATGATTTGAACAAAAATCTATTCATTGTGGCATTTTAAGACAAGCTACACACAGTATTAGTGGATTTTGACATTAAAAAAACTAATTCAAGAGTATTGGCATTTGAATTTGCAACAATTTCAGTATTATTTATACTTTTCTTTTGTGGGGTTATTATTCCCTATTTATTATTTTCAAATTTCTTTCTATTTTTATTTTCCTCATATTCATTTTTTGACATACGCTCTTTTGATTTTATTTTATATATACTTTTTTGGAAATCATTTTCATATTGAAAATTATTTACAATGTAAAATTACAAATATATAATACTCAATCACCTTGAGATCCTATAAAATATAAGACGCTAACAGTGGCTCCAGCTGGGGATGGAACTTCTCCATGTGAAGTGTCAAGAAAATATGATCAATAGCCTTGAGTATCCCATGTCTGCAATGTTTGCATCTGATTTATTTTGTTGTTAAGGTACTTATGCTAGCTTATCAATCAAGGATTAGGGCCTTCTCCGTGGGATTCAACTGCAATAAATAAGTTACTAATCAAATCAATATAGACTATGATATTTAACATGATGTAAGGAAAATATTTATGCTAAGAAAAGTAGTGCTTCAACATCCTACCATTGACAGGACCACTAGGTAACTCCGATCCATCCAGGTCCTTGAGGAAGAATGCATTGTGTACTCTAAAAGAATAAATGATGTATGGCCCTTTCCAAAGGTTATCAAATTTCCCATTTTTACCTTTGTCTTCTCTCCTGGAATCCCATCTCAAAATTTTGTCTACAATGTTGAAGTCATTAGCTTTAGTCCTTTTGTCAAAAATATTTTTAACATTTTCCTGAATTACTTGGGTTTTGTTGTAGACTTCCTCCCTTGACTGCTACAACTAAATAATCTAATTTATTCTTATCTGTGTGTCATTTGGCTCAACCTATAATTCTTGAATTATCTTCATCACTGGAACTCCCAAAGAGGATGGAAAAATATCATCCATTCCATAGACCAATTGGTATGGTGACATACCAATTGACTTCTTTGTAGTAAGTCTACCAACCTAAAGTGCATTAATCAACTTGTTGTGCAAATAATTCTTGTTATCCTATAACAAATTTTTAATGATATTTACGAAGCTCTTATTTTAGGATTCAACCAACCCATTACCCCAAGGGTAATAAGCTGTTGAATGTACCAAATTAATGTGGTATTTATTGAAGAATTCAGTCATTTTCTTATATTTAAAGGTTGTTGCATTATCATTAATAAGTTTTCTACGACATCCAAATATAGAGAGGGTATTGGTTTCAAGGAATTTAATGATGATAACATCAGTGGAAGATTTGGAAGGGGTGGCCTCTATTCATTTAGTAAATTAATCTATGGCTATGATAATCCACTTATTTTGGGAAGATGAAGGAGGATGAATTTTACTAATGAAATCCAATCCCCACTACTGGAAAGGGCTTTCAACTGAATTAGGCTTTAATGGTAGGGGTAAAATCTTTCTTTTTCTTTCAAATATCTGGAATATATGGCATGAAATTACTTTCTTATGAACATCAGGGAAAAGGGTAGGCCAGTATAAACTATCCCTGAGGATTTTGTTGGCAGTGATTTTCCAATAGAGTTGTCCACTACAATCACCTTCATGGAACTCCTCCATGGTTATTTCTGCATCATCCTTTAAAAAGCACTTATATAAAATACCACCAACATATTTCCAATATAAAACACTTTCTATGATGAAAAACTTAACTGGTTTTAAATTTAGAAATCTTTCCTTTGTTTTTTAAGACCACGAGAAAAATTTAAATTGAATAAAACATACAATAGGTCTCCATAATAGGGTGAGTTCAAAAACGCTTCATCAATCTATGGAGTCACATGTTCCTCTTGATCATCCAGTGCAACAACAAAGTTGATGTCCAATGCATGGAAATCTGACTCTGCCATCAATTTGGACAATCCTTGTCCTTTGATCGACTTGGTGGGTTTGATTTATAAGTCATACTCAAAAATGACATAAATCCATTTTCCAAGTATTCCATCAGGTCCATTCTGTGTTAAAATATCCTTGACCACTAAATTAGGTACCTATGCAATAATATGGGAATGCAATATATATAATCTACAGTCTTTTATTTCTTTAACTAATGGAAAGGCCTGCTTTTACATAATATTATATTTCAAAGATGCATCTCCTAAAGCCTTAATAAAAAAGGCAATAGGATGTTGAAATCCTTCATCATTTTTCTACAACAAAACAATTGCAACAATGTGTTCATAAGAAAAAGAAAAGATAATTAAATATTTAGTAAAATTTGGACTAATCAACACTGGTGCTTTTGTCAATGCTTGTTTAACTAAATCAAAGGATTTTCTAGTCTCAATACTCCATTTGATTTTTGAATCCTTTTCCAACATGTTTTTTATATATCTAAGAAGCTCTGCAAGGTTAGGAATGAATCTCCTTAGGAAATTAATCTTGAAAAAAAAATATTGAAGCTCCTTGATGTTTCTAAGGTGATTGAATTTTAATATGTAATCAATTCTACTGGGATCAATCCTAATACCATCCTTAGCAATAATATGACCAAGAAGCTTACCTTCTTTAAGGCCAAACAAAGTTTTCTTAGGATTTAATGAGATAACAAACCTTATACACTTTTCAAACACTCTTATTAGATGCATAAAATGTTAATCATTAATCTTTGAATTGACATTAATGTCATATAGATAAATCACAATAAAATGGACAAACTCATGAGCAAGGAAAATATCCATTGCTCTTTGAAATGTGGCCAAAACATTCATTAACCCAAAGGTCATATTCACATACATGAAGGTCCCCCATGGAGTAGTAAAATTTGTTTTATCCTGATCATCAAGATGTACTAGGAGCTATTTATAACCTGAGAAATCATATAATAAGGAAATCCTACTAGACCCTACTACTTTCTGTAATATATGATCTATTTTTGGAAAAGGGTAGTTGTATTTTAGGGAGACCTCGTTAAGGTTTCTACAATCAATGCATAACCAAATTTCTCTAGTTTTCTTCCTAGAAAGCACTATATTAGACACCAATTTATAGTATCTAAGAGGAACTATTATTTTAGCATCATATATCTTTTAACCTCTTTCTCAATCAAAGGCGTCAAAACTGGATTTACTCTATGGAGTTTCTGTTTGAATGGTTTCTGATATTCCTTGATTGGGATTTTATGTTGTATGATACTAGTGTCATATGCTTTAAGATACTCATAGATCCAAGCAAAGACATTAATGAATTCTTTGAATAAAGCTATGTATACTTTCTTTTTAACAATAGGCAATGATTTTGAGAGTTTTATCATTTTAGGATTCTACTCACTACCTATATTACATTCTTCCACATCTACCCCTATGGATTCTATTTTTGGATTTTTTACTACATCATTAAAATAAAAAAATTATTCTAATGGAACTAGACCTCTAGGTAAAATATTATCTTTAAGTTGAAGTATTTCAAATTCTTCTATTTCTGGATCAATTTCATGCAACTCTAATTTATGTACAATTTCATCTACAAAAATAGTTACATGTGATTCATCAAACTGTTCTTCTACATTAGTATGTACAAATATCTGATTTTCTACTTCACAACCTAAATCTATGTTATTTTCCTCATACTTATCCTTGGACTGCATTGTCACTCCTAGAGACAGCCTTGAGTTGCGAAAGACAAGTGCCTAGGACATCTTAAAAACATGACGACATCTAGGTATTCTTGATATTCTTTGACAGGAACCTCCTGGATATTACTTGGATGGAGTTATTTGGTATGTGGTTCTGGATCACAGGGAGAGTAGAGTAATAATCGTGAACTATGATTTTGAGGAGTGAGGCTGGCTCAGAATGGGCGTGTTGTTGTCTTAAAAATGGATTTGCTACAAATAGGGTTGGATGTGAAGCCAAAAAATAGTATTTAAAGTTAATCGAGACTACAACCATGAAGAAAGAGGATGGTAAGTCAAAGTGAGGCAGGCTTACAAGGTATAAGAATCCACCCTTCAAGGACTTAAGAGGAAAGTGGTAAAGAGAAATAACTTGGAACACGAATCATGCACCAAGCTTAATTAAGGTAGCAATATAGATCATCCTACAAGTATCATTAGAGACAAATTCATACATAACCTATAAGCCACCCGCATTACGAAAGCATGATAATAGGAAGGAAAATATAATGGAACAGAGCATTAAATTGAAGAAAACACAATAGAGACATACATATTGTTTATAAGTCTAGTAGGAATCCATTCTTGCAACAAACAATTGTTATATTATTTCTTCAAAATGACTGTTTAGATATACATTAAGAGAAAATATCAAAAATAAAAAATGTGTTATGCAGACTATACACTTCCCACTTTCAGAGAATTCATAACCTTTACTTAGTCTGCAATTTGGCCTTTTATAGTTGTTTACATGGATAGCGTGACTAGATATTTCTTCAGAACAAATATTCCTTGCTGATATTACAGTTTCCCATCTAAATAAAAAATGATGAGGCGTAACGACATCTCATACGAAATAGTATGAACTGACACAGACTATAACAATAACATAACATAAATATGAAATGGAGAAAGTGCATAAGGTGAAATCAATATTTCACCTGATTTTACATTACATAGAAATTGAAAATAAAAAATAAAAACAAAGGCCACATGGGCCTAATTATGATGTCCATTAGTTGGTACGACGAGGAGTTCCTGAGGCTTCTGTGCGGCGTGACCAGATCGAAGATGTGGAGGAGCCATGCTGATGAGGCGGCGGGGGTGGCAGTTGTTGTGAAGTAGAGGAAACTGGAGGATTAGCGTATTCATAACACTTTTTCCACAAAATTCCTCCAGGTAGTGGTGCTGTGGTGTAGGTCTCAAACATCGAATGAAATTGTGTAAGCTCTGTATAATCCATGCTGACCACGATGAATCTCTTGACCTGAGTGAGAAGGAAGAATTCCTTACAAAGTGTAGCTACTAAGGTCTTTGCTTTTAGCCGGGTTGTTTTCTCTAGTGTTATATCTACCTTGCACATGATTTCTGGCATGTTATGATCATAGGTCATTAGGGGAAGTAGTGCTCCTGACTGTGGATTCCAGCATTACGGGAAGTGAGCTTCTACCAACTTGCACCATTACTGATCGAACCTTTCCACTCCCTTCGACACTAATGCTAAGAACCCCAATGTGTTCACCTGCGCGTTCTCTTTCTCAATCATCTTACTAACATCCATAACCATCCTGAAACAGTCAATCACTCCCTGTGTGCACAATTGTAATATTCCAAAATTAGCATGCAGCTAATTGGAATATTGATTTTTGTTGTTTGCACATAGGAGATGAATAAATGGGTAAGGAGGCCCATAAATTTCAGAAATAGGAATAAAATCCCTCATAGTGTGAAAAGGGATCATCATAGGTGTTGTGTAACCAGCTCCAAAAATAGAAGAAAAGAGATATGAACGCCTTAGAAATAAGCCACTTCGAGGGGGCAACCTCCAATACATTACATAAATGAACAATTCTTGGATGATACAATTTACAAAACCTCCTTTCTATATATAGGAGTTCATGGGGCCATAATGTAATCCTAGTGGGCCACAATGTAATCCTAGCCGACCTAACAATAATAATTTAAGGGCACAATAATAACAATATGGGGTTACAGGGGTACAATAATAACAATAAGGGGGGCTACACTAACATAATAAGGGGCTACACTATTAATATAGGGACTTAACATGCCCCTCTCCTTCAACAAGTGTTGTCCTCAACGCTTGATTATTTCTTGATGCTTCTGTATAAAATTCTCATCCTCCCATGTGAAATATTCTATAGGAAAGTTCTTCCACTTGCTGAGATACTCTGAAATTGATCGTACTTGTTGATTTCTTGTTTCTATGACTGCTTCATAACTTCTTTCGATATGATGTTGATCTTCCTGTTGTTTCATTAGATTCTGCACCAAAGTTGGGTTATCCTTTGAGAGTTCGAGAACTTGTTGTTGATGCTCGTTGTGATCTTCCACTAATTTATCATCCATATTAGCTATTATTTGATCCTTAAAACCATCCAACTTATCCTCCATTTCTACTTTTAAACCATCTATTTCATCTTCGGTTGCTCTTCGTAAGATCGAAATTTGTTGCACTTGGTACCGTAATTTTGATATCTCATATTGCAATTCTTCCTCCTCATGCGTCATAGTATAGCTTTCTGAGGGCTTAATGGGTATTGAATTATTTTTTGGAGGCATAATAGAACCCATTACTGACAAAAATTATTCAATATCCCCTTGGAATCAATTCAACTTGATTCTTCAAACAAGACTTATGCAATTCTGAAAAAACAATACACACCTTTTTCTTGCTTTGAGGAGCTCGATATTGAAATTGAATTATCTCTGTAATTGAAAATCTTAGATATCTAAAATTCAGCTCTGTAGTAGCCCTCTAAAGCTTCTTTCAAGTGCCACAGGTCTGACCTGATTTGGATTCTCCAAGACAAAGTTGTGTCCAATCGCCCACAATGACCTAATTCTGGACTGGTTCAGTAGAGCGAACTTGTAGGACTTGCCACGTGTCACTGTTTCATCCTTTGTCTCTGAAATTGATAGCCAAGAAACTACAGTCCGTGTACTTGCGACCACTTTTGACGGCACTCAAATCCACTACCCAGAGAGAGATTTATTGAACTTTTCCCACGATCACCTCTTTGAGATGCAATTCAGGAGCCTGAAAGAGCACTACCTTCTACAGATCATATCTCCAAAAATATTGCGAGCCAAGATCTGAAATTTTTTGAAAAATTTCCCCAGGATTTCAGCTTCGCACCATATGAATTTCTGATTCTGAACCTTCGTAGAAATTTTTTTATAGCACAAATTCCATGATGACCTGTTTAGGAGCCTGAAAAAATACCTAACTTCCACAGATCATATCTCCGAAAATAGTGCGAACCAAGCTCTGAAAGTTTTAGAAAATCTTCCTCAGGATTTCAGCTTCGCACCTTAAAAATTTCAGCTTCTGAAACTTCGTAGAAAAAAAGTTATAGCGAAAATGCCACGATGACCTGTTTGGAGCAGCGAAACCCTAGAATCCAAAGCCTCTGATACCAAATGTTGTGTAACCAGCTCCAAAAATAGAAGAAAAGAGATATCAACGCCTTAGAAATAAGCCACTTCGAGGGGGCAACCTCCAATACATTGCATAAATGAACAATTCTTGGATGATACAATTTACAAAACCTCCTTTCTATATATAGGAGTCCATGGGGCCATAATGTAATCCTAGTGGGGCCACAATGTAATCCTAGCCGACCTAACAATAATAATTTAAGGGCACAATAATAACAATATGGGGGTTACAGGGGTACAATAATAACGATAAGGGGGGCTACACTAACATAATAAGGGGCTACACTATTAATATAGGGACTTAACAATAGGAGTTGTATTTCACACCCTCATGTGTGAAAAGGGGCATTTGCATGAGGATAAGGTCAAGTTTGACCACGTCAATAGTGTTGGGATAGGAGGTGGAGATCATCTTTAGAGACAACGCAGAGATAGTGGGAGGAAGATTCCTTGTTGGAGGAAACCCTAATGAGTGGGACCCAAGGTGAGAGGGCTTCCATTTGTATAAAAGGAGGGCAAGGCAGCCATATGAGGATATGTTATGGATTATTGATTTTATGGTCTGTATGACTTTGTGCTTTCTCCAACTGTTTAGTTGAGATTGTTGTGTTGTTTAGCATAATTTTGTTCTATTTAGGAATTCCTTCTACTTTCAAGAGAGGCCTCTTGAGGGAGCTTGCCCTTCATTTCTCCACATCTAGGCTTCAGGCCAAGCCACCTCCTTCAGCTACAATGTTATTTATGCAGTAGTATAATGTTGTGTTGCAGGGTGTTGTAGTGGAGGTTTCACAACACCACTTCCAGAGCTTATTTTTTAGAGGAGGAAGATTTCCTTTCTTTGGGAGATCAGTGAGGAAGCCTTTGGAGTAGATTTCATATCTTGGCACTTGGCCAACACAGTTTTTATCTCCTATAGCGCAGTCCCTTTCCTTGACTGCATTATTTTCAGTGCGTATTTGCAATGAGGGTTTGCAAATTATTTGGAGGGTGAGATCTTCCCTGTTAGGATTAGCCTTTCACATGGAAGATCCATTGGAGGAGTTATATTTAGCTTATGCATCATCTTCATTCATCTCCATCCAGTTCTTGAGTTGCAACTGCCATTCAGTCTTAGGACTGCAACTTCAACATTCTTGTATTTAGGGTTAAACCCCTTGGTTTTGAGCTAGTTCCTAAGGGAAGGGTCAATCCTTCTTCCGGAAATCTAATCATGTAGATTCTAATATGTTTATTGTATCATTCAGCTATATGTGTGTAAATCTACAGTGAGACTGCATTATGTCATAGCTGGTTGTGTAGATCTACTCTTTTGTACTTATGCTTTCAAGAAACCCTTACCGGGTTATTTCAATAATGTATTGAAGAGGCTAGATCTCTGTTTTCTCAGCATATTGCTTAATAGAAATCTAGATCTCTGGTTTCCTATCATATTTTTGTAGAAACCCTCATTAAATCATGCATTCAATTGATTCATAAATTTTGCATGGTGTAAGTCATGGGATTTGGGTGTTTTTAAGCCATTTTGAGGCTGGGAGATCTGTTTAACTTAGAAAAATGGATTTGTTTCTAATCCCCTTTTGTATTTGAGGGCCATAATACATATTATAAGGGATATAAGTTTTATTTCTCAATGTTATAGTGTAATTTTCTGGAAATAACATTTTTATGGTCAATATTGCTGAATTTTCCCTTTCGGGACATTACAGTGGTATCGGAGCATGATCTTTGCTCAGCCTGTGGAATCTCAACCAATATGATATCAAGAAGACAAGAAGAATAGAAGATGAACATAAAATACAAAAAGAATACTCCATTATTTGGATGAAGGAAGGAAGAGAGGCTCTCAAAGATTCTTTTTCAATCTATACAGAGCATTAAAGGAGATCTCAAGGAGATGAGGAAGGAGATGTGTAGAGAATATCCAAGAGAGTTTGAATCTAAAGAAAAATCTAGACTTTAATATGATGACTATGAGTTTGCAGCCAAACATCATGATGCACAACGCAGTCATATGCTGAAATTTCCTATGAGGGAGATAGAAGAAGAAGGAATGACTAAGAGGGAAACTCTTAGTGATTTTCTGCAAGAGTATGAGTCTCAAACTCAGAAGTTTAGAGATCATATCACTTTTTTAGAGTTTTTCAAGATCAAGGTGGAGAGAAGTAAGCAGCATATTGGGAGTAGAATTTTCCTATCTATTTTTTATGGTTCATCTACATGTTCAGCCAGTGCTTGGGTGGAGGAGCTAGACACCTATTTGCAGCAGCACCAAATTTTTGAGGATGAAGCCATCAAAGTTGGAGCGTTGCATTTTGGAGGTAAGGCCTATGCATGGTGGATACTTGAGCCTTTTTCTTTGAAAAATGAAAATACTTCTTCTTATGAAAATTTCACTAAGAGGGTAGTAGAGATATTTGATGGGAAACTTTCTAAGACATCTTTGGTGAAACCAAACAAGCCAAAACAAACATAAATTTTTCATATGTTGAAGGAAACTATAAACTCAACTCCACTTCAGAAAACCAATGAGGAGGCTAATATCTTGCATAACAATTTTCTAGAGGCAAGACTTCTATCTCATATTCTTGAACAAGAGGGCATGGAGATCCCTTTTTCAAAAGAGGATCCAATTCTTGGGAGGTTTCCCATTCATATTGGAGAGGAAGAAATAGTTGAGGGAAACAATGCTATCATGTATAGAGTATATCTAGCACCTCATGCAAAGGTAGATGGAGCACATGCTCCAACTAGAGGGGTTCTTGTATTATTTCAAAGAATTCCCCAGGATATCATATGTGGAGATCAAGTCACAACCCACAATCAGCATGTGTTATTGTTGACAGATTGTGAAACCATGCAGCTACAAGGAGGAGGTAGGGAGGATGATCAACATCATTTGATGAGGAGCACACACCCCTATCTAATTCAGGAGGTTGATGCACAAAAGAGGGAGACTGGATTGAACAGTGAGGGTAGGGAAAATTCTGTCCATTCATATATGCAGTCTACTCTTAATGTTGATGTCTCATTGCATGGAGGCATTTCACCGGGGAGACCACTAGATCAGCAGATGATGAGGGATGCTTCACATTTTGAGGCACCACTCATTGATTTCAGAGGAGTGGAGACCTTGGGAGGGCTTGATATAGTGTTGAGAGTCTTGGGTAGACTCAAGGAGAGGAGAGGCATTCTCTCAACATCATCATTACCCACTCTCACTTTAGATTATGTGCTATGGAAGGAGCAATAGGGGAAGGATCACAGCCTTCCAACTTGGATCTTTGGCATGAGAGATTTCAAATAGGAGGACAACCATATGACAGATGTTCCTTGTGATAGATCATTAGCGCTGTCACTATGGAGGATAGATCCATATTGGAAGTCCCAACTGTTGGTGGATTATTCCAATGATCTTTTTAGTTGTATGATACTGGATGACCAGCTGCATGAGGAGGGATATTTAGTCAGAGATGGGGTCATCTACTATCATAGTAGGATCTTCGTATCTAGAGCGTCCAAGCTCAAGGAGAAGTTGCTACAAGCATCTCATGTAATATCCCCAAATGGGAAAACTCAGCAATTCATGCTAAAATAATGCATTTTTCAGAAATGTATGCAATGAAAGTTAAATGCAGCTCATGGGTCCCTTACATATGATATTATAGTAACTATATCTGAAAGGAAATCAGAAAAAAATCACTATTACATAGTTACACAGGCCTCCCATGCCATAAATAGCTCAAAATCATGCAAAAATAGGGACTGCAACCATGTGTGAAAGTTGGAATACCATGAAAACATTATTTTATTACCTCTACAATAGCAGTAGGTTGTACAAAAGATCTATAGTAGATCCATGCACTATGAAAGTTCTTTTATCAATCTCCCTTGGGGTTTTCAGCAATACGCCATGTACAAAGTGTAGATTTGAGTTCTAAGACTGCAGATCTATGGAAATATTCAGATATATAAAGTGGTTCTAATCTCAGATAAAAAATAAACTGGTCTCCTCCAACAGATCTCCAAAGTGAAGGGCAGATCCCCAACACTCAGAAAATCAGCTCTCCAAATGGTGCATTGAATCACCCTACAACAAATCCTTCAGAAATAACACAGATCTAGACTCCTTCTGCGCTGTAGGGGACAAAATGATTGTAATATTCCTAAATTAGCTTCAGCTAATGGGAATATTAATTTTTCTCTTAAAACTTAGATTGATGAATAAATGGGCAAGGAGGCTCATCATTTGCTCAAATATGAATAAAAATCCTTCCTAACGTGAAAGGGGATCATGAAATAACCATTTAAAGCATCCAAATGTGTGAAAAAGGTATAAAATACGTGGACAAGGTCTGGTTTGACCAAGTCAACATGATTTATTCTCAAGGAAGTGGATCCTAAATAAAGCTAGCTCAATGTGAATAGAGATCAATCCAACTAGATAAAATGAAGGCACCTTGAGTGTGAAAAGGGACAGGGAATGAAGAATTAGCCAAGGTTGACCAAGTCAACAAAGCTACCTAGATACATTGCACCATCTAGATGGATAGCGCAGTTTTTGTGGAGGAGCCTTTGCATGGAAGCAACCTCATAGTGGGTGGGACCCTTGGTGAGGAAGCTCATCAATTATATAATGAAGGATATGGAAGGCATATGGGGATTTGGAGATTATATTTTCATGAGGTTTTCTTAGAATTCCTGCATACTTAGTTGTTTAGCTAAGTTGTTGCACTTCTTAGTGCAAGGGTTTGCCCGAGCGAGGATTCCCCACTCTTTCTTAGAGATCTTTCTTGATAAATCTAAGAGGAGGTTTCTGATCTAAATTTTCCACTACCTAGTGTTGGGCCAAGCACCAAACTTCAGAAAAAATGCAATCCCTTCAGAAAACTACGTTATTTCTTAAGGTGTGCAGTGGAAGGGGTTAAAACCCCATTTTGAGGAGCTAGTTTCCCAAGAGGAGGATCAGCCTTTCTTTGGGAAAGCTAGAGGGAAAATCTACAGAAATTTATTTGAATTTTCAGCCATCTATTGTAGAGCTTCATCCATACATCATTATTCAGCCACAGATTTGCAACAACTTTCTCTTGTACATCTTTTTTGTCAAGAAACCCTTGCCGGGTCTTCTTGGATCTGTGTAAAAGAGATTAAATCTTTGTTTTTGTACATAATTGAGGATTATAATAATATTATTAGATATATTTCTCTATTTTCTAAGTTTATCTCTCATGAGACTGCGCAGTCACTTGTGCAGTTGCTCCGGCATTTTGCAATCTTGGGGTTTTGTCCAATTTTAGCTGTTGTGAGCATGGGAGGCATGTTTAACTAGGCTAATTGCATTTGTTTCTGAAAATATTTTTCATGCATGTCCAATATCTCCTAACCTAAGGGAAACAACTTTTATTTTCCACTATTTTAACTCCATATTCAGAAAATAACGTTTTTTAGTAAAACACAACTGTGTTTCCCCACTTGACGAATTGTAAAAAGGCATAGTTTTTAGCTGTGATTGTTATATCGAAGCTATGTGTTAAAATAAATTATATGATATTATCAATTTCTGCTCTCCAACTTTATAATTCCTTAGGGTATTCTTATTATTGTAGAAAAATCCAGATTTGGGATATTACAGTGGTATCAGAGCAACAATATTGGCTCAACCTGTGAGCTCAAGCATTATGGATTCTTGTCATGGGGAGGAGGATATTTGCAGAAGAAATCAGAGAAAACCCTTGTTGTCTAGAGAAAGGAGGTTCTCAAAACTTCTCTTGAAAAATCTGCACAACAAAGGCAAGGGCATCAAAGAAATGAGGAGGGAAACACATGAAGATCCCTCAAAAAAATATATACAAGAAGAAGATTCTAAGTCCTCATATTTTGGATATGAGCACTCAGCCATATCATTAGATCTACCACGTTCTATCAAAAATTTCTTCATGAAGAGGAATAAAGGAGATGTGCCAAAGAAAGTTACTCTTGGTGATTATTTGCAGGAATATGAAGCTCAATCTGAGGAGTTCAAAGATCCCTTGAACTTCCAATGGTTTTTCCAAATGAAGGAGGAAGAGAGCACAAGGAGCAAGAAGCAGAGTGAAGGTAGATTCTTTCTATCCACTTTTGATGGATCACCTCTATGTCTATCTAGGGGTTGGGTGAAGGAGCTAGACACCTTTGTGCAGCAACATCAAGTTTCAGAAGTTGAAGCCATCAAAGTAGCAGCGCTGCATTTTGAGGGTAAGGCCTATGCTTGGTGTTTGTTTGAATAATTTACCTTAAAGAATGAAAATATATCTACTTATCCAAGGTTCATTAAAATATTAGTAGAGGGGTTTGATGATATTTCATGTGAGGCATCTTCTATTGCAACTATCAAACCACATCAAAAAAAAAATTTGCATGAGTTGGGAGGGTCTATATATCCAACTCCATTTCTGAAAACAAATGAAGAGGAGGTGAGCTTGTTTGATACCTTGCCAAGGGAAAGATATCCTTTAGATGGAGAGCTTTCTTGTCAAAAGGAAGACATGAAGATTCCTTCTTCAAAAGAGGACCAAGATCTAAGGCCTCTTGTTGAAGGTAAGGTAACTTCAACTAGTGAAGAAGAGAAAGGAGAGGCAAGAGAAGATAACGTAGTCATGACAAGGGCACCTCAAGCACCTCATGAAGAAGAGGATGGAGCACTTTCTCCAAAGAAAGAAACTCTTGCACTTTTGCAAAGAGATCCAAAAGGTCTCACACATAGAGCTCTTGGCATAACACATGAGTAGCATGTACCTTCATTGCCAAGTCATGAGATCTTGAAGATAGGAGAAGGAAAAGAGGAGGAATGGCATCACAAGATAAAGAGAATGTACCCTTCTCTATTTTAGAGTTTGAAACAAAAAATAAGGCAAGAGGACCCATGCAACAAAG
The DNA here is from genome assembly GCA_034641835.2 of Pinus albicaulis. NCBI lineage: Eukaryota > Viridiplantae > Streptophyta > Pinopsida > Pinales > Pinaceae > Pinus > Pinus albicaulis. Next base: position 218,380,282 of record CM076574.1, read on the forward strand.
GTAGGGGAAAATCTATCCACCTACATTCACATCCTACTCTATGCCTTGATGCCTCTCTTCAAGGAGGCATTTCATCAGGAAGGTTGTTGTGAAACCAGCTCCAAAAATAGAAGAAACGAGATATCAATGCCTTAGAAATAAGCCACTTTGAGGGGGCAACCTACAATACATTACATGAATGAACAATACTTGGATTATTCAAATTACAAAACCTCCTTTATATATATAGGAGTCCATGGGGCCACAATGTAATCCTAGCCAACCTATGAACAATAATTTAAGGGCACAATAATAACAATATGGGGGTTACAAGGGTACAGTAATAACAATAAGGGGGTTACACTAACAACAATAAGGGACTATACTAGTAATATAGGGACCTAACATGCCCCTCTCCTTCAAAAAAGTGTTGTCCTCGACGCTTGAGTGGCTCTGGGTGCTTCTGTATAAAATTCTCATCCTCCCATGTAGAATCTTCAGTGGGTAAGTTCTTCCACTTGATGAGATACTCTGAAATTGATCGATTCCGTAGCTGTCGAGTTCTTGTTTCCATGACCGCTTCAGGTTCCAATATGATTTTCCTTCCTCATCAAGTTCTGGAAATATTGTTTGAACTGGAAGATTTTCACCTATAACCTTCTTTAAGCATGAAACATGGAAAATTGGATGCACTCGTGAAGAAGCAGGAAGCTCCAATTTGTATGCCCTAGTACCAATATTTTGCAACACCTTGTAAGGACCATAGTACTTTGGCGATAATTTATTATCCTTCTTAGCTTGCTTGAGGGACATTTGTTTGTATGGTTGTGGCCGTAAAAATACCCAGTCTCCTACATCAAAACTTCTCTCACTGCGATGTTGATCTGCCTATTGTTTCATTCGATTTTGTGCCAAATTCAAGTTGTCCTTTAAGAGTTGGAGAACTTCTTGTTGATGCTCGATGTGATCTTCCACTGCTTGAACCTTCGAATTTTCTCTTAAAGATGATGTGATGGATGGTGCATGATATCCATAAAGTGCCATAAATGGGGTCATTTTTGCTACAGTATGGAAGGAAGTGTTATACCACCATTCAGCTAGAGGTAACCACTTGACCCATTGTGTTTGTTTATGAGATACAAAACAACGAAGATATCCTTCCAAACATTTATTTACTATCTCAGTTTGACCATCAGATTGAGGATGATAAGATGAGCTATGAGCTAATTGAGTACTCAAACAAGAAAATAACTCCGTCCAAAAATTTCCAGTAAAAATGGGATCTCTGTCGCTCACAATAACCCTTGGGTTTCCATGTAGCTTTTGAATTGTGTCCATAAATGTAGTAGCAACTGTACTTGCTTTAAATGGATGAGATAATGCACAAAAGTGTGCATACTTGGTAAGTCTATCAACTACCACCATGATGAAACTCTTTCCTTCGAACTTAGGTAAACCTGTGATAAAATCCATTGAAATCTCCTCCCAACGTTGACTTGGAATGGATAAAGGTTGTAGAAGTCCCGGGGTCTTAATTGTTTCCACTTTATTTTGCTGGCAAACCAAACATTCCGCCACAAAATTTTGAATATCGGATTTAAGGCCATCCCAAAAAAATTCTTTCTTCACCCTGTGGTAAGTTTTTAAAAATCCTGAGTGTCCTCCTAAAGGAGAAGTGTGCAATTCCAGAAGAATATTTTGTTTTAGTTGGGAATCCTTACAAAGATATAAGCGATCTTTGTACCATAAGGAATCATTTTTCCAACTAAATGTATCGGATGTACTAGGATCTTGCTGCAACTTTTGAATGAGTGTCCATACATCTTTGTCCTTCTTCCATTCATCTCTTGCTTCGGTTATCCAATCTGGTTGGATAATAGAAATGGCACAAAGCAATGCTACCACCTCTTCATTCTTTCTTGAGAGTGCATCTGCAACAACATTAAGCTTTCCTTTTTTGTAGATTATTTCAAAGTCATAACCCAACATCTTTGTGACCCATTTTGCTGCTCTTCTGAAGATAGTCTTTGTTCCAAAAAGTGTTTAAGACTATCATGATCAGTTTTTACCTTGAAGTGTCTTCCCATTAGGTAAGTTCGCCATTTCTTTAGTGCATGCCGTATTTCTAACATTTCCTTCTCATAAATAGGTTTCTGTAAATACTTTCCTTTGATTGGACGACTTTCAAAAGCAATGGGTCTTCCTTCTTGCATTAAAACAACACCAATTTCATTTCCTGAGGCATCACATTCCACAATAAAGGTTTTTGTGAAGTCTGGCGTAGCTAAGACCGGTGCTAGGCACATTGCCTCTTTAAGATGTTCAAAGGCCTTGGTTGCTTCAGGAGTCCATGAAAATGCATCTTTCTTCAATAATGTTGTTAGAGGTGCTGCTATTCTCCCATAATTCTTAACAAACTTGCGATAATACCCTGTTAACCCGAGAAATCCTCGCAACTGCTTTATGGTTGTGGGGACTTTCCATTCCTTAATGGCTTTAATTTTGTTGGGGTCTACCTTAACACCCTCGTGAGATACAATATGACCCAGATATTCCACCTCTTGTACTCCAAAGAAACATTTGGATGTTTTTGCATATAATTGTTTCTCCTGCAATAGTTTGAGCACCCTGTCAACATGTTGAACATTATCCTTCCAAGACCTGTTGTAGATTAGTATATCATCAAAAAATACTAGCACAAATTTTCTAAGGAAGGGTTTGAAAATGGAATTCATCAACCCTTGAAATGTAGAAGGTGCATTGGTAAGGCCAAAAGGCATGACCAAAAATTCATAATGACCCTCATGAGTTCGAAATGATTTTTTCGGAATATCTTTAGTCTTCATTCGAATTTGATGATACCCTGAACGAAGATCCAATTTGGTAAAATAAATTTCTCCATGTAATTAATCCAATAATTCATTAATCATAGGAATGGGAAATTTATCTTTAATGGTGAGCTTATTGAGCTCCCTATAATCTAGACACATGCGCCTGATCCATCCTTCTTGTGTACCAATACTACATGAGTATACAAAGAACTTTGACTAGGTTTAATTATACCCGCCACTAACATTTCTACAATCATACATTCAATTTCACTCTTTTGGACATAAGGATATCTATAAGGCCTGATGTTTGGAGGAACACTTCCTGGAATCAAATGAATAGCATGATCATGATCACGAATAGGTGGGAGTCCTTTGGGAGTTTCAAACACCTTGGAATGATTGTCCAAGACTTGTTGGAGATCTGCAGAAATAGTTGATTTTGATGTTGGAACTTCTAGTGAGCATAATTGTGCAATTACGCCTCGCTGTTCTTTCTTTAGAAGCTTTGTCATGACATTAGAGCTTATTATCCTTCCTGGCTTCCCCGCAATACCCCGTAATTCAACTTCCTTTCCTTCTGAAAAAAATTTCAAGAAAAGTTCTTGAAAATTAAAAGCTACCGTCCCCAAGATTGTAACCATTGTACTCCTAGTACAACATCAGCACCTCCCATAGGAATGGAAAGCATTGGACTAGTCAATACATATTCCCCCATGGTTAGCTTGATATTATGGCATTTTCCAGAGAAATTTATAGTTCCTCCATTTGCAACCATCACTTGACATTCTGGTGCTGGGTATAGGAAACAATTTAATTACTTGGCTACCTTACAATGAATAAAATTATGGGTGCTACCTGAATCAATCAACACTATTACCTTTCTCTTCTTGATTTGTCCTTTTATCTTGAGAGTTTGAGGAGTGGTAATTCCTGCCAGTGCATTACACGATATGGTTGGATTCATTTCTTCCTCTTCTGGGGCTGGTCCCTGGTGTATATCCTCTTCTTGTTCATTTTCTTCTTCCTCTTCACAATCTATGTAAAATAATTTCTTCTCAGCACACTTATGACCTTTAGCGTATTTGCTATCACAACTGTAGCAAAGCCCTTTTGCTCTTTTTTCTTCCAATTGTTGTGGTGTCAACCTTGTAGGTTGTGGAAATCTAGGCGTAGCAACACTTCCTTCTTTATAGAAGTGAGTGGTAGGCTTCCTTGTCACCATAATTTTACATTCAATTTTTCTTGCCAACCTAGATGCCTTCTCCAATGAATCAGGTTCCAAAATGAGAAATTCATGTTGGATGTTATCCTTTAAAGTACCTATGAAGAGATCAATCATGTGTTCCTCTGGAATATCAGTTACCCTTATATTCAATTTTTGGAAGCCCTCAATGTGCTCCCCCACTAAACCCTTTTGTTTGAGATTTATCAATTGGCTAAAGAAGGTGTTGCTCTTTGTATCCTCATAATGTGCTATCATTTCCTCCGTAAAAATTGACCAAGTGACAATTTTTTTGTGGGAGCAAAGCCATCGATACCATACAAATGTATTTTGTTCTAAATTTAAAGTTGCAATGCGTAACTTTTGTGTGTTTTTCACATTATGGAGATCAAAATATTGCTCCATCTGTAGTATCCATGTTACAGGATCCTTTCCATCAAACTTCCTCATATCCATTTTTGGAATATGGTGGTTCTTCTCGCCAACATTAGATTTTATGAAATCATGAATAACATTTATTTTGTTCTCATCATGAGTTTCCTCTACTATATTTTCACCATTAGGAAACATTTCTTGTATCAACCTTGTTAAACCTTCCATGTCTGCTTTTAGATCAATCTTCATGTTTTCCATTTTCTCCTCGATCTTGGCTTCCATGTCATCCATCTTAGATTCCATGCCATCTTCCATGCCATCTATCTTAGATTCCATGCCATTCTTCAAACCATCCATCTTAGATTCCACTCATTTCTTCAACCCATCCATCTGTTTCCACGCCTTTCTTCAAAACTTCCATGTCATTTTTTGTTGCTCTTTGCGAGAGCGAAATTTGTTGCACTTGCTCTTGTAATTTTGATATGTCATGTTGCCATTCTTTGTCTTCATGAGTCATAGTAGAGCTTTATAAAGGCTTAATGGCTATTGAATTCTTTTTAGGGGCCATTTTAGAATCCAATACTGATATCTATTCTACAATATGCCCTTGTAATCAATTCAACTTGATTCTTCAAACAAGACTTATGCAATTCTGGAAAAAAAATACACACCTTTTACTTGCTTTTGAGGAGTTAGATATTGAAATTGAATTATCTCTATAATTGTGGATCCTAAATATCTAAAATTCAGCCCTGTAGTATCCCTCTGAAGCTTCTTTCCAATGCCACAGTTCTGATCTGATTTGGATTCTTCAAGAAAACGTTATGTCCAATCTCCCACAATGACCCAATTTTGGACTGGTTCAGTAGAGTGAACTTGTACGACTTACCACATGTCACTGTTTCCTCCTTTGGCTCTGAAATTGATAGAAAAAAAACTATAGTTCATGTACTTGCAGCCTTACAGCATTCCAATCCGATGCTTAGATAGAGAACTATGAATATTTTCCCATGATCACCTCTTTGAGATGAAATTCAGAAGCCTCAAAAAGCCCTAACTTCCATAGATTATATCTCCGAAAATATTGCGAACCAATATCTGAAATTCTTCTACAATGTTCCTCGGGATTGCAGATTCGCACTCTAAAAATTTCAGCTTCTGAACATTCGTAGAAAAAAATTTATTACGAAAATACCACGATGGCCTATTTAGGTTAAATTCAGGAGCCTGTAAAATGACCTAACTTGCACAAATCATATCTCCGAAAATATTGCGAACCAAGCTCTGAAATTTTACGAAGATTTTCCTCAGGATTTTCACTTCGCACTCTAAAAATTTCAGATTTTGAACCTTCGTAGAAGAAAATTTATAGCAAAAATTCCACGATGACCTGTTTGGAGCAGCGAAACCCTAGAATCTCAGAGCTTTGATACCAAATGTTGTAAAACTAGCTCCAAAAATAGAATAAAAGAGATATCAATGCCTTAGAAATAAGCCACTTCGAGGGGGTAACATCTAATACATTACATGAATGAACAATTCTTAGATGATTCAAATTACAAAACCTCCTTTCTATATATAGGAGTCCATGGGGCCACAATGTAATCCTAGCCGACCTAACAATAATAATTTAAGGGCACAATAATAACAATATTGGGGTTACAAGGGTACAATAATAACAATAAGGGGGTTACATTAACAACAATAAGGGACTATACCAGTAATATAGGGTCCTAACAAAGACCTCCTAATTGGAGGGACTAAAGTGTTCTCTCAACTATATGCAACAACAACCTATTTTTTTAAAGAGGGAACCTTGGAAGGAGCCACTACAAGGCTGAAAATCATTGATGGAAGGCTAGGAAAATTTCTGAAATTGACCTTGCTTTCTTCCATTCATCTATTTGCGTTGGAGGGAATAGATTCAGAAATTTGTGCTAATATGAGCATAGTATCAAAATGCTACTCCATATCCTTGGGGTAGCAAAGGATACTCCAATATATAATGAAGATTTCTGAACATAACAAAAAAATAATTTCATTTTTGCATGTAGGAGAAAAATGGTGGACGTTTTTTAGAAAGAGAACCTTTCAAGGGAAGCGTGACTTTCCTAAACTTAAATCTTGTCTTGAGCAAGATCAGATGCAAGAAAGGCAACAAAGGAAAGTTGGGAATACTCCAACATGTGACTTTTACATCAAGCATGTCAAGGAGGAGAGCCATCATATGACAAATGCATCATTTCATACTACTACAGCCTATCAATATTGGGAAGCCTAGACCCTTATTGGGAGTCCCAAATCTTGATGGAATATTCTAAGGACCTATTCACATGTAAGGTTCTTGATGGGCGAGAAATGGATGGAGAGTATGAGGTAGTTAATGGGATCATTTATGTTCATGATCATATCTACTTAACCAAAGATCCTAAACTCAAGAATAAACTACTTGATACAACTTATGAGGTCTTGCTTTCAAATCCCACTAGCTTCATTAAAACATGTCATACTATCTTAGATGGATTCATGTGGGAAAATTTCAGAGAGGAGATGCACTCTCATATGAGTAATTGCATGGATAATTTGCTGATTGAGGAGGAACATAGCTCTTGGGAAGAGTTATCATTATCACCTCCTTATTTATTGAGTGTGAGAGGGAGCTCATCCATGAGCTACCTTGCTGATTTTAAACAAGTATATGATAAACATTTTATTGCTGAATCTCATGATGTATTTATTATATACATGCATCTTCTTAACACTCATGTGCAGGTCTTGGCACCAAGAGGGGGCACTTTTTCTTATGAGCTTCATGAGCCACTTTGGGCCATGAATAATGGTGATGTGGGCCATTCTTTGAGAGATCTTGGAGAGATGATGTACTCCTCATGGTGTGATTCAGCAACACCAACCATCATACACCTTCTCCAAGCATGCAAGAAGGATGGGGCAGCAAAAAAGTGTTGGGGAGAACGCTTGTCATATCATATTCTATGGCAGTTAGGATGGAAACTACACTGGTTGCACATGAGGGACCATTGTCCTTATCCCTTATTGTATATGGAAGCTAACATGATCTTACTTATGATCCCACATGCTGAAGATGTTCTTAATTTTGTTGGGAACATGGTTGGAGGAGAGACACATTTTTTGGGTGTGTCTTTGGTGGAAGAGTGTCCCTACTTTTTTTGCACTACATGTTCCAAAGGAAACATGAGAAACTATATGGCCACCATTGCATACCGCTTGTTTCTTTATGATGTGGACCATATGTTTGGTTGGAGCACTTGGGGCATGCCTCTCATGAGAAATTGGGAGGAGATTTTCTATGAATTACCGAGATGGAAGGTGATTCATTTTATTTGGATGATAGCATGGAGGAGGGAGGCCTCCATTGATGATGAAATTCCCGATGATTGTCATCACTTATATCTTGAGAAGGCCATGGATCAAAAAGAAGGTTTCCATAAAAACCTTCCATCCTTTCATGATGAGAGCCATTGGGTGTATTCACTAAAGGCAAACTTGTACACTTGGGAGGAGCCATTGGGAGGTGGAATTTTTGCAGAAATTCTAAAGCAATGGTGGAGACTATCAGATGAAAGGGCCACAAGAGGAAGAGGGGAGATTTTGCAGCACCCTTTCTGTTGTTTGAGGACAAGCAACATTTAGTGAGAGCGTAATATTCCTAAATTATCTTCAACTAATGGGAATATTAATTTTCTCTTAAAACTTAGATTGATGAATAAATGGGCAAGGAGGCTCATCATTTGCTTAAATATGAATAAAAATCCTTCCTAATGTGAAAGGGGATCATGAAATAACCAGTTCAAGCATACACATGTGTGAACAAGGTATAAAATATGTGGACAAGTTCTGGTTTGACCAAGTCAACATGATTTATTCTCAAGGAAGTGCATCCTAAATAAAGCTAGCTCAATGTGAATATAGGTCAATCCAGCTAGATAAAATGAAGGCACCTTGAGTGTGAAAAGGGACAGGGCATGAAGAATCAGCCAAGGTTGACCAAGTCAACAAAAATGTCTAGATACATTGCACCATCTAGATGGATAGCGCAGTTTTTATGGAGGAGCCTTTGCATGGAAGCAACCTCATAGTGGGTGGGACCCTTGGTGAAGAAGATCATCAATTATATAATGAAGGACATGGAAAGCATATGGGGATATTGGAGATTATATTTTAATGAGGTCTTCTTAGAATTACTACATACTTAACCATTTAGCTAAGTTGCTTCACTTCTTAGTGCAAGGGTTTGCCCGGGCGGGGATTCCCTACTCTTTCTTGGAGATCTTGCTTGAGAAATATAAGAGGAGGTTTCTGATCTGAATTTTCCACTACCTGGTGTTGGGCCAAGCACCTACCTTCAGTAAAAATGTAGTCCCTTCAGAAAACTGCATTGTTTCTTAAGGTGTGTAGTGGAAGGGGTTAAAACCCCATTTTGAGGAGCTAGTTTCCCAAGAGGAGGATCAAACGTTCTTTGGAAAAGCTAGAGGGAACATATACAGCCATTTATTTGTATTTTCAGACATATATTGCAGAGCTTCAGCCATATAGCATTATTCAGCCACAAATTTGCAGCAACTTTCTCTTGTACATCTTTTTTGTCAAGAAACCCTTGCTGAGTCTTCTTGGATCTGTGTAAAAGAGATTAGATCTCTGTTTTTGTACGTCATTGAGGATTATAATAATGTTATCAGATATATTTCTCTATTTTCTTAGTTTACCTCTCTTGAGACTGTGCAGTCACTTGTGCAGCTACTCCGGCATTTTGCGGTCTTGGGGTTTTGTCCAATTTTCGCTGTTGTGAGCATGGGAGGCCTGTTTAACTAGGCTAATTGCATTTGTTTCTAAAAATATTTTTCATGCATGTCCTATATTTCCTAACCTAAGGGACACAACCATTATTTTCCACTATTTTAACTCCATATTCAGAAAATAACGTTTTTGAGGCAAAAACAACTGCTTTTCCCCACTTGATGAATTGTAAAAAGGCATAGTTTTTTGCTATGATTGTTATATTTAAGATATGTGTTTAAATAAATTATATGATATTATCACTTGATTCTCTCCAACTTTGTAATACCTTAGGGTATTCTTATTGTTGTAGAAAAATACAGATTTGGGATATTACAATGATGTTGGCCTGCAGCCAAGATATGAAAATGTAGCTCAAAACCTTCAATATTGTCCTCCCAATGGATTAGAACCCTTTTCCGCTGAAAATAAGTATTGATATGGCCTAGATCTGAAGATCTAGCCTCCACTTGCTGCAGCTTGCTGAAACATGCAAACCCTCAACAGGATCTGTGCTATCAAAGGAAGATGAAGCTTGGCCTCCAGCCAGATAATGGAAAATATGGTGCAAGGCTCCTCCAAGAGCTACTTAATGGAAGAGAACAAATTCCTAAATAGGAATACCTTGTTCTAAACAACACTCTATCTTAGCTAAACAACCAGAGAAAGAAAATATGTCTAAACAGACCATATAATCATAAAATCATCATCATAAGCTAATCCCATATGGCTGCCATCCTCATCCTTATAAAAAATATAAGCCTCCTCACCTTGGTTCCCACTCATTAGGGTTTCCATCTTCGTGCAATGAATCTCCATCCAAAATTACGCTGTCTCCATTAGTCGTACTCATCTTTTTACAACACTATTTGATTTAGTCAATCTTGACTGGATCAATATTGACCAAATCAAGCTTGACTGGATCTCCATGCAAAGTATTCTTCCACACTGAATGTGGATTTATTCCATCTATATAAACAGATCTATATTCCCACTGAGTTATCTTCATTAATGTTCCACATCCTCCATCTTAGCTTAGTTTACTTGGTCAAACTTGACTTTGTCTACATGCATTAAGCCTTGTTCACACATGAAGGTGCTTTTATCCAGCTGTGAATATGATCCTTTCCCAATTAAGAGGGTTTTTATTGCTGCTATAAATATTTATGGGTCTCCCTACCCATTTATTCATCTAACTATGTGTTTGGAGATAAATTAATATTCCTAATAACTGCATGCTAATGTAGGAATACTACGGTCCTCCCCTCCAAAATGTTGCTTGTCCTCAAGAACCTGCAAGGATGGAACTGAAGAGCCTCCCCTCTTCCCCCTCTAGCATCCTCAAATGATAAGTTCATCCAAAGAACAAGATTCTTTCTCAACAATATGTCCTCAAGTTGTTCCTCCCATGTGTAAAAGTATGCCTTTGGTGAAAATTCCAAATGGCTCTCAACATGAAAAAGTTGGACATACATGGAAACAAAAATATGTGGTCTAGAGGCCTTCTTGAGGCATGGAATCAAAAATATATTGGGAACCATCATCCTCATGTGAAGCCTCCATCCCCAAGCTATCATCCACAAAATCAGTCACCCTCCAACATGGTAACTCATGAAACATCTACTCCACCTTAAGCTCCTACAAAGAAGGTGGGCTGCATGGCTGAATTTGTGGGACTAGAAGGTCCATCCCACACTGCTTCTCTCTCCATTTATGATATGTATGGGGATACTGTTGATCTTGAGCTGAAATATCATGGTATCCAATAATGACCCAAGTCACCCTACCAATCAAAACATCCATGAAGTGCCTCTCCCAAGAACTCAAGTTCTCCAAATGGCTCCTCCCACATGAAGACAAGAAGTGTAGTGCGGAAATCATGGTTTGCCCATTGTTTCCCCTGAAACATGTAACATATGAAGTATGAAGAATCATACTCCCAATGGGCCCCTCCAAATCTTGTGCCACTCTGCCAACAAGGCTTCCCATAAACATAAGAACATCATCAATATATGGAAGCATGAACAAATGAAATAAAGTTTCCATATGACAACTAGGAGGTGGATCATAGTTCCATTCATGGAACCAATGCAGTGCATCCCTTTCCTGCCTCAAAACAAAGTGTAACAAGTGTCTTTTCAGCCACTTTCTTGCTGCCACAATCATCCTACAAGATGGAATCATGAAAGTACAACTTGGTGCCAATGGTGCACACCAAAAATCATGTGGCATTCTCCACAAACCACAAATAGAATGGTCGACATCAATGCTGCAAATGGCCTCAAGTACATCACAATACAAAATACAAGAAGGAAATACCCTCCTTGGTACAATATGCAGCTCATAAAAAATAAAGGAGTACAAATCATGAATCATAAATATACATCCTCTATCATGTACTTTGGTCATTGAGATGAAATGGCTCAATTGCAAGTTCTCCCTCACTTCAAATGAGTAGGGAAGTGGTTGTGACAACCTCTCCATCATCATCTAGGCTATGCATCTCTCCTTATGTTGATATACATCCTATTGGATGCCCCCCCAAGTGAACTCCTCCATCAAGGAATGATATGCATCAAAGTGCATGGAAAGAAAGCCCACAAGTGCTGCATGTAGATCTCTCTTCTTATGCTTGAAAATCCAAGTCAATAAGATCACATCATGGTAATAGATGTTGTATAAAATTATATAAAATATGCATGTATATATCTAGACTCTCCTGATCTAACAATATTTATCTTCTTGCTAAATACAGAATCCTTCCACTATAATTCTTGCGGAAATTTAATCAACAATTGCAAAACACATGAAGCAATAAAAACACACATAACACAGTTGTTTAACGGGAAAGCCTGAAGCTGAAAACCCCAAATATATATTATGTATCATGGAGATCATGTAACAATCCCATACAAAGCTTAGTACATCAAGCTCTCAGTACAATCAATCATCACACACTAACATAGAAGAAATCTGCAAATCCATGCACCAATCTCTACCCTCCTGCTAGCCTTCCTCCACCGCGCAATCCAAGCTGATTACAAAGACCAATTCGATGTAATCCCACTCTCATTGACTGCGTTATTATCATTGGCAACTCCAATGTATATGTAGATGCAATTCATGCATCACTGTGGTTACAACAAATAGTCCATCTTGCCCTTTCACCTATCTCTCCACTGGGTCTCCACTGAAACTACCATGTACTGTAGTTAATTGATGTACTGTTCAGTTGATTAATGAGTTATTATTTGTGAATTAATTAACTAATTACTTCACTCCACTCTCACTAGCGTATCATTCAGTTTGATTAGATACAACTAGTTCAACTGAGTTTAACTGAATTAAACTGAATACAACTCCATAACTACTTCCAACTGTGTCATAAATTTGCCACTTGAGCTCTAACTAAGTCCTTCATGCATTAGCTCCAGTAAACCCTTAGGAATAGCATAATTCCTTCTGTCAGCTATTGTGCCACATCTGTGCACTGAACTGAAGTGCTCCAAGAGAATAAGTTGTTGTTTACTGTCGGATTATTATTAAGAGCTAATAATAATCGACATGCATCTATTTTTAGATCAACGCTCTATAAATAGACTTCTACCAATATTCTAAAATTAGAATTTCATCTATTTTTCACATTTGACCAACCATCTACAAATAGCATCCTAAAACTTATAGAATATGCTCACCATGTCTAAAAATAGACATACACCTAAAAATAGCTTGTGTGGGCCCCACCTAGTTTAGGTGATTATTTTCCATCTAGGATCAAGGATGATGTTTCAGGATGCCTCCTTCACTGTTTCTTGTTGCAATCTTCAACACTCCCTCTCAACAAGAAAGGATTGTCTCTGCATGCGACATGCAACTCCATGCATTCGCTCTGTAACTCTTGTCACAACACTTCTGAAACTGAAAGGCTCCAAACAACTTAATCATTCTAATGCATCTATCATCAAAGTCTTTGAGTTCTGCTTAGCTACTATACATGTCTTTAGGAACCACTGCACTGTTGAACTCTGCACCCATGCACTCTGCACTTGCTTTCAACTATGAACCGCACTCCAGTATCCGACACTGTCACTTTGATCTTCCTGCATCAATCCAACTGATCATGCTACTGCTACTCTGTGGGTTCCTCGTAGCCAGGTTCAATTCATGCGATCCACACCATCTCAATGAATCCTGCCCAGAAATCTATTCTTGGGATTGCGCATGCATGTCACCCCACCTCTCACCTAGTGGTATAGCTGCATGCACTCCCTCTTCCCATCTGGCACGGAATTTCTCTGCATGAGTGGTTGCTCCCACTCCATGATCCTCATCTTGTGGTTGCTCCACATCCCGAGGTTTACTCTTACAGACATGCAAATACTGCTCCCTATCAAGCTTCAATTTCATGGCTTTCTCACACTTCCAAACAGTTGGAAGCTCCGTAGAAATCCCATCTACATCAACTCTATAGAGATTCTTCTGCATCTCCAGTTGTGGCTACTCCACAACCTTCTGAGAATGATTCTCAGGTTGCATGTTGAGAGGCTCCCTCTCAACCACCAAGTCACTAACCTCTACTTTTCTCCTCAAATCTTTGCATGCATCTTGTACCTCAATGCATGTATATTCTTGGCTCTCGCAAATTGTAATTGTCCCGTCGTCGCAAAATTTTCTAACAAAAAGAGTTGATTTTAAATCGATGATATCTCCCTCATCCAAGCTCCGATTTGACCGATTTTTTTTTTCAATTTGGGTCAAGGAATCCAAATATTCTATTTTTTTCTGAAAATATTACACCAAAAATTTCATATATTCTCTGCAAACTCGCGCACCCAAAAATTCCTACTCTCATTCCATGTAGAAAATCTATAACACAGCTTTGATACCATGTAGAAAATTATATACAATATGCATGTATATATCCGGACTCTCCTGATCTAAAATTTTTTATCTTCTTGCTAAATACAGAATCCTTCCACTATAATTCTTGCGTAAATTTAATCAACAATTGCAAAACACACGAAGCAATAAAAACACACATAACACAGTTGTTTAACCGGAAATCCTAAAGCTAAAAACCCCAACTATATATTATGTATCATGGAGATCATGTAACAATCCCATACAAAGATTAGTACATCAAGCTCTTAGAACATTCAATCATCACACACTAACATAGAAGAAATCTGCAAATCCATGCACCAATCTCTGCCCTCCTGCTAGCCTGCCTCCACTACGTAATCCAAGCCGATTAAAAAGACCAATTCGATGTAATCCCACTCTCATTTACTACATTATTATCATTGGAAACTCCAATGTATATGTAGATGCAATTCATGCATCACTATGGTCACAACAAATAGTCCATCTTTCCCTTTCACCTATCTCTCCACTGGGTCTCCACTGAAACTGCCATGCACTGTAGTTAATTGATGTATTGTTCAGTTGATTAATGAGTTATTATTTGTGAATTAATTAAATAATTAATTCACTCCACTCTCACTAGTGTATCATTTAGTTTGATTAGATACAACTAGCTCAACTGAGTTTAACTGAATTAAAATGAATACAACTCCATAACTACTTCTTCCAACTGTGTCATAACTTTGCCACTTGAGTTCTAACTGAGTCCTTCAACATATTAGCTCCAATAAACTCTTAGGAATAGTGTAATTCCTTCTGTCAGCTGCTGTGCCACATCTGTGCACTGAATTGAAGTTCTCCAAGAGAATAAGTTGTTGTTTATTGTCGGATTATTATTAAGAGCTAATAATAATCGACATGCATCTATTTTTAGATTAACGCTCTATAAATAGACTTCGCCCAATATTATAAAAATAGAATTTCATATATTTTTCACATTTGACCAACCATCCACAAATAGCATCCTGAAACTTATAGAATATGCTCACCATGTCTAAAAATAGACATACACCTAAAAATAGCCTTTGTGGGCCCTACCTAGTTTAGGTGATTATTTTCCAACTAGGATCAATGATGATGTTTCAGGATGCCTCATTCACTGTTTCTTGTTGTAATCTTCAACAGATGTCTCCATCCACTACTCCATCACTCTCATCTCCTACATTCCCATAAAGTGCATCATATATGAAGTGATCCTAGGAACTCTCCATGAAACAACCCAAGCTCCCAAGTGACAACATTGTTGGCCTTTGTAATTAGGCTCATGTCATCTCATAGCTCCATCATTTGACATCCCACATGTCAAAGTCATTATCAAACATAATTTTGCTATATGTGAGAGATTCCTCCCAAAGTGGAAGCACCTCCTCATCCTCCAAGGTTAAAGAGTAGCCCCTTTTAACCATGATAGTGTCATCTCCTATTCTTGCAACATCATGTAAAGTATGGGATAAGTTCAGCCCATATTCTTTCAATAACAACCAAAGCAACAACAGCTCTAGTTTCCTCCCCACACCATCATCATATAAATTTTAGCGCAACAACATAATAGATGATATGAAATATATCACACCACCCAAATACATCAAAACTCCTTGCTTCCATATGATGTAAGTGTCATGCAAGATCCATCCATCCACATAACTCTTGAAGAATGATATGTCTCATGAGGGCCAAACTCTTTCAAGAGTAACCAATGCAGTCTTGCATCCCACTATCCAGTGTCATAGATTTGCAAGTGGTTTCTCAACCTCTTTCTCATCAACATCACCCATCCAACCCATGGTGAGTGTCTATCATCATGTCCAAAAGTGGCATCCCTCCAATGGAGAATACCATCCTCCCAAAACAGATTTTTGTCTTCGCATTTCATGAGATATTGAAATGCAATCTCCTCAATGACCAGGTTGAACCCATAAGGATCCAAATAGGTGGTAGGAAAAAAATTCCCATCATGATGTGTAGGGCTCATCAAGGAGCATCCAACACAAACATGAGAGATGTTATCCATCCTAAGATTTCCTCCATCATCTATCTATTCCCCCTTTGTTATACATATGGGAAGGTCATTGGAATGTTCCAACAATGGTTGGGCCCCCAACTCATCACTGCTACTAAATGACGATGTTATTGATCTCCATGATGGTGCAGCTGCTACCTCAAGATCAGACCCAATGTTGAACACATAGTTTTGCAATGTATTGTTCAATACAATACTCATCTCATCCTCCAAGAAACTACATTCTAACCTCAAGGGTTGTGTGCAGCTCATCAATGATACAGTAGGATGACTGTTTGTCTCTTCCCTAAATGAATCAAGGCTGCTCAACACAGTGAAATTTTACTGCTCCAAATCAGCAATATTATTTGACCCTTGGTCATGCAATAGTAAATTCCCATCATTCTCCACATGGTGCATTGAAATAACAGGAAATGGAAACATTTTCATACCTTGGTACAACTTGGGAACATCTTGTACTGCTACAAGGGTTCCTCCTTTCAGTGTGATGGCTTCCCCAACTACTAATGATGATGGTTGCTCTTTTATAGCTTCATCAGTGCTGGTACAAGTCTCTTCTTCTTCATGCATCTCCAAAATGGTGCATGGGACTCTAGATATCAAGAGATAAAGATCATCTTGCAAAGGTGCAAGTGGCCTTCCTCTTGAAACAAGTGCTCCTGCAATAAATGGTGGTGAACGCTTCTTCCCCTCTGATTTCTTCTTGTCAAACCTGTTGATCAACCTTTGATTAAAATCTGCATATGTAGTCACTTTTGCATGACTCAAATGGTTGAACCACCAAATGCTTGCTTCACCTTCAAGGTGCAGCGCTACAATCTCAACAACTTCTTTCTCTACTACTGGATGTAGTAGAAAATATGCATCCAAATTCTTTCCCCAAGCCTTTACTGTGCATGAGGATGACCCATAAAAGGTAGGAAATAGAAATCTATTTCTCTTCATTCTTCTATTGCTGTAAGGTCTCCTTTCTTATTTGAGCTGAATGAACTTTGGGAGAGTTAGATTCTTCTTAATAACTCTAGGTTGAGACTTATATTCTGCAATATATTCACTTATAATCTCATGATATAAGTATTATTCATTTCTATGCCTCTTATCTTTCAAATAAAAGGAAATATTATGTTTCCTTGGAGCTTTATGCAATACAGTATCTTCTTTTTGCTGATAGGAAGTACATGGACCTTCCTCATCTTGAAACCCTAGCTTGGCTTCACTTCCTCTTTTCTTGAACTCCTTGGTGAGGTAATTCTTAGATCTGAAAAGAGATGAGAGAAAACTCATTCTTTCCATCATTCTAATCTTTTTCTTCAAACTCATAGGCTGAGCCAATGATCATGCTCTGATACCACTGTAATATCCCCAAATTGGAAAACTCAGCAATTCATGCTAAAATAACGCATTTTTCAGAAATGTATGTAATGAAAGTTAAATGAAGCTCATGGATCTCTTAGATCTGATATTATAGTAACTAGATCTAAAAGGAAATTAGAAACAAATCACTATTACATATTTAAACAGGCCTCCCATGCCATAAATAGCTCAAAATCATGCAAAAATACGGACTGCAACCATGTGTGAAAGCTAGAATACTATGACAGTGTTATTTTATTACCTCTACAACAACAGTAGGTTTTAAAATATATCTAGAGAAATTATATTGACAAAAATTTAGATCTATAGAAGATCCATGCACTATACAAGCTCTTTTATCAATCCCCCTTGGGGTTTTCAGCAATACACCATGTACAAAGTGTAGATATGAGTTCTAAGACTATAGGTCTATGGAAATTTTCAGATCTGGAAAGTGGATCTGATCGTATATAAATAATAAACTAATCTCCTCCAACAGATCTCCAAAGTGAAAGGCAGATCCCCAACACTCAGAAAATCAGCTCTCCAAATGGTGCACTAAATCACCCTGTAGCAGCTTCTTTAGAAATAATGCAGATCTAGACTCCTTCTGCACTGTAAGGGAAAAAATGATGTTGGCCTATAGCCATGATATGAAAATGTAGCTCAAAACCTTAAATATTGTCCTCTCAATGGATTAGAACCCTTCTCCACTGAAAATAAGTATTGAGATGGCCTAGATCTGAAGATCTAGCCTCAAGCCATATAGTGGATAATATGGTGCAAGGCTCCTCCAAGAGCTACTCAATGGAAGAGAAGGAATTCCTAAACATGAATACCTTGTGCTAAACAACACTCTATCTCAACTAAATAGCCAGAGAAATAAAATGTGTCTAAACAGACCATATAATCATAAAATCATCATCATAAGCTAACCCCATATGGTTGCCATCCTCCTTCTTATAAAAAATGTGAGCCTTCTCACCTTCGGTCCCACTCATTATGGTTTCCATCTTCATGCAATGAATCTCCCTCCAAATTTATGTTGTCTCCATTAGTCTTACTCATGTTTTTACAACGTTTTTTGATTTAGTCAATCTTGACTGGATCAATCTTGACTAGATCAACCTTGAATGGATCTCCATGCAAAGTATTCTTCCACACTCAACGTGGCTTTATTATATCTATCTAAACATATCTATATTCCCACTAACTTATCTTCGTTAATGTTCCACATCCTCCATCTTAGCTTAGTTGACTTGGTCAAACTTGACTTTGTCTACATGCATTAAGCCTTGTTCACACATGAAGGTGTTTTTATCTAGCTGTGAATATGATCCTTTCGCCATTAAGAGGGTTTTTACTACTATTAGAAATATTTATGGGTCTCCCTATCCATTTATTCATCAAATTATGTGTTTGGAGAAAAATTAATATTCCTAATAGCTGCATGCTAATGTAGGGATATTACAGTCCTCCCCTCCCAAATGTTGCTTGTCCTCAAGCAACTGCAAGGATAGAAATGAGGAGCCTCCCCTCTTCCCCTTGTAGCATCCTCAAATGATAAGTTCCTCCAAAGAACAAGATGCTTTCTCAACAATATGTCCTCAAGTTGTTCCTCCCATGTGTAAAATTATGCCTCTGGTGAAAATTCCAAATGGCTCTCAACATGAAAAAGTGGGACATACATGGAAACAATAATATGTGGTCTAGAGGCCTTCTTGAGGCATGGAATCAGAAATATATTGGGAATCATCATCCCCATGTGAAGCCTCCATCCCCAAGCTATCATCCACAAAAAGTGAGTCACCCTCCAACATGGTAACTCATGAAACATCTCCTCCACCTTAAGCTCCTGCAAAGAAGGTGGGCTGCATGACTAAATTTGTGGGACTAGAATGTCCATCCCACGCTACTTCTCTCTCCATTTATGATATGTATGGGGCTGCTGATAATCTTGGGCTGAAATATCATGGTCTCCAAGAATGACCCAAGTTAACCCACCAATCAAAACATCCATGAAGTGCCTCTCCCACGAACTCAAGTTCTCCAAATGGCTCCTCCCACATGAAGATAAGAAGTGTAGTGTGGTAATCATGGTTTTCCCATTGTTTCCCCTGAAACATGTAACATATGAAGTATGGAGAATCATACTCCCAATGGGCCCCTCCAACTCCCCTCCAACTCTTATGCCACTCTCCCAACAAGGATTCCCATAAACATAGGAACATCATCAATATATGGAAGCATAAACAAATGAAAGAAAGTTGCCATATGACAACAAGGAGGTGGATCATAGTTCCATTCATGGAACCAACTTAGTGCATCCCTTGCCTGCCTCAAAACAAAGTGTAACAAGTGTCTTTTCAGCCACTTGTTTGTTGCCACAATCATCCTACAAGATGGAATCATGAAAGTACAACTTGGTGCCAATGGAATCATGAAAGTACATACATTAAGCCTTGTTCACACATGAAGGTGTTTTTATCCAGCTATGAATATGATCCTTTCCCCATTAAGAGGATTTTTATTACTGCTAGAAATATTTATGGGTCTCCCTACCCATTTATTCATCTAACTATGTGTTTGGAGAAAAATTAATACTCCTAGTAGCTGCATGCTAATTTTCTCTTCAGACATACTTATTCTATGAGAGCATACCACAATATCAGGGAGGGGTACATTTGGGAAGGCTTTGCGGAGGATATATATCAACATTTGAGGAGATGCATGGATGATGTGGAGATGGAGGAGATACATAACACTTTGGAAGAGTTAACACAACCACCTCTTTTCTCTTTGAGAATGAGGGGGGATTCATCTATGAGCCACTCCATTTGCATGAGAAAAACATATGGTAAGGATAATATTTGGTTGCATAATGATTTGTATAAATATGTGCATTCCTTAACCATATATGTGCAGGAATTTTCTCAAAGGAGGAGCATTCTTCCTTCTAGACCTCATAGTCTACTTAAGGCCATGAGCAGTATTGATGGCCATGCCCGAGGAGGACTTGGGGACGAGATATATTATGGATAACATGCTTACTATGCACCATACATCATACACTTTCTCCAAACTTGTGGGAATATTGGGGCAACAAGAAAGTGGTTGAGAAGCCACACATTATGTCATTCTCTATTACAGTTGAGAGTCAAACTGCATTGGCTACATTTGAGGGACCATTTTCCTTCTCCCTTGCTACATATGGCAGCAAGTATGATTCTCATTATGGTTCCCTATGTTGATTTTGTTCTTATTTTTATTGGGAGCATGATTGTGGGAGAGATACATTGGTTGGATGTCCTTTGGGGAAGAGGATTCCCACACTTTTTGCATTACATGTTCTGATGGGAGCATGGGAGGTAATATTACCACCACAGCAAAAAACTTGTTTCTTTATGAGGCGGGCCATGAGGTTGATTGGATTCCATATGGTGGTGATTTCCTATCCATCACATGTGGAATGGGTTGGGCCAGCATGATTCATAACGTTGGAGAAAATATCTTTGGAGATCTAGTCTTCATCTTGCCACTTGAGGGAAACCTTATTGCAGCCCAATATCAGTAGACACTCTACACTTAGCCTAAGTGGAGGGGAGGATAGTGTGGGGTAGGTTAACTTGTTTAACATGTTTAGATTTTCAGCCCACCTACTTTGCAGGAGCCAAAGGTGGAGGAGAATTTTCAGGAGTTGCCATGTTGGGAGGTGACTCATATTATATGGATGATAGCTTAGGGATGGGAGATTCATATGGGGATGATAGATCCCAATTTATATCAGACCTCATGCTTCAAGAAGGCCTTTAGATAGCCCATTTTTACCTCCATGGATGTTTTACATGATGATAGCTATTTGGGATGTGCACCAAAAGCTAGCTTGCATACTTGGGAGGAGGAACTTGGAGATGTATTGATGAGACAACATCTTGATCCATGGAGGACTTTATCATATGAGGATGCTACAAGGGGATAAGAGGAGGATCTTCAATTCTATCCTTGCAGTTTCTTGAGGACAAGAAACATTTGGGAGGGGAGGATTGTAATATTCCAAAATTAGCATGTAGCCAATTGGAATATTGATTGTTGTTGTTTGCACATAGGAGATGAATAAATGGGTAAGGAGGCCCATACATCTCAGAAATAGGAATAAAATCCATCATAGTGTGAAAAGGGATCATCATAGGAGCTGTATTTCACACCCTCATGTGTGAAAAGGGGCATTTGCATGAGGACAAGGTCAAGTTTGACCAAGTCAACAATGTTGTGATAGGAGGTGGAGATCATATTTAGAGAAAATGCAGAGATAGTGGGAGGAAGATTCCTTGGTGGAGGAAACCCTAATGAGTGGGACACAAGGTGAGAGGGCTTCCATTTGTATAAAAGGAGGGCAAGGAAAACATATGAGGATATGTTATGGATTATTGATTTTATGGTCTCTGTGACTTTGTCCTTTCTGCAACTGTTTAGTTGAGATTGTTGTGTTGTTTAGCACAAGGTTTTCCTGTCTAGGAATTCCTTCTCCTTTCAAGAGAGGCCTCTTGAGGGAGCTTTCTCTTCATTTCTCCACATCTAGGCTTCAGGAAAAGCCACCTCCTTCAACTACAATGTTATTTTTGTAGTAGTATAATGTTGTGTTGCAGGGTGTTGTAGTGGCGGTTTCACAACACCACTTCCAGAGCTTATTTTCAGAGGAGGAAGATTTCCTTCCTTTGGGAGATCAGTGAGGAAGCCTTTGGAGTAGATTTCATATCTTGGCACTTGGCCAACATAGTTTCTATCGCCTATAGCACATTCCCTCTCCTTGACTACGTTATTTTCAGTGAGTATTTGCAGTGAGGGTTTGCAGATTGTTTGGAGGGTAAGATCTTCAGTGTTAGGATCAGCCTTTCACTTGGAAGATCCATTGGAGGAGGTATATTCAGATTACGCATCATCTTCAGCCATCTCCATCTAGATCTTGGGTTGAATCCACTATTCAATCTGTTAGTTCCCAAATCCACCTTAGGCTAAAATAAGGCAGAAGAAGGATAACACCAAACCATGCTCAGCCTCGTAGCTAGCCCTATGAGGACAGGAGAGGGCTCTCTCCGGGTCAATCTCGATGAAAATATTCAAAGGGGTTTGAGATGACTAAAAGAAAAACTGATCTTAGGCTAGATAAACAAATAGGAGGGTTTTATTTTAATTTTTAGAGGTTTTTGTTGGAAAAAGGGAAAATCACTTTTTGGGCTTGGGGATGAGGCCAAATCTTGCAGAGTTCAAGTTGGGGTAGGGTAGGCAATGGCTTTGATGTCTTGGATCGAATGAATGGATGGAAAATACTGCTGAGGAGATGAAGAGGGAAATAGCATGCAAGGATCCTCTTCAAACTGACGAAGAACATAAACAACTAAACAAAAGCTTAAGGCAGGCACCAGCAAATCAATGAATTCTACCTCAAATACTCATTTGTTTAATTCAGAAGAATAGAGAAGGGAAATGGAATACATATAACATTAATGAAACTTAAAATAACATGAGAATAACATCATTAAAACTCAGAAGCCACAAGAATCCCAACAAGTGCTGCAAAACTCTGGTCTTTCCTTTGCCAAAAACTGAAAATGTATGTACAATGAGGTGCCAAACTTTTCCCAAGAGTCCAACCCTGAAAATGTCTCAGGAAGTAAAATATATAGACAATTCTAACTCCTTCCCATGCCTCTATGGGTCGAGCTCATGCTTCTAGGAGCAGTTTGAACCAATTCTAAACATGGAGCTAAAATCTAGGTAGCCAAACAACTTGCCTCTATAAGCTAGGAAACTGATCCATTCACTTGATTTTCACTTTTTAGTGAATGAATCATCTAGAAAAAGTAAATACATGCCAAAATTACATCATGGTTACCTAATTACATCAATATAGATCAATCCTCTCATGAAAAAGTAAAACTAGTCAAAACTGGCCGAATTCCTGAGCTGGAAGGTGAAAAATAGGCTGAATTCCTCTATGCACCGCGCTCAAAAGCTCTATGCGCTGCGCTATTTGGACCTATTTTTGGAGTACTTCCCAAAGTCCAAATCGAGCTCATGATAGCTCGTTGGAAAGACCTGGATGTGTGCTATCCAACCCAAGTGGAATGTTTCAATTTGGAGCTCATTTTCCCCTCCAAAACTTCAATCTCCCAAAGGTACTTCCTGCTGGTGCAAAAGGTGGAAGAAAGGTGATTTTCATGGTGTTTTTGGTCCTTAAGACCACCTAGAATTTTATGAAATGCTTCAGCCATTCCTAAGAATGCATAACTTACCATGAGAAATCCAAAAATATCAACTTTTCCTCCAGAAGGTGTCCCAATCATAAGTGCGCATCGGGCGGAAAAACCTGTTTTGCAACCAAAATTTTCAAAATGACAAAATATTCTCTAAATTTGCTGAAATTTGGAGTGAAGGTCTCCCACCATGTCTCATGCTCAGCCAAGGAAGCATTGGCCAAGATTTGGAGTGGATCTGGCCTCTTTCGATGTTTCAGTGCTCTTCTCAGCCTTGCTTTCAGGATCTTCATTTTTGCTCTGCAAACGTGTGTACGGGCACAATAGTGACCTTTCATATGTCTGAGAATGTCTTTGTCCCTGTTGGCCTTTTCCAAGAGCTTCTCCAGATGAATTTTGACATGCGTAAGGCAAGTCTCTCGCTCAAATGGTGTCATGTCACCTGGTCTCTTCTGAGCCAATTGTCGATCTTCACAGATTTTCCGCAATACTATAAGTGTGTGCTAATCCTCCAGTTGTTTATTACGCTGCTCCAAGTAATTTATCACCCACTGATCTCTCTGCAGTTTCTCATTCAGCGTGTCAATATCGGCCTTTTGTTCTTGGATGATCTCTTTCAGTTTCGAGCTAGGAGAGCTCGCATCAACATCAATCAAAACAAAATCAGTATCTTGGCCTCTCGAGGGGCCCTCATCGTGCCTAGGCCTCTTGCCTCTGTCCTGAACCTATACCTGTTCTGATGTTGAAGGGGAGACCCCTTGCACACCATGTGGAGATAGTACTCACGCTGCTGATGAAGTCAACGAGACCCCTTCCACCCCGGGTGGAGATAGTACTCGTCGTGTCGCTGCAAATAAGGCTCTGTGGCCTCTCTGATATGTCACATACACTGGAGCACTGATAGGCTCAGTATCAGGAACCTCAAACTGGTGCGAAGGCTCTACCTCATCATGAACAACCTCGGGAGGCTGTGGCACTGCAAAGAAATCCCGAGAAATGAACTCATCCCATGTGATGCCCTGCTGTGCGAGCTGATGTGCCACCATGATCTTGATAAGCGCGTAATGGTAAATGTTGTTATACTGCTGCGCTGGGGTCTTCTTCTGCACAAGGACCGTCATCCGCTCTATGTTACGGTACATGAAATATGGAATGCTCATCAACCGAACTCTCGTGAAATGCATCAACAGTCGGATGTGATATGCATACAAGCGTGAAAAGTGCCCTTCACAACTGAAGTACCTAATGATCAGTTTCATCAATGGTGCATACTCCTCCTTCAGAAATCGGAATGGAAAAACCCTGCTCAACTACCTCAAATATCCAGGTCTGATGTAAGGCTCATAATAAGCTCTATCCAACTGCTGTCGCTTGTTCCACTCCTCAGCGATGTTTGGAATCCCGGTCGCCTCAGAAATAGTCTCTGGTGACAAAGTAAAATTTACTCCAGCAAGGTTTACACGACCATTATGAAAATGTAGGACAAATAGGCGAGCTAACTCATGATGATGCTGAGTTCGGGCAATCATCTCACAATACTGGAAACATGACTGACGCTGAAAACAATCCATTGCAAGTGGGCAAGCCTGCAACTGTGTCAAAGAAGTGGGTTCTTCCCTGACATGCCTGCCACTTTTGTGATCTCCTTGGCACATTTAGTTCTGCTGTAAAATCATTTTCCTGCTCGTATCCCTGCTCATATGGTGAATCTGTCTCTAACATGGTGCTGAAAATGTGTTTGTAAACTGTGTGTTTGGTTGGTCAGAAAATGAGCAATTGGAGTATTTTTTTCAATGTCAAACGTGTCACATATATATCAAGGTGCTATAAGAAATACCACAGTGGGAAAAGGACTATCAAATGAGTTCCAAGTGTGAAGACAACCACTGTTTGACTGTATGGGGATTTGGGGATTATAAGTAATGGGAATGGGTGATAGTGAAAGAGTGATAGCGATAGGGGGGTTATTTAGGGACAAGAGTCAATGAAATGGGAATATAAAAGTGAAATCAAGGACATAAGCCAGCCTTTGAATGTTATGGAAATTAATCTTTTGTCAATGGAGGGATGTAGTAACAAGTGATAGGGTTTGGAATTTAACACATAGGGTCAAAGGGGTATAGGGATATAGGATAGAGGAATAACAATGGGACTGTGGGACTGTGGTGTATATTGTGAAAAGCTAGCAGTGACAACAATGACAGTAAATGGTAAGAGCATACATATCAATGAAATGAGAATTGAAGCACCAAATTTCATGTTTTGAAACACCTCCCTTTAACCCTTGGAAGAAAATTTCGATGTGGATATAGTGTTAAATATTTCACCATTCAAACACCAACATCTTCACTTCTAAACCACAGCACCATAGTTTAAAATCATTGAACGAGCATGGACAAACTTACTTGGAGAAGATAGCACTAAACCAAATCAAATTTTCACCGGGCGGAGTTGATTTTCGGCCTTAGGGCATTCTATGCGTTGCGCGCAATGTTAACACACAGTCACGGCCTCTGAAAAACGCGATTTGCTTTCCAACTTTCAATTCAACTTCTCCTTTGGATTTTGTGAATGATTCTTGAGGAAAATGGGTTAAATAACCTTGAGAAATATCTTGCAAGGGATGGCTTTGATTTTTTCTTCCTCCAAACCCATTTTGTAATGTTTTTATTTTGGCACTTTGTCTTTTAATGAAACTCTGTCTTTTTCCTTTTCACTGACTTTCTGAGCTTTAACTGATGAAATTAGTTGTTTTTTTTTTCAGGGATGTTTGGCGTTGATGTTTGGCAAAGTAAAACCAGAGCCTGCTTTGAAATATTCAAGACGGAAAAATACATGATTATTACAAAGATGAATGCGACAATTTCTTATTCAAAACAGAGTTTTGAACAAGAAATGTCCTCAAATATGTCTGATGATGAAATTTTGAACTGAGAGCTTATTGAAAACCTCCTCATGGCCTGTGGGAATTTATTGATCTTGTCAAAAGACTAAACCCTAGACTCAAAAACCAAAAGATTATTTTTGACCAAAATAATCATTTATGACTGTGAATGACATGAAATGAACTTTGATGATTTTAGAGAAATTTTGACTAACCCAGCAGGTACAAGCACAAGGGAAACAAGAAAACTAAACCATTCCATCAGTCGATGGCATGCCCCTAACGGAATGCAGATGAGCGAGAGGAATGAGACACCTAAAAAATGAAATGCAAATAGAGAAATGATCTCTAATGGAGGGCTGTAAAGACCGACTCTGACATTGGATCCAATGGGGATGGTATCTCCTTGGAGGTGCCAAGAACGCTAGATCTTTGGGAGAGCAGACCAGTGCCTTATCCATTGGGCCATGGGATCCATTATTTGACGAATCAACTCAAGAATGTTGACTGAATTTTTAACTCAAACTGACTCAACTCTTAAAATAGAAATGACTGAAACAAATAGACTCAAATCAAAACTGAAATCCCTCTTCAGGATTATAGCCTTCGCTTTGGGCCCCATACTAAAGAAAAGACTACAGTGCACACTTACAATGAAATTTGAAATATAGTGGTATATACAATGGCAATGTAAACTACAGAAAAATACTCAAAAATGGTACTACTTGAGCAGCCGACCATTGATCGGCCCTCCTGGACAGTCTTCACCATTCATCTCCTTCAACAGAAAGGCATTCTGGCCTCGATATGCTGCAATCTTGAATGGACCTTTCCAAAGGTTTTAAAACTTACCGTGTTTACCTTTGTCTTCATTCCTAGCATCCCACTTTAGTACCACCTCCTCCAACTGGAATTTATCTGCCTTCGCTTTCCTGTCATAGATCTTTTTGATTCTTTCCTGCAACTTAAATGTATTCTGGAAGACTTCTTCTCTCGTTTTCTGCAAGTGAACCATCTGATTTATCCTTCTCTGCATATGACTTTCTTCACTATCAGCTTCTTGAAGAAGCTTGACCACCGGAACAACAAGTGATGTAGGAAAAACTATATCTACTCCATAAACCAACTCGAAAGGTGACATACCAATTGACTTCTTTTGACTTACCCGATCAGCCCATAGCGCATTCACCAGCTTCTTATGCCAACTCTTCTTATTGATGTCCAGCAAATTTTTAATGATATTGAATAGAGACTTATTGGAAGATTCTGCCAAACCATTACCTTGCAGATGGTAGGCAGTTGAATGCCCCAAAATGATTTTATACTTTGCAAAAAACTCAATCATCTTTCTTGACTTAAAAGCCGCTGCATTATCTGTGATCAATTTACCCGGACAACCAAAACGGGATAAAATGTTGTTCTCAAGGAAAGAAATAATTACCGAATCAGTGGCTTTTCTTGTAGGCACTGCTTCGATCCATTTCGTAAAGTAATCGGTGGCTGTTAGAATCCATATATGTTGTCCTGAGGAAGGAGGATGAATTTCCTCGATGAAATCCAAACCCCACTGCTGGAAAGGGGCGCTTACCTCAATAGGCTTGAGTGGCAATGGCTGTAATTTCTGTCTTCCTTCGAAAATATGGCACTCATGGTAGCCTTTGACTATTTTATAGACATCAGCAAACAATGTCGGCCAATAGTACCCAGCTCTCAAAATATTATTGGCAGTTGTCTTCCAAAAATGATGACCACCGCAATCTCCTTTGTGAAAATCTTCCATTACCTTCTTGGCTTCTTCCTCCACCAAAAAATTCAATAGCACACCACCTGGATCCTTCCAATAAAGTGAAGAATTCAAAATACAAAATTTTGCAGCTTTCAGTTTCAAATTCCTACCTTTGTTTCTGGTCATGTCGGGCGGTGATGACAAATTTTGAAGAACATAGATGATATCTGAATACCATGGGGAATCAACAAAAATTTCCGATACCTGAAGTGGCGAATTCTCCTCATCTTCATCAGACATAGTAGCGATCAGATTTATGTCTAATGCGTTCAAATTGGATTCAGCCATAATTTTCGCCAGCACCTGTCCCTTAATCAGTTTCGTGGGCTTTATTTCCACATCATATTCAAGAAAAGATGCGATCCACTTACCCCGTCTTCCTTCCGGATCAGTATGTACTAAAACTCTTTCACGGTAGCGTTAGGAACATAAGCTAAAATATGGGAATGCAAAATGTATACCCGGAAATCCTTCAATGCCTTTACCAGTGCCAAAGCTTGCTTCTCAATGATGTTGTATTTCAGGGCTGCGTCTCTAATAGTTTGACTGAAAAATGCTATGGGCTTCTCATGTCCATCTCTTTTCTGCATTAACACAGCTGCCATGGTGTGTTTTGAAGCAAAGGAAAACAAAATGAAATCTTGGGTGTAATCCAGGCTGATTAACACCGGAGCTGAAGATAGTGCCAACTTCACCAAATCAAAGGACTTTACCGCATCTTCCGTCCACTTCACTTGGCTGTCCTTCTTCAGCATATTTGTTATTTCTCTCAAATGCTCAGCAATGTTAGGGAAAAAACGACGCAAAAAGTTCATTTTACCATTAAAATACTGAATCTCTTTCTTGTTCCTAGGAGGGTCAATTTGTTGGATTGCTTCAACACGTGCCGGATCAATACGAATTCCATCTTTGGAAATAATGTGACCAAGTAACTTACCTTCATCCATGGCGAATAAGCTCTTCTTAGGAGTAAGCAAGACACCATATTTTCTACACTTCTGAAAAACAACCTTCAAGTGATGCATGTGCTCTTCATCTGAATTTGAGAAGACAATCAAATCATCAAGGTATATAACAAGGAAAACATCTTTTTCATTCGCAAAAGCCATGTCCATCGCCCGCTGGAAAGTTGCACCAGCATTCTTCAAACCAAATGGCATCTTGGCATAGTGAAATGTTCCCCACGGAGTGGTGAAGGCTATTTTGTCATGGTCATCCTCATGGACCAAGATTTGGTTATATCCAGAATACCCATCAAGTAGTGACATCCGAGATGCACCCACTACTCACTGCAATATATGATCCATCTTAGGCAATGGATAATTTTCCTTCAATGACACCTTGTTCAAATTTCTGAAATCAATATACAAACGGATCTCACATGTCTTTTTCCGCACCGGCACTAAATTTGAAATCCAATCAGAAAACCTGATAGGAACAATGATTCCTGCTTTGTACAACCTGTTTACCTCCTTCTCAATCGATGGCAGCAATTTCAGATTGATTCTTCTTAGCTTTTATCTGAAAGGCTTCTGATTGGGATTAATAGGGATAGTATGCTGGATGATATTAGTGTCATATGTCTTTAAATCTGAGTAATCCCAAGCGAAAGCATCAAAAAATGAAGTCAACAAACTCACATATTCAGCTCTTACCTCTAGTGACAATGACTTGGATAACTTTACCATTTTGGGGTTTTCAGCTGTCCCAATATTTACATCCTCTACTCCTTTTTCAGTCGGTCGTAAATTTGGCTTCTTGGCCACATCATCCTGATCGAAGAGTTCTTCTAAAGGTATCAAACCTTTAGGAATAATGTTATCTTTCAGCTGTAACACTTCCATTTGATTAACTTGAACATCATCACTATCATCAAATTCCATATCGATTGAGGTATCTTTGACCTTACCTTTACTTTGCAGAAAATCATTAATCTCATCATCATCTTGGAAAACTTGCCAACATCTTTGATTATCCGGGACGGTAGGATGGTGCTTCACATGGATCTCGAATTTATTACTTGAATTCATTGGGATTTTCAAGTTACTTGCTGCCTTGGCAAGAGCATCTGCAATTCCATTTTGAATGTGAGGAATACAAGTCAAGGTGTAATCTGAAAACTGCTTCAAAATATCAAGGACAACATTCCGGTAAGCCCGCATCCGTGGATGTTTCGTTTGATATTCTCCCTTTACCTGCTTAATCACCAATTTGGAGTCGCCATAGACCGCAATTCTCTTAGCTTTCAGCTTTCTAAGAATCTTTAGGCCAGAAATCAGAGCTTCATACTCAGCCTCATTGTTCGAACAATCAAATGCCAACTTATAAGAACATACCCGTACATTGCTCGGTATTTTGTCAGGAGCGGAAAAAGGACTGCGTACCCAAATACCAATCCCAGCACCATCATTGCCCACTGTGCCATCGAAATCCATGGTCCATAGACCTTCTTCATCATCCTCTAAGTGCTGAAATTGTGCTAGCTCTGTTTTTTCTGCTTGTTTTCCACTCTCTTTAGCTGATTGCTCAAGTGTGCTTTCCGGTAGCTGCCTTTCTTTCTGCAAAATTTCTATGAAATTCTTGGTAATCTCTGGGATATCTTCTGCTTGAACTAACTGACTATCTACATCATTAAAACTATCGGCAAACAAAACAAAAGAATCTAGATCTGTATGTACATAATTAAGCGGATGATTAACCAGTTTCTCCTTAGTGGTAATCATATACTTCATTTTTTGTTCCCGATACAACTTTCTCATTTGGCCAAACACGGGAATTGTCGCATAGGAGAAATCTAACTGTAATGTCCCTTTCAATTTTTCTCCCCAAGATCTGGAAAGCAACATACCAAATCTCGGAGGAATGTCTGCTACAACAACGTCCATCAAAACATTCTTTGTAGGAATCTGATCAAAACTTACAACCAAGTCTTTAATGAGCCCAATGCATCTCACTTTGCTAGATTCAAATGAATAAATATCGTGGTACTTCTTTTAAAGCAATGTCTAAGCTTCTTCTCTGATTTCTTTTAAGCATAGGTTTGTAGAGCTTAAAAGTGAACATGGCATTATACAACACAAACTCATGTGGCAATAGTGATGTAAAAAGAAAAGAGGTGGTACTTAACATCACAGACTCTGCATCCTAAAGTGGTGACCTCATAGTTCCGGTTGATCATCTTCATCCTTCACCATATCTTGCATGGATAAATTAAATTCTAGAAACTGACATTCACTTGGTGTTTCTCCATTAGTTGATTGATCAGGAATAGATACCTTCAATTCAAAATCTCATTCTCAAATTAAGTGGAAGAATCTTTGAGTCTCTTTGGTGGAACCTCTTTTATTCTCAAACCTTCTCCTCGGTATTTAAGCTGATTGAATTTTTCTGTGATGTGTGACTTGAAACAATGAGATCCTTCTCTTTGCTTTCTGCTTTGGCAGGTGAATCATTTTTAGGCGTTGAAACTTCCTTCCTCTTCTGAATTGGATTGATTGGTACATCTCTATTTCTAAGAGAGTATTTCTTCTGTGGAGCTGACAATGCATTCATGTAACCTCTTTGATACTCATCCGACTCCTCCTCAAGGGCTGCATCATTTTCTAGGATAAATCCTCATCTCTTTGTACTGCTGAACTTTCTGCATACTCATCATCTTCGGTGATATAAATGGGCAAATCGTCAGGAGTAAAGAAATTATTTTCCTCCCCCACTACATCATCTTCATCATATGAATCCTGACCAACAAAATTCTGCTGAAGAGGTGTCTTTACTTGCTGCTAGACTGCTGGTTCTTGTGCTCGCTATTCTCATTGCTTAATCCTGAATTGGGGCTGTTGCTGACCACGGAAGTTAGGATTCTGAACTTGTGGTTCGGGCTTATCAATAGTGAGCCTTTCGAACATCTTTCCCATTTCACGAAGTATCTTATCTGTAGATGTAGAAGCTTCTTCCTTTATCACAACTTTATTCTCGTCTTTCAGTCTAGCTCTCTTATCATTCAAGTTTGCCTCTACACTCACAGCAATCTTTTGCATGTCCTCTAAAGTAGGCAGATCTCTATCTCGTAATGAATAGGCCATCTCCGGATCAAAACCATTCGGGAATTTTAACAAAGCTGACTTCTTAGAAGGCCTCAAGTCATCAGGAATTGCATTATACACCGTATTAAATATGATAATATAGTCTTGAACGAACTCACCAGGATTGCGCTTGATCTTAGTATACTCAGAAGTGATTTGCAGCGGATCTTTCTTCATCTCCCACCGATCTAGAAACTGTCTCTGAAGATCTTCTAATGTATTAATACTTCCGAGTTGTAAAGCTCTGAACCACTTGCGTACCTCACCTCCAAAAGTTTGGACAAACAGTCTCATGGAGACATTCTCTTCATCAATTTCATGCAGGTCCAAAAAGTCTGTCATTCTAACAATATGCTGATGAGCAGGCACACTTTGAAGCGTACCATCAAAAAAAGTAATTTTACTCTGATAATCAGTGGGCATAGGATCCAAATTTTCTGGCAAAACAAGAGGTGCAAATATAGCAGCCATGGCTCTCGGTGGATTTACAATTTGTCTTGGAGAAACGGGTGGAGTGGGAGCAGTAGGTGTGTGAGGTGTATGTGGTGGAGATGGAGGAGGAACTACTACTGATTGCTGATCAGATATCAATGTTTGCACTGGAATGGTAGGAATAAAAGAAGGCTCAGCGTGAACTTGTAAATCAGATGTAATTACTGATGGACCAAGAGTTTCAGAAGCGGATTCAATAAACTCGGGAATATTCGTTGCCACAATGGAGTTTTGAAGATTTATAATGTAATTATCAATGGATCGATTGGCTTGTTCAACCTCAATATACTTAATGAATTCGAGATTTATGACGGTAGAACTAGTAGCACTTTCAGATTTGGTTTCAAACAAGGATAACTCGAACTGATCATCAAACTCAATGTCTTCGATGTATTCAAATACAGTAGGGTATGAATGAGATTTAAACAGAGGAAACCTAGGAGCTTCTCGATGGAAAATTCTTGGAATCAGATTGGGATTCTCATACACTAGAGGCGGATTTGGATCAGGATTTGATCTAGTATGTCTTCTGGAAGCCAGTCTGTTGATCTATTCAAAAATTAAAGGACAAAACAATCTATTCAGCCTGTGAAATTCTAGACTCAATCATCCAAAAGTCCAGAACGATAAAATATACTGGGGTAAATCACAAGGAAAATGTCTCGTTCACAAGCTAAACCAGAGATTGACTGAAGCAACGTTTATCTACTTCCGCTAATGCAAGGCAAAAGCGTTTCGAAAGCTACCTAGCATGACTTCAGACTTCGTCTGTAACTTATGAAGCAAATAACATCAACAAGAAAACCATCTTCTTCCCCAGTATGGTCGCCACTATGTTAGTTCCCAAATCCACCTTAGGCTGAAATAAGGCAGAAGAAGGATAACACCAAACCACGCTCAGCCTCGTAGCTAGCCCTACGAGGACAGGAGAGGGCTCTCTCGGGGTCATTCTCGATGAAAATATTCAAAGGGGCTTGAGATGACTAAAAGAAAAACTAATCTTAGGCTAGCTAAACAAATAGGAGGGTTTGATTTTGATTTTTAGAGGTTTTTGTTGGAAAAAGGGAAAATCACTTTTTGGGCTTGGGGATGAGGCCAAATCTTGCAGAGTTCAAGTTGGGGTAGGGTAGGCAACGGCTTTGATGTCCTAGATTGAATGAATGGATGGAAAATACTGCTGAGGAGTTGAAGAGGGCAAGAGTGTGCAAGGATCCTCTTCAAACTGACGAAGAACATAAACAACTAAACAAAAGCTTAAGGCAGAGCACCATCAAATCAATGAATTCTACCTCAAATACTCATTTGTTTAATTCAAAAGCATAGAGAAGGGAAATTGCATACATATAACATTAATGAAACTTAAAATAACATGAGAAGAAAATCATCAAAACTCAGAAGCCACAAGAATCCCAACAAGTGCTGCAAAACTCTGGTCTTTCCTTTGCCAAAAACTAAAAATGTATGTACAATGAGGTGCCAAACTTTTCCCAAGAGTCCAACCCTGAAAATGTCTCAGAAATTACAATATATAGACAAGTCTAACCCCTTCCCATGCCTCTAGGGGTCGAGCTCATGCTTCTAGGAGCATTTTTAACCAATTCTAAACATGGAGCTAAAATCTAGGCAGCCAAACAACTTGCCTCTATAAGCTAGGAAACTGATCCATTCACTTGATTTTAACTTTTTAGTGAATGAATCATCTAGAACAAGTAAATACATGCAAAAATTACATCTTGGTTACCAAATTACATCAATATAGATCAATCCTCTCATGAAAAAGTAAAACTAGTCAAAACTGGCCGAATTCCTGAGCTGGAAGGTGAAAAATAGGTTGAATTCCTCTATGCGCTGTGCTCAAAAGCTCTATGCGCCGCGCTACTTTGGACTTGTTTTTGGAGCACTTCCCGAAGTCCAAATTGAGCTCATGATAGCTCTTTGGAAAGCCCTGGATGTATGCTATGCAACCCAAGTGGCATGTTTCAATTTGGAGCTCATTTTCCCCTCCAAAACTTCAATCTCCCAAAAGTACTTCCTGCTGGTGCAAAAGGTGGCAGAAAGGTGATTTTCATGGTGTTTTTGGCCCTTAAGACCTCCTAGAATTTGATGAAATGCTTCAGCCATTCCTGAGCATGCATAAATTACCATGATAAATCCAAAAATATCAATTTTTCCTCCAGAAGGTGTCCCAATCATAAGCGCGCGTCGGTAGGCGCGACGCGTCGGGCGGAAAAACTTGTTTTGCAACCAAAATTTTCAAAATGAAAAAATCTTCTCCAAATTTTCTGAAATTTGGAGTGAAGGTCTCCCATCATGTCTCATGCTCAGCTAAGGAAGCATCGGCCAAGATTCAGAGTGGATCCGGCCTCTTTCGACGTTTCAGTGCTCTTCTCAGCCTTGCTTTCAGGATCTTCATTTTTGCTCTGCAAACATGTGTATGGTCCCAATAGTGACCTTTCATATGTCTGAGCATGTCTTTGTCCCTGTTGGCCTTTTCCAAGAGCTTCTACAGATGAATGTCGACATGCGTAAGGCAAGTCTCTCGCTCAAATGGTGTCATGTCACTTGGTCTCTTCCGGGCCAATTGTCGATCTTCACGGATTTGCTGCAACTCTATAAGTGTGTGCTGATCCTCCAGTTTTTTATTACGCTGCTCCAAGTAATTTATCACCCACTGAGCTCTCGACAGTTTCTTAGTCAGCGTGTCAATATCGGCCTTTTGTTCTTGGATGATCTCTTTCAGTTTCAAGCTAGGAGAGCTCGCATCAACATCGATCAAAACAAAATCAGTATCTTGGCCTCTCGAGGGGCCCTTATCGTGCCTAGGCATCTTGCCTCTGTCCTGAACCTGTACCTGTGCTGATGTCGAAGGCAAGACCCCTTTCACACCATGTGGAGATAGTACTCGCACTGCTGATGAAGTCAACGAGACCCCTTCCACTCCAGGTGGAGATAGTACTCGTCGTGTCGCTGCAAATAAGGCTCTGTGGCCTCTCTGATATGTCACATACATTGGAGCACTAATAGGCTCAGTATCAGGAACCTCAAACTGGTGTGAAGGCTCTGCCTCATCATGAAAAACCTCGGGAGGCTGTGGTGCTGCAAAGAAATCCCGAGAAATGAACTCATCCCATGTGATGCCCTGCTGTGCGAGCTGATGTGCCACCATGATCTTGATAAGCGCGTAATGGTAAATGTTGTTATGCTGCTGCGCTGGGGTCTTCTTCTGCACAAGGACCGTCATCCGCTCTATGTTACGGTACATGAAATATGGAATGCTCATCAACCGAACTCTCGTGAAATGCATCAACAGTCTGATGTGGGAGCATGACACAAGCGTGAAAAGCGCCCTTCACAACTGAAGTACCTAATGATCAGTTTCATCAATGGTGCATACTCCTCCTTCAGAAATCAGAATGGAAAAACCATGCTCAACTGCCTCAAATATCCAGGTCTGATGTAAGGCTCATAATAAGCTCTATCCAACTGCTGTCGCTTGTTCCACTCCTCAGCGATGTTTGGAATCTCGGTCGCCTCAGAAATAGTCTCTGGTGACAAAGTAAAATTTACTCCAGCAAGGTTTACACGACCATTATGCAAATTTAGGACAAATAGGCGAGCTAACTCATGATGATGCTGAGTTCAGGCAATCATATCACAATACTGGAAACATGACTGACGCTGAAAAAAATCCATTGCAAGCGGGCAAGCCTGCAACTGTGTCAAAGAAGTGGGTTCTTCCCTGACATGCCTGCCACTTTTGTGAGATCTCCTTGGCACATTTAGTTCTGTTGTAGAATCACTGTCCTGCTCGTATCCCTGCTCATATGGTGAATATGTCTCTGAAATGGTGCTGAAAATGTGTTTTTCAACTGTGTGTTTGGTTGGTCAGAAAATGAGCAATTGGAGTATTTGTTTCAATGTCAAACATGTCACATATATATCAAGGTGCTATAAGAAATACCACAGTGGGAAGAGGACTGTCAAATGAGTTCCAAGTGTGAAGACAACCACTATTTGACTGTATGGGGATTTGGGGATTATAAGTAATGGGAATGGGTGATAGTGAAATAGTGATAGCAATAGGGGGGTAATTTAGGGACAAGAGTCAATGAAATGGGAATATAAAAGTGAAATCAAGGACATAAGCTAGCCTTTGAATGTTATGGCAATTAATCTTTTGTCGATGGAGGGATGTAGTAACAAGTGATAGGGTTTGGGATTTAACACAGAGGGTCAAAGGGGTATAGGGATATAGGATAGAGGAATAACAATGGGACTATGGGACTGTGGTGTATATTGTGAAAAGCTAGCAGTGACAACAATGACAGTAAATGGTAAGAGCATACATATCAATGAAATGAGAATTGAAGCACCAAATTTCACGTTTTGAAACACCTCCCTTTAACCCTTGGAAGCAAATTTCGATGTGGATATAGGGTTAAATCTTTCACCATTCAAACACCAACATCTTCACTTCTAAACCACAGCACCATAGTTTAAAATCATTGAATGAGCTTGGACAAACTTACTTGGAGAAGATAGCACTGAACCAAATCGAATTTTCACCAGGCGAAGTTGATTTTCGGCCTTAGGGCTCTATGCGCCGCGCGCAGACCCAGTGCGCCGCACTGGTTTGGTGCGCCGCGCCTCTTTCCTATGCGCTACGCGCAATGTTAACACACAGTCACGACCTCTGAAAAACGTGGTTTTCTTTCCAACTTTCAATTCAACTTCTCCTTTGGATTTTGTGAATGATTCTTGAGGCAAATGGGTTAAATAACCTTGAGAAATATCTTGCAAGAGATGGCTTTGATTTTTTCTTCCTCCAAACCCATTTTGTAATGTTTTTATTTTGGCACTTTGTCTTTTAATGAAACTCTGTCTTTTGCCTTTTCACTGACTTTCTGAGCTTTAACTGATGAAATTAGTTGTTTTTTTTTCAGGGATGTTTGGCGTTGATGTTTGGAAAAGTAAAACCAGAGCCTGCTTTGAAATCTTCAAGACGGAAAAATACATGATTATTACAAAGATGAATGCGACAATTTCTTATTCAAAATAGAGTTTTGAACAAGAAATGTCCTCAAATATGTATGATGATGAAATTTTGAATTGAGAGCTTATTGAAAACCTCCTCATGGCCTGTGGGCATTTATTGATATTGTCAAAAGACTAAACCCTAGACTCAAAAACCAAAAGATTCTTTTTGACCAAAATAATCATTTATGACTGTGAATGACATGAACTGAACTTTGACGATTTTGGAGAAATTTTGACTAACCCAGCAGGTACAAGCACGAGGGAAACAAGAAAACCGAACCCTTCCGTCAGTCGATGGCATGCCCCTAACGGAATGCAGATGAGCAAGAGGAATGAGACACCTAAACAATGAAATGAAAATAAAGAAATGATCTCTAACGGAGGGCTGTAAAGACCGACTCTAACACAATCTTAGGACTGCAACTCTGGCATTCTTGTATTCAGGGTTAAACCCCTTGGTTTTGAGCTAGTTCTTAAGGGAAGGGTCAATCCTTCTTCTAGAAAGCTAGTAAAGGGGATTCTCATCTATTTCTTGTATCATTCAGCTATATGTGTGTAAAGCTGTGGTAATACTATGTTATTTCATAGCTGGTTGTGTAGATCTACTCTTTTGTACTTATGCTTTCAAGAAACCCTTGCCGGGTTATCTCAGTAATGTATTGAAGAGACTAGATCTCTGTTTTCTCAGCATATTTCTTAATATAACTCCAGATATGTGGTTTCCTATCATATTTTTGCAGAAACCCTCATTAAATCATGAAGTCAATTGCTTCAGAAATTCTGGATGGTGTAAGTCATGGGATTTGGGTGTTTTTAAGCAATTTTGAGGTCGGGAGATCTGTTTAACTTAGCAAAAGGGATTTGTTTATGATCCCCTTTTGTATTCATAATACATATTATAAGGGATATAAGTGTTATTTCTCACTGTTCTAGCGTAATTGTTTGGAAATAACATTTTTATGGTCAATATTGCTGAATTTTCCCTTTCGGGATACTACAACAATTCTTCAGACGAAAGATAATTGAGATATCTACGATATTTCTTTTCTATTGATGATTTCTCCTCTCTTTCCCTGTGGCCAACCTCCAATTTTTCCTTAAACTCGTGAATAGAAATCTTCTTGTCATGGGTCAGCATGAGGAGCTCCCAATGCTGCTTGACCTCTGCTATGATCTCACCCCAGACAAGTCGTCTCACTTCTAGCAATGAAATGTTACCTTTAATTTGATTTTTTTTAAGTCTCCGATAGACTTCTCATATCCCTGAGATTCCTTGTGGAGGTTATCTACCTCTTTCTCAGGGATTAAATAGTCTTTTGATTTTCTTCGTAGGCAACCCTGGCCTCGTCTAGGAGACGACGGGTAGTGCATGTTTCATCCTCCGACATCCTTAGATCTACCAACACCTTGAAGAGATACTCTGGAGTAGTCTATGGATCCTCTGGCACTGGAACTATGCACATATGTTCACCCAACTTGAGTCTTAGATCTGACAACCTCTTGTTAAGCCCAATGATTTCCTTATCCTTCTGAGTATTATCTTCTTCCTTTTGAGCGAGGGAATATACAAGAACTTTTTTTTTCCTCTCTACTTGGGAAAGTTCCTCAGTCTGAATAGGTTTAGAGTGAGGAATATTCAACTTTCTCCTCAACTCTTGTACCTCCAAAAATTACTTAGTTAGAAGGGCTTGCAATGTTGAATTGGTATCAACACCTTTTCCTCTTATCACTTTTCTGGTGTTCTCCAGATGAGTAGCCATAGACTTAGCACTAGCCCTTTCTCTTCCCTAAGTGTCCTTCATTTGATTCATATTCCTTTCCATCCTCTATAGGGTGATTGTATGCTTCACTACCTCAATCTTTAGCATATCCCTGATACATTGGTGCAAATCCAACTTATCTGGCAGGGGAATGTTGCCTAGATTTAGTATAATTTTCAAAGCTCTGTATTGGGATCCCGAAGGTGCGGTCTGTAAGGCTGACTACTAGATGGCCAATATGAGCTGCTCTTTATCCATATCTAGGACTAATTTGAGCTTCGTATGGTGTTTATATACAAACTGAGAAAGTTTATTAGTTAGCTTTTCTCTCGCGGTCTTGTTCTTGGTCTCAATTTGATCCCTTGCATCATGTTTTCCTTATGTGACCACCTGTGAAAGCTTTGAGGGGGCTGAAGATGATGAAGAATCAAAGGAGAGTAGAAATCCTAGCTTATATTTATCAAGACCCTTGATAAAAGGGACCTCTTCATTAGATAATTTGGCTTCTAGGTCCTCTGGTCCTTTACTTCTCTACTTTTTACTGTGGTGTTCTTCCTCATCAACCTCCATGAACCCTTGATTTCTTGAGTGGTCCCCCTGTTCCTGCCCTTTTTCCTCAGCAATCACATTATCTCCTTTTCCTTCAGAAGCTAAGGATTTTGCCTCCATTTGTGTATCCAAAGGCCACGTATCAAGGTTAGTTTTCCATTCAATGAGAGGCCTAGGTTCATGCTCATATGTTGTTAATTTAATATTCTTCTTCCTACTTGTGAGGAACCCGTTAGGATCATAATGAAAGACATATCCATGAGGGAGATTCATGTCCCACAACATCCTTTCCACCATGGAGAGGGCATGCCTTGAATTAATAGTGAAAGGGCCTATAGGAAGTTGGAGCTTTAAGATGTGCCCTTTTTTTGCGGGCACGAAGTGGATTTGGTCGGCACTTAAGACCTGATAAATGAAATCGAGGGAAAATATCCTCATGGACGGGAACACTAGCAGGTGATAAGGAGGTAATTCAGCACCATAGACCCTGATCTCGATGTGGTCTTAGAACAGGTACCAATCACCTGTGTAATGTTTCAATGAACTGGAGCCAATCCTTCTTCTCAGGAAATATTATGGGCGGGGAGCTGTCATGTATGATAGCATAAGCTATGGACATAAAATAGGTAACTAACTTCACACACCCCTTCCCCTGTGGCTGTTGGCGAATTTCCGGAGTCCACTCAAAAATAGACTTGGATTTAGCATTTCTCCTGGAGAACCTGTTCAGGCCTAGACCTTCAAAATTATCCGCATGCTCAAACAGGAATAAGTAGAAAACCAAAGAGAAATATTTGAAAGAATAGAAGGAAGACGTATCTTGGAACTGGGCTTTAATAGCCTAGTCCAGAAAGGAGGGTATATCCAAAAGGATCTCAACCTGCATCATAAGCCATAGGAACCCTAAACTTGCCTTAGTCACCATCTCGGCGTCCTCAAACCCTAGCATTAGCGAGATAATCACTAGAATAGGCTATATGGTGCTATGGAAATATTAAAAGGGAATAGAGTCTGTGTGAGGGAAAGATAATAGGCGTGCATCAGAAATAAGATTGAGGAAACCACTCTGCTTCTCCAAGGGTTGATTCAAGAAATGGCAGTAGAGCATAACTTCAGAAAACTTGACACAGTCCTGGGCAGGAGGTTATCATAGGGCTTTCCTGATGAGGTGGGGGGTAATCTCCAAAATATTGGTTCCCCAAGTGGAAAGGAAGATATCCTTCTGCTCGATGTAGACTTCCCCAAGCCAGAAAATGAATTCTGGGAATGGATGGGTCATCGGGGTAATTTGGTAGTACAGCCCTGACTCGAGGACTCTAAATACATCTTCATTCCTTCACTGAAAATCAAAGAGCTCAGCTCTGGTGTGGGCTACATTGAAGGGATAGACTGCTTCGCAAAGTTGGGCATGAGTGTTAGTGAGGGGATCAAGTCTAGGAGAAGTCCTAACCTCGTGAGCTTGGGGGCTTTCGGGGCAGAGCGCTTTAGATTTTCCATGATTATTTAAAAACAAAATTAAAAGGGAAATAGCTAAAAGGAAAATTACGAAATACATGAAATAAGAGTGAAGTAGCAAGGGAAAACAACACGAGAGTGAAAATCAACCAGTACTAGAGTTTTAACCTACCTGATAGAGTGAAATACTAGTAAATAACCAGTAAAATTGCATAGTCAAGAGTAAAACACGCTACGGAAAATAGGGTTTTACTGAGTATCAAGGTGGGGTGACACTTGTAGGGATGAATTTGTAATAACATCGACAATGAGACACTTGGCACCAGGTGGTTGGCTTGTAATAGTCGAGTAGGTGGGGGCCACGTGCCAGACAAGGTAGGTACTGGCCTTCGTACCACCCACTAGACTTACCTTAACGTAAAAAAAATACCTGCATCAATTTCTCAGCTCTGGTGGGCCCCTTCAATCTTTGATAGGGTGGACGGAGGCCTTCACCCCCTTTTCTTTCTCCTACAGAAATAATTTGATTGGCCCAGAGGAGGGATGACGTCACCTCCTCCGGGGGGTCAGCTT
Organism: Pinus albicaulis; assembly: GCA_034641835.2. NCBI lineage: Eukaryota > Viridiplantae > Streptophyta > Pinopsida > Pinales > Pinaceae > Pinus > Pinus albicaulis. The sequence continues at coordinate 218,422,672 of CM076574.1, forward strand.
CGGCCACATTAGCTCCTTTAGGATGGCAATGGAAAGGCTATCGGCGGACAATACTTAGCATCTAGTTTCGCCATAGAATTGTAAGCATGCCACCCTTTGCTTTTAGACTCCTAATTCCCTTTATTCGCTTACCATACCACGTTGTTTGTTTCTACGAGATCTTTTGACCATTTTACTGCTCCTTATCCTCTGAGCCCATGCTTTCTTTGCCCAATAGCTCCTTATATTTTATCAATGAGATCACAAGCCAACAATGGCTCCACTTGGGGATGGCATGCTCACTCTTGAGGGTGTCGAGAACTTCGCAGACCACCAGCTTGTGCATTAGTTAGTATACACAGGGCGTCTTAAAAATTTTCGAGTACTTCTAGAAAGAGTTAAAATGAAAATGCATGCAAAAAGTAAAGATGAAATATATACAGTGTGGAGGATATATAAAATTGGCCATTGCGACTATTGTTAGTACTAAAAATAAGGCTTGAGGAATTTCCTGTTCACAGGCATTTCAATCAGGTCCCCTTGCAAATTTTCCAATTTGAAGGTGTTGTTATCCTTGGCTTTTGCTACCTTGAATGGTCCGAACCAGAGTGGATTGAACTTTCCATGTTTACCTTTGTCCACCCATCTAATGTCCCACCTCAACCCTAGGTCCCCTGCTTGTATTTATTTATATTTTTATCATTGATCAAATAGAAATTTCATTTATCCTGATATTCAACCAACTTGATGTTCACCTGAGCTCGTGTTTCATCCAGTTCTACAAGCTGATTCATTGTCCTGATGAGATCATTTGGTTCTTATTCATTGTCCTGTAGAAACGTGGCCACAGGTAAAGTGTGTTGAATGGGGAACACCGCTGCTCGGCCATACACCAGCTCGTAGGGAAACTTTCTAGTGGATCTTTTACTAGTAATGTGATTTTCCCAAAGTGAAAACTTAAGATGGGAGTCCCAGTTCTTCTAATTCTCACTTATGGTATTTTTAGGATTCTTACCAAAGTCTTATTGGATGACTTGGCCAGCCCATTCCCCTGTAGATAGTAAGCCGTAGAATGTCCCAGAGTGATTATACTACTGGAAAAAGTTTATGAATTTGGTAGACTTGAATACTTAGGCCTTATCAGTGATAATTTTAGTCGGGCACCCAGACCTAGGTATTATATTCTCCTCCATAAATTTAATCACCACCCCATCCGTGGCATTTCTCACAGGCACATGTTTGACCCACTTGGTGAAGTATTCTGTGGCAGTGAGAATCCAACGGTGTTGGTTGCTGGAGGTGGGGTGGATCTCCCCGATAAAATCAATACCCCATTTCCTGAACAAGTCTTCGATATGTATCGAGATCAGCGGTAGTGGTGCAATTTTTTTCTTTTCTACAAAGGTCTAGAATTTTCCACAAGCTAGAACATGAGCATGTACATCTCCAAACAATTGAGGCCAGAAGAAACCTGCTTTCAGGATTTTGTGAGCTGTAGACCACCAGCTGTAATGTCTGTCATATACACCATCATGAAATCCTACCATCACCTCACCCATGTCCTGATCTATTAGACATAGTAGAAGAAATCCTGACGGATCCCTCCAATATAATCATCCATTCACCACAGCATACTTCTGCAACCTTAATCTCAGGGTACAATACTTAGCCTTGTCAAAATGGGGAGGATATCTTAGATTAAGGAGGTATTCCACCACATATTTATATTCATGCAGATAAAAGGTATTTTACGTGCATCTTTTTTACTGAGGTTTCTATTCCACACTGTACGTTTGTTCCTTTTGATACTTCTCCTCACTCCATGGAAAGATTTATACCTAAGGCCTGGCAGTTGGACTTTGATAAAATCTTAGCCAATCCCTATCCTTTAATGAGCTTAGTGGGCCTAATCTCTAATTCATATTCTTGAATCTTGGCGATCCACTTGCCCCTCTTGCCTTCACTATCTCCCTGTATTAGAATGTATTTTACTGTTGCTACGGGTACGTAGGCAGTTATGGCCGACTGCAAAAAATATATCCATAAAGCCTTTAACGATTTGACCAGGGTATAGGCCTAATTTTCTAGGATATTATACTTCAATTCTGCGTCCCATAGGACCTGACTGAAAAATGCAACTGGTTTTTCGTTCTCGTCATCATTCTTCTGTAACAGCGCTGTAGCTATTGTGTGAAGGGAGGAAAAAGAAAAGATCATGAAAGGCTTGCTATAATTAGGGCCTGCCAGTACTGGAGCTTTAGCAAAAGCTTGTTTAATTCTATTGAAAGAAGTCATTGACTAGAGGGTCCATTTTACTTCGTTATACTTCTTGAGCATCTTCATAATATGTTAAATGATCTCAGCATAATTTGGAATGAACCTCCTCATGAAATTTATTCTCCCCAAGAATACCGCAATTTCCTTTTTATTCTGTGGGAGGGAAATGCATTTGATCACTTCTACCCATTTCGAGTCAATTTTCACTCCCTCTTTAGTCACTATGTGTCCCAGCAGCTTCCACTCTTCTAGGGCGAACATGGACTTATGGGGGTTCAACGATAGTCCGTACCTGCGGCACTTATCGAAGGTCCGGCGAAGATGTTCAATATGCTTAGCATCACCCTTTGAGAACATAGTGATATCGTCCAAATAAATTACTACAAACTTATCTTGCTCTCCTACGAAAGCAATTTCCATAGCACGTTGAAAGGTGGCACTGACATTGATTAGACCGAAAGGCATCCAGGCATACATGAAGGTCCCCCATGGCGTGGTGAATTTTTTTTTCTTCTGATCTTCTGGTAGAACTACCACCTAGTTATATCTAGAGAAACCATCCATCATAGACATTCGGGAGGATCCTACCACATTTTGAAAAATGTGGTCCATCTTTAGGAGAGGATAATTGTCTTTGAGTGAGGACCTATTTAGATTTCAGAAGTCCACACACACTCTTATTTCTCTGTTCTTCTTCCTTACCAGGACCAAGTTGGCCACCCACTCTGATTATCTCATGGGGACAATTATTTTAGTCCATAGTAGCTTCTTAATCTCTTTCTCAATTGCTGGGAGTAGAAATGGATTAATCTGCCTCAGTTTCTGATTGTGAGGCTTGGCGTCTCCTTTGAGAGGAATATTTTTTTGGATGACCTCAACATCGAAATTATTTAGATCCTGGTATGACCAGGTGAAGAAATATTTATGTGCTTGGAATAATCGGATTTATTTATTTTTATATTCCTCAGGGACTCCCTTGGACAGCTTTACCACCTTCGGGTCTCCCTTCGTCCTGATATTTATATCGTTCACCTACTCATCTTGTGTCATCTTATTAGGGTTGAGTGGTATATCATTCTTATCGAACAATATTTCCAAGGGCATGAGGCCTCTCGAGATGGCATTCCCTTTTTGTTGCAGCACACGATGTTTGGCCAATGTCTCCTCCCACTTGGTTTGTGGTTGGTCATTGGCCTCTTCATCCACTACGTCAATTACCAAATTAAAGAATTTTCCAACCATCTCTATGAAGCGCTTAACTTGTTCCTCATCCTTGAAGACTTTCCAGTGCTTCACATTATCTGGGATGGAAGGGTGATATCACACCTCCACCTCATACCTGAGAAGAGGATTATGTGGTGGGCAGAAATTGTTAGTTGCAATAGTGATTGAATCGGCCATCTAATTGTTGTCTCTTGACATGAACTGTATATTAAAATCCAAGAATAAGTTTTCCACCAGGTCCCATATCTCATTTCTATAAGCTCTGAGTTGCAGATGTTTAGCCTGACACTAGTCTTTTACTTGTCTTACTACTAGCTCCAAGTCCCCAAAAACTAACAGCTTCTGGATATTCATATTCGTTGATGTCTATAATCCAGGTAGTAGTGCTTCATATTCGACCACAGTGTTTGTGGTTTCGTACTCCACCTTAAAAGAGAGAGGGACCAGACATCCTTTGGGCCAAATCAAGAGCACTCAAGCTCCATTGCCTTCTCTCGAGTTGGCCCCATCAAAATGTAGAGTCCATATCTCGTTCTCATCTTTACTCATGGGTTCTTTCTGTTTTAGAGGGTAGAATTTAGCCTCCTGTAGGAAATATTCATCTTCTGTAATGTTTTGAAATGGAAATCAACAGTTTTTTCACCACTGAAATGTTCCTCTATCGGAAATATGAACAAGGCTATGTTAGAGATGGACTGAGAGGGCTTTTACCAATTATTTCACCTCTAGAAAGAGGATGAGAACCGGAGGCTATCTGGCCCTTTTCAGACTCTGACTATAGCTATGCAAATATTTCTTCCTTGGGAAGATCTTGCTCAAGGTAATGAGCTACATCAATATGCAAAACATAAGTATGAAGAGTAACTTGCTTAAAATTCAGAAAATGCTGGAGAACTCATAGCCATCTCATTATAATAATAGCAGCTGCAAATGTATACAAAATCTTGAGGGAAAATGATGCTCAAGATGAACAATGCTAATCCTCAAGGCAGAATTACAAGAATCATGAGATAAAAACTGCTACACATGTGAACCCTAGCTATGACTGCGCAGTTAATTGGAGACACTGCAACATGAAAAATGGAAATGAAATGATATTACAATAATAGCTCAAGAAATGAGGGGATGCAGCTCTCAACCCTTGAAAACAACACTACAACAATCCTATAGAGGATTGGATATAATATATGTACAAAATATAAATATACAATAATGCTGGAGTTGCTGGGTAGTAGCAGCAACTCAAAATATAAAATAGAAGGAGGAGAATGAATATGGCCTGCAAACTGAAACAACCTCCTCCAATGGATTCGTTGAGTGCAAGGCTGATCCCAGCACAAGAAATATCTTCCTCCAAAATGATGGAGCAAACCCCCACTGCAGACAAACTCTGAGATAACGCAGTCTATGGAAGGGACTGCGTTGATGAAGGTGGGAGAAGCTTGGCCTCCTGCCAAAATATGCAAATAATCTCTATAACCCCTCCTTGCTGATCTTCCCAAAGAATAGTAACTCCTTCCTATGAGAGATGGTACAAGGAATGGTGTTGTGGAATCTCCTCCACTGCAACACCTGCAACACAACCCAGTGACTGCATTGTAGATGAAGTAATGGCTATGACCAAATGCATGGACATGGAGAAATGAAGAGGAATCCTCCTTGAGCTACTCAAGGGAGGAGAGGAACTCCTAAACAGGAAACCCTCGTGCCAAAGGCACTGCAACTCAGTTGAACAGTTGGAGACTGCAAATAGACTCAAAGTCCAAATCTTCAATAATGCCCTATATGGCTACCTCATCCTCCTTATATGCAAAGTGATGCCTCTATGCCCTGGAACCCACCCAATTAGGGTTTCTCCCACAAGGAATCTTTATCCCTCTCTAACTGCGTTGTCTTCCCAATCAAGCTACACCCTCTTGGGCTGCGCTTTTGACTTGGTCAACATGGCCTCATCCTCATGTGTTTGCCCCCTTTTCATACTAGGAGGTGCAAAAATGGCTACTCCATGGATCCCCTTCTCACCTCATGTGGGATTTTATTTATGCAAATGGGTCTCCTTACCCACTTTATTTATCTCTTAGATAATATGAGAAAAATTTAATGTTCCAATTTATTTACAAAATTTTTGGAACATTACATCTTCTTCGAGAATGAGGCAAGAAAATTCACCCTCCTTACCGTATACCAGGGAGTTTGTTGAGCCATCAACCTTAGTAACCATCATTATGAACCTGAACTCCCAATATAGCCTCCTTTCCTCCCCTCCAAATAGTGGAATAGTAGCATAGGTGAGATTGAGTTTAATTGACCTGCCAATATTTGAACCCCAAGATCTGAACAACAACATTCCGAATCGGGCTGGAATGTCAGCTACTATGATATCCATCACCACGCTCTTGGCTGGGAACTAGGCCAATTTTACCACCAGATCTTTATCATGCCCAAACACTTAACCTTCTTGGAGTCTCAGATCCTTATATGGACAGGTAATTTGCAACCCCAATTTCTCCATGACAAACAACGGTAGTAGATTGTGTTAAGCCCCGAAATCTAGCATGCAATTGTGTAACAATAGATCATGAATGTCCAGAGAAACATATAATGGGGGGGTTGTTGAGTCTAATTCTTCTACGTGGGGGCCAAAGACCAACATGGGTCTTTCTTTCGGGAGATTGAGACTGTCAGGGAGAGGGACTACGCCATGGGGGAGCATGAATTTGTATACTTGAGCTTTATATGAAGGTTGTTTTAAAAGTTCGACTAGGGGCACAAGGATTTTAACCTTTTATAACTCTTTCTGGAGGTTGAAGATTGTAGTATTATTTTATGTAATGGCCTCTTTTTGTTTCTCTTTAGGAGCGATGGGTGAGTTTGAGGCTGCAGCAGAAGCCTTATGATTTGCAGGGGAATCAGGAACTAGCTTTGTGGAAGAAGAGGAAGTGGCTTTGTGGTGTATAGGCTCTTCTATAGGTTTTTTCCCCTTGTTGGAAGAATTAGGAGGGGCCTGCTCTTTTGGATTTGAATCTTCCTCTTTCTCTTGTACTCGATTCCTCTTTCTAAAGGATTTGAGGTCATACTACTTATGGAGTTGCGTTTGCATAAAATCAAAAAATTGCCTACAGTAATCATCAATATCCTGATCTTCTGGAGAATTTTCTTTCTCGTCTAGATCCTTCTGCAGAGTGAGCTCACCCTCCTCATATTCTGAGTAAGCCAGGAATTGGTCCTTCTGGAAATAAGGAGATTCCTCGATTTTTCCTTCCATTTTGTTATATTCCCGGATGGGAAAAGAAAGAATATAGTGCATAAAATGAAAAAAAAAACATATATTTAACACATGAAACCATGAAACCAATATGGAGCCATTATATTGATCATATATGCAGCAAATAAGTACAAAAAATTATGGCACAAATAATGAAATGTGATCACACAAGCCTCCAATACATAAACACTCTCAAAGTGAGATGTTGCTACTATACAAAATGCCAGAGAGGCTACTATAGGATAGTCATACTAAGCATAAGTACAGATGGAGATCATAAAATGATATAAAAATACTGATATAGGCTAAAATAAATACTACATATACAGATCTGCGCACTAGATCAACTCTCCAAGACAACCCAAGAGGGTTTCCGAAAAATGCACACAATGTGCCATTGTAAGCTGCAGCCCTAGGGCTAAAGGAATGCTGCAACAATAGAAATGAGAAGATATGGTTGTAGCTGATGTAGAAACCTACAACTCTTCTCCAATATATCCTCCAGATGAAATAATTTCTCCTCCATTGAATAAATCACCTCCCAAAATAACCACTGCAACCACCTGCGCAACTCCTCCCTAAAATAACGCAGATCTGGACTGCAATTGCATTGTAGGGGACAAATACTTGGCATGATGCCAAATATATCAATAAATCCAAATGGGCTTCTTTACAAACCTTCTAATGGATGGAAACCTTACTCCACTGCAAAAATAGCTCTGAAGAGACCCAATATAATTCTCGATTGCTCCACCCTGCAACACAGCAAAATATTCTGCAGAAACTACGCTGATGAATAAAGTTGTAGCCTAGCCTTAAGCTTGAGTGTGGAAATGAAGTGAAATACTCCTCCAAGAGGCCTCTCAAGGAAAGATATGGGAATCTCACTCGGGAACACCCTGTGCTAAACAACATTGCAAGTTCAACTAAACAGCTGAAGAATGCAAATAGTCATGCAGACCATAAACAAAATAATATCAAAACATAACCTCCTATCGCTGCCATCCTCTTCCTTATAAACAATGTGAGCCTTCTTGCCTTGGGTCCCACTCATTAGGTTTTCCACCATCATGCAATCAATCTCCCTCCAAAACTGCGTTGTCCCACCATTAATGCCACTCCTCCATAACAACACTGTTTGATTTGGTCAAAGTTGAACTATTCAACATGCTCCATCCCCTGCTCACACTCAAGGTGCTTAATTTAGCTGCTTGGATAGTCTCCTTTCACACTTGAAATATTTTTGTTGTTGCTAAAGAGATTTATGGGCCTCCCTACCCACTTATTCACTTACCTAGTGATAAAACAATCTATAATTCCATTAGCTAAAAGCTAAATTTTAGGAATATTATAGTCCTCCCCTCCAAAAATTTTCTTGTCCTCAAGCAACTGTAAGGGTGGAGAAAAATTCTCCCCTCCTAATCTTGTGGCCTCCTCATCAAATAGTCTCCACCATTGCTTCATATATTTTAGAACAATTATGTCTCCCAATGGTTCCACCCAAATGTGCAAGTTTGCCTTTGGTTGATAAACCAAATGGCTCTCATCATGAGAAAATGGAAGGTCTATATGGAAACCTTCTTACTGTACAATGGCCTCTTCAAGGTAGGAGTGATGACAAGCATAGGGGATCTCATTCCCAATGAGAAACTCCCATCTCCATGCTATCATCCAAATGAAATGAATGACCTTCCAGCATGGTAATTCATAGAAAAGTTCCTCCCAGATGTTCATGAGAAGCATATCCCAAGTGCTCCAAACAATCATATGGCTCACCTCATAAAGAAACAAGGGATCTACTGTAGTGGCCATATCATCTCACATACTCTCCTTGAAGCATGAAGCATAAAAAGTGTAGGAAAGGTCATTCCCCATGGAAACATCCAACCAATGTGCCTTCCCTCCAATCATGTTCCCAGAAAAGATAAGAACATCATCAACATATGTGATCACAATCCAAGTTATGCTAGCTGCCATGTGCAGTATTAGGGAAGGGAAATGGTTCCTCAAGTGCAACCAGTGCAGTTTTGATCCTAACTACCATAGAATACGATATATCAAGTGTTTCCCCCACCACTTGTTTGCTGCCACATTCTTCATTTATGCTTGGAGAAGCTGTATGATGGTTGGTGTTAATGAAGCACACCATGAAGAATACATCATATCCCCAAAATCTTTTAAGGAGTGGCCAACATCATTACTGCTTATGGCCTCAAATAGACCATGAAGCCAATAGGAAAGAGTGACCCCTCTTGGATCAATGTCTTGCATATGAGTGGTAAGAAAATGCAAGTATATAGTAAATATATCATGATGTTCAGAAATACGACCCTTACCATACACTTGGTTCAAACTAGTGAGGTTGGTCATGGATGAGCTCCCTCTCACAACCAATGAGTAAGGAGGTGGTGATGATAACTCTTCCCAAGAGTTATGTTTCTTCTTACCCTCCAAACAATCTATTCACTTCCTCATATGATAGTGCATCTCCTCTTTGAAGTCTTCCCACATGAGTCCCTCCAAGATAGTATGGCATGCTCTAATGAAACCAGTGGGATTGGAAAGCAAAATCTCATAGGTTGCATGTAGTAGTTTATCCTTGAAGTTTGAGGTTCTATCCAAGAAGATCCTATCCTGATAAAATATGACCATATCTCTCACTATATATCCTCCATCTAGAAATTGGTCATAAAGTATCATGCATGTAAAGAAATCCTTGGAGTATTCCACCAATAGATGGGATCTCCAATAAGGATCTAAACTCCTTAATGACAACACTGTTGATCTATACTGTATAGCCCTTGTCTTGTGGTTTCCTTCTTCCTTGACATCTCCTATGCCAAATTCAAGCACCAGTATGCTGCTAACATGTTCCTGCTTCCCCTCCTGTAGCTTCTCATGCTCAAGTGAAGTTTGAAGCTTTTGGAGGTTAGTCTTCCATAGGAAGCTATCACCTCTCCAAAATCTCCCAAGGCTGGCCAATGCATTCATGAGTGGTCGCCCTCCTCTACTAAACGAGGAATATTCCTTCCTATGTGGAAGTATCCTCCTATTCTCCAATGCCATGGAGTGGTCTCTTTGCACCATGATGGTGCCATCCTACATCCCAGAAAAATATTCTCCCAGAGTATAATAACTGATGAGAGTGGGTAATGATGATATTGGGAGAATGTCTCCCTCCTCCTTGAGCTAACCCAAGACTCTCTGTGTTGTGCCAAATCCTCCCACGGTTCTCACCCCTCCTGGATCAATGATTGGTGAGGTGTATCTCATCTCCTAATCTGGTGGCCTCTCGGGTGGAATGCCTCAATGTAATGAGAGATCAAAGTTTGAAGTAGACTGTATAGGTGAGTGGACTGATTTCTCCCTCCTTTCACTGTGCAAACCAGTCTCCTCCTTATAAATATTAACCCCTTGAAATAAACAAGGGTGCATGCTCCCCATCCTTTGATGCTGATCCATCTTTTCTTCTCCTCCTTTGATCAAGGTTTTACTGCCCATTACTACTATCACATGCTCCTCCCTGGGAACTTTTTGAAAAGACAAAAAAGCTCCTCTAATTGATGCAATAGCTTCGTGCCCATCTCCATGTGGTGATGGTTCTCCTCTTGAAGTAACTGTGTTGTTACTTCCTCTCTGCTCTTCCTCCTCATTAATATTTGAGAATACCTCATCAACAATTAGAGACCCTAAATCTTGGTCTACCCTTGAAGGAGGAATCTCCATGTCTTTCTTCTGAGAAGAAAAATATTCTGTTAATTGGGATCTTTCCCTTGGCAAGGTATCATAAAAGTTTCTATCCCCTTCAATAGAAATATGAAGTGGAGTTGGTGTAATAGATATTTCCAACTCATGCAAAGGTTTTGAATGTTTTGGTTTGACTAGCTCAATCAAAGGTGTTTCAAATTGTTTTCCATCAAATATCTTCACTAATATCTTAGTGAATCCTGCATGAGTGGCTATATTTGTATGAATAAATGAAAAATATTCATAAAAACACCAAGTATAAGCCTTACCTTCAAGATGTAGTGCTGCTATCCTAAGGCCTTCCTTTTCTAAAACTTGTTGTAGCTGCAAGTATGAGTCTAGTTGCTCTATCCAATCCTTGGCTATGCATTTAGATGACCCATCAAAATTTGGTAGAAACAATCTACCTCTGCTGCTTCTGTGGTTATTATTGGGCCTTCCATTCTCCTTGAGTTGGAAAAACCCTTGGAAGTTCAACTTCTCCTTGAGTCTCTATGATTGAGATTCATAATCCTGAAGATAGTCACTAAAAATATCCTCCTTTGGTGCATCTTCTCCCAAAATTTCTCTTATTGTGAATATGGGCATAAAACTGTGCTGTTGATAAGCCTGTGTGGCTGATTTCTCACACCCATCATTTAAAAATCTATGGTTTGCTTCATATTCAAGCACCCTTGGAGACTCCCTACACATCTTCCTTCTCATATTCTTGATATCTTCCTTGATGCTCTCCATAGTGTGAAAAAGAAGCTTTGAGAGCTCCTATTCCTCCCTTCTTCCAAATACTGGAGTCTTGTCTTTGTCCCTTCTATACATATTCTCTCATTGTGAGAAGCTTCTCCTTATGGTGACATATTGGCTGAATGCAGAGGTTGAGCCAAGATTATGCTCTGATACCACTGTAATATTCCCAAATGGGAAAAGTAGGAATATACTGCGTAAAATGAAAGCAGCAACAAATATTTAACACATGAAACCATGAGACCAATATGGAGCCATTATATTGATCATATATGCAACAAATAAGTACAAAAAAATGAGGCACAAATCATTGAATGTGATCACACAAGCCTCCAATACATAAACACTCTCAAAGTGAGATGTTGCTACTATACAAAATGCCAAAGAGGCTTCTACAGCGTAGTCATACTAAGCATAACTACAGATAGAGATCATACAATGATATAAAAATACTGATATGGGCCAAAATAGATACTACACATACAGATCTGGGCACTAGATCAGTTCTCCAAGACAACCTAAGAGGGTTTCCAGAAAATGCACATAAAGTGCCAATGTAAGCTACAGCCCTAGGGCTGAAGGTATGCTGCAACAATAGAAATGTGAATATATGGTTGAAGCTGATGTAGAAATGTACATATCTTCTCCATTAGAGCCTCCAAATGAAATAATGTCTCCTCCACTGAAGAAATCACCTCCCAAAACAACCACTGCAACCACCCCTCCAACTACTACCTAAAATAACGCAGATCTGGATTGAAACTGTGTTGTAGGGGAAAAATAATCCTTGGCCTAATGCCAAATATATAAATAAAGCCCAAGTGGCTTCTTCACAGGCCTTCCAATGGATGGAAACCTTCTTCCACTGCAAAACTAGCTCTGAAGACACCCAATATAATTCTCCATTACTGCACCCTACAACCTAGCACAATATTATGCAGAAACTATGTTGATGAAGAAAGCTATAGCGGCCTTAAGCTTGAGTGTGGAAATGAAGTGCAATACTCTTACAGGAGGCCTCTCAAGGAAAGAGATGGGATTCCCTCTAGGGAACACCAGGTGCTAAACAACACTACAAGCTCAAATAAACAGCTAAAGAATGCAAATACTCATGTAGACCATAAACAAAATAATACCAAAACATAACCTCCTATGGCTGCCATCCTCTTCCTTATAAAAAATGTGAGCCTTCTCACCTTGGTTCCCACTCATTAGGGTTTCCACCATCATGCAATCAATCTCCCTCCAAAACTGTGTTGTCCCACCATTAATGCCACTCCTCCATAACAACGTTGTTTGATTTGGTCAAAGTTGACCTATTCAACATGCTCTATCCTATGTTCACACTAAATGTGCTTAATTTAGCTACTTGAATTGTCTCCTTTCACACTTGAAGTGTTTTTATTTTTTCTAAGGAGATTTATGGGCCTGCCTACCCACTTATTCACCTACCTAGTGATAAAACAATCTATAATATTCCATTTAGCTAAAAGCTAAATTTTAGGAATATTACAGTCCTCCTCTCCAAAATGTTGCTTGTCCTCAAGCAACTGTAACCATGGAGCAAAATTCTCCCCTCCTCCCCTTGTGGCCTCCTCATCAAATAATCTCCACCACTGCTTCAGATATTCTACAACAATTCTGTCTCCCAATGGTTTCTCCAAAATGCGCAAGTTGGCCTTTGGTGGATAAACCAAATGGCCCTCATCACGAGAAAATGGATGGTCTATATGGAAACCTTCTTGATGTCAAATTTCCTCTTCAAGGTAGGAGTGATGATAAGCATAGGGGATCTCATTCCCAATGAGAGACTCCCATCTCCATGCTATCATCCAAATGAAATGAATGACCTTCCAGCATGGTAATTCATAGAAAAGTTCCTCCCAAATGTTCATGAGAGACATATCCCAAGTTCTCCAAACTATCGTATGGCTCACCTCATAAATAAAAAGATGATCTAATGTAGTGGCCATATCATCTCCCATAATCTCCTTGAAGCATGAAGCATAAAAAGTGTGGGAAAGGTCATTCCCCATGGACACATCCAAGCAATGTGCCTTCCATCCAATCATGTTCCCAACAAAGATAAGAACATCATCAACATATGGGATCACAATCCAGGTTATGCTAGCTTCCATGTGTATTATTGGGGAAAGGAAATGGTCCCTCAAGTGAAACCAACACAGTTTTACTCCTAAATGCCATAGAATACGATATAACAAGTGTTTTCCCCACCACTTGTTTGCTCTCACATTATTCATGTATGCTTGGAGAAGGTGTATGATGTTTGATGTTAATGAAGCACACCATGAAGAATACATCATCTCCCAAAAATATTTTGAGCATCCAACATCATTACTACTTATGGCCTCAAATAGCCCATGAAGCCAATAGGAAAGAGTGCCCCCTCCTGGAGTAATGTCCTGCATATAAGTGGTAAGAAAATGAAAGTATATAGTAAATATATCATGATGTTCAGGAATACAACCCTTACGATACACTTGGTTCAAACTAGTGAGGTAGCTCATGGATGAGCTCCCTCTCACACCCAAAGAGTAAGGAGGTGGTGATGATAACTCTTCACAAGAGTTATGTTTTTCCTTACCCTCCAAAAAATCTATGCACGTCCTTATATGATAGTGCATCTCCTCTTTGAAGTCTTCCCAAATTAATCCCTCCAATATAGTATGGCATGCTCTAATGAAACCAGTGGGATTGGAAAGCAAGATCTCATAGGCTGCATGTAGTAGTTTATCCTTGAGCTATGAGGCTCTAGCCAAGAAGATCATATCCTGATAAAAAATGACTTCATATCTCATTGAATATCCTCCATCTAGAAACTGGTAATCAAGTATCTTGCATGTAAAGAGATCCTTGGAGTAATACACCAATAGTTGGTATCTCTAATAAGGATCTAAACTCCCTAATGACAGCGTTGCTGATCTATACTGTGTAGCCCATGTCATGTGGTTGCCTTCCTCCTTGACATCTCCTATGCAAAATTCAAGCACTGGTATGCTACTAACATGTTCCTGCTGCCCGTCCTGTAGTTGCTCATGCTTAAGTGAAGGTTGAAGCTTTTGGAGGTTAGTCTTCCATAGGATGCTATTGCCTCTCTAAAATATCCTAAGTCTGGCCAATGAAACCATGATTTTCCACCCTCGTTTACCAAATGGGGAATATTCCTTCCTATGTGGAAGTATCCTCCTATTCTCCAATGCCATGGAGTGGTCTCCTTGCACCATGATGGTGCCATCCTCCATCTCAGAAACACCTTTTTCCCACCGCAGAATAGTTGATGAGTGTGGGTAATAATGATATTGGGAGAATGTATCGCTCCTCCTTGAGCCTACATAAGACTCCCTGCACTGTGCCAAATCCTCCCAAGGTTCTCACCCCTCTTGGATCAATGAGTGGTGAGGTGTCTCTCATCTCCTGATCTGGAGGCCTCCCGAGTGGAATGCCTCCATGTAATGAGACATCAATGTATGAAGTAGACTGTATAGGTGAGTGGAATGATTTGTCCCTCCTATCACTACGCAAACCAATTTCCTCGTTTTGTATATAAACCCCTTGAAATAAAAAAGGGTGCATGCTCCCCATCCTTTGATGTTGATCCAAATTTTCTTCTCCTCCTTTGATCAAGGTTTTACTTCCCATCACTATTTTCACATGTTGCTCCTCGGGAAATTTTTGCAAAGATGAAAAAGCTCCTCAAATTGAAGCAATAGCTTCATGCCAAACTCCTCATGGTGATGGTTCTCCTCCTAAAGTGACAGTGCTATTACTTCCTCTCTTCTCTTCCTCCTCATTAATATTTGAGAATACTTCATCAACAATGAGAGACCTAAGATCTTGGTCTCCCTTGAAGGAGGAATATCCATGTCTTTCTTTTGAGAAGAAAAATCTTCCGGAAATGGGGATGTTTCCCTTGGAAAGGTATCATACAAGTTTCTATCCCCTTCAATAGAAATATGAAGTGGAGTTGGTGTAATAAATATTTTCAACTCTTGCAAAGGTTTTGAATTTTTTGGTTTGGCTAGCTCAAACAAAGATGTTTCAAATTGTTTTCCATCAAATCTCTTCACTAATATCTTAGTGAATCCTGCATAAGTAGCTATATTTGCATGAATAAATGAAGAATATTCATAAAACCACCAAGTATAAGCCTTACCTTGAAGATGAAACACTACTATTCTAGGGGATTCCTTTTCTGAAACTTGATGTAGCTGCAAGTATGAGTCTAGCTACTCTATCCAATCCTTGGCTATGCATTTAGATGACCCATAAAAATTTTGTAGAAAGAATCTACCTCTTCTTCTTCTATAGTGATTTATAGGCCTTCTATTCTCCTTGAGTTGGTAAAAACCTTGGAATTTTAAATGCTCCTTGAATCGCCAAGATTGAGATTCATACTCCTGAATATAGTCACTCAATGTCTCATCCTTTGGTGCATTTTCTTCCTCCATTTCTATTGCTGTGAATATGGGAATAAAAATGCACCGTGGATCAGATTGTGTGGTAGAACGATCACACCCGCCATGTAAAAATCTATGGTTTGCTTCATATTCAAACCCCCTTGGAGACTCCATACACATCTCCCTTCTCATCTTCTTGATATCTTCCTTGATGCTCTGCATAGTTTGAAAAAGAAGCTTTGAGAGCTCTTCTTCCTCCCTTCCTCCAAATACTGGAATATTTTCTTTGTACCTTCTGTACATCTTCTCTCCTTGTGAGAAGCTTCTCCTTATGGTGACATATTGCCTGAATGCAAAGGCTGAGCCAAAATTATGCTCTGATACCACTGTAATATTCCCAAATGGGAAAAGCAGGAATATAGTGCATAAAATGAAAGCAAAAACAAATATTTAACACATGAAACCATGATACCAATATGGATCGATTATATCGATCATATATGCAGAAAATAAGTATAAAACAATGAGGCACAAATCATGGAATGTGATCACACAAGCCTCCAATATATAAACAATCTCAAAGTGAGATGTTGTTGCTATACAAAATGCTAGAGAGGCTGCTACAACACAGTCATACTAATAATAACTATAGCTGGAGATCATACAATGATATAAAAATACTGATATAGACCAAAATAGATACTACACATACAGATTTGGGCTCTAGATCTACTCTCCAAGACAACCCAAGAGGGTTTCCGGAAAATGCACACAATGTGTCAATGTAAGTTGCAGCCCTAGGGCTGAAGGTATGCTGCAACAACAGAAATGAAAATATATAGCTGAAGCTGATATACAAACCTACATCTCTTCTCCAATAGATCCTCTGGATGAAATAATGGCTTCTCCACTGAAGAAATCACCTCCCAAAACAACCTCTACAAGCACCCCTGCAACTCCTCCCTAAAATAACACATACCTGGACTGAAAATGCACTGCAGGGGACAAATAATCCTTGGTCTAATGCAAAATATATCAATAAAGCCCAAGGGGCTTCTTTACAGGCCTTCTAATGGATGGAAACCTTCCTCCACTACAAAACTAGCTCTGAAGACACACAATATAATTCTCCACTGCTGCACCTTGCAACATAGCACAATATTATATAGAAACTTCATTGATGAAGGAATTTGTAGCTTGGCCTTAAGCCTAAGTGTGGAAATGAAGTGCAATGCTCCTCCAAGAGGTCTCTCAAGGAAAGAGATGGGATTCCTGCTCAGGAACAACCTGTGCTAAACAACAATGCAAGCTCAACTAAATAGCTCAAGAATGAAAATAGTCATGCAGGCCATAAAAAAAATAATATAAAAACATAACCTCTTATGGATGCCATCCTCTTCCTTATAAACAATGTGGGCCTTCTCACCTTGGGTTCCACTCATTAGGGTTTCCACCATCATGCAATCAATCTCCCTCAAAAATTTCTTTGTCCCACCATTAATGCCACTCCTCCATAACAACTTTGTTTGATTTGGTCAAAGTTGACCTATTCAACATGCTCCATCCCCTGTTCACACTCAAGGTGCTTAATTTAGCTACTTGGATGGTCTCCTTTCACACTTGAATTGTTTTTATTGTTTCTAAGGAGATTTATGGGCCTCCCTACCCACTTATTCACCTACCTAGTGATAAAACAATCTATAATATTCCATTTAGCTAAACACTAAATTTTAGGAATATTACGGTCCTCTCCTCCAAAATGTTGCTTGTCCTCAAGAAACTGTAAGGGTGGAGAGAAATTCTCCCCTCCTCCTCTTGTGGCTTCCTCATCAAATAGTCTCCACCACTACTTTAGATATTCTATAACAATTCTATCTCCCAATGTTCCCTCCCAAATGTGCAAGTTGGCCTTTGGCGGATAAACCAAATGGCTCTCATCATGAGAAAATTGAAGGTCTATATGGAAACCTTCTTGCTGTCCAATGGCCTCTTCAAGGTAGGAGTGATGACAAGCATAGGGGATCTCATTCCCAATGAGAGACTCCCATCTCCATGCTATCATCCAAATGAAATGAGTGACAGTCCAGCATGGTAATTGATAGAAAAGTTCCTCCCAAATGTTCATGAGAGACATATCCCAAGTGCTCCAAACTATCATATTTCTCACCTCATAAGAAAAAAGTGATCTATTGTAGTGGCCATATCATCTCCCATACTCTCCTTAAAGCATGAAGTATAAAAAGTGTGGGAAAGGTCATTCCCCATGGACACATCCAACCAATGTGCCTTCCCTCCAATCATGTTCCCAACAAAGATAATAACATCATCAACATATGGGATCACAATCCAATTTATGTTAGCTGCCATGTGTATTATTTGGGAAGGGAAATGGTCCCTCAAGTGCAACCAACGTATTTTTTCTCCTTATTGCCATATAATACGATATAACATGTGTTTCCCCCACCACATCTTTGCTGCCACATTCTTCATGTATGCTTGGAGAATTTGTATGATGTGTGGTGTTAATGAAGAACACCATGAAGAATACATCATCTCCCCAAAATCTTTTACGGAGTGGGCAACATAATTACTGCTTATGGCCTCAAATAGCCCATGAATCCAATAGGAAAGAGTGCCCCCTCTTGGAGTAATATCCTGCACGTGAGTGGTAAGAAAATGAAAGTATATAGTAAATATATCGTGATGTTCAGAAATACAACCCTTACCATACACTTGGTTCAAACTAGTGAGGTAGCTCACGGATGAGCTCCCTCTCACACTTAATGAGCAAGCAGGTGGTGATGATAACTCTTCCCAATATTTATGTTTCTCCTTACCCTCCAAACAATATATGCACTTCCTCATATGATAATGATCTCCTCTTTAAATTCTTCCCACATGAATCCCTCCAAGATAGTATGGCATGCTCTAATGAAACCAGTGGGATTTGAAAGGAAGATATCATAGGCTGCATGTAGTAGTTTATCCTTGAGCTTTGAGGCTATAGCCAAGAATATCCTATCCTGATAAAATATGACCCCATCTCTCATTGTATATCCTCCATCTAGAAACTCGTCATCAAGTATCCTGCATGTAAAGAGATCCTTGGAGCATTCCACCAATAGCTGGGATCTCCAATAAAGATCTAAACTCTGTAATGATGGCACTGCTGATATATACTGTGTAGCACCTGTCATGTGGTTGCCTTCTTCCTTTACATATCCTATGCCAAATTCAAACATCGGTATGCTCCTAACATGTTCATGTTGCCCCTCTTGTAGCTACTCATGCTCAAGTGAAGGTTGAAGATTTTGGAGGTTAGTCCTCCATAGCAGGCTATCACCTCTCCAAAATCTCCTAAGTCTAGCCAATGCATGCATGAGTGCCCACCCTCCTCTACCAAATGGGGAATATTCCTTCCTATGTGGAAGTATCCTCCTGTTCTCCAATGCTATGGAGTGGTCTCCTTGCACCAGGATGGTGCCATCCTCCATCCCAGAAATATCTTCTCCCACCACAGAATAGCTGATGAGAGTGGGTAATGATGATATTGGGAGAATGTATCCCCCCTCCTTGAACCTACCCAAGACACTTTTCACTTTTCCAAATTCTCCCAAGGTTCTCACCCCTCCTCGATCAATGAGTGGTGAGGTGTTTCTCATCTCCCGATCTAGTGGCCTCCTAGGTGGAATGCCTCCATGTAATGAGACATCAAAGTCTGAAGTAGACTGTATAGGTGAGTGGAATGATTTTTCCCTCCTTTCACTGCGTAAACCAGTCTCCTCCTTCTGTATATAAACCCATTTAAATAAACAAGGGTGCATGCTCCCCATCCTTTAATGATGATCCACCTTTTCTTCTCCTCCTTTGTTCAAGGTTTTACTGCCCATCACTATTGTCACATGCTGCTCCTTAGGAAATTTTTGCAAAGATGTAAAAGCTCCTCTAATTGAAGCAATAGCTTCATGCCCATATCCATGTGGTGACGGTTCTCCTCCTGAAGTGACAACATTGTTACTTCCTTTCTACTCTTCCTCCTCATTAATATTTGAGAATACCTCATCAACAATGAGAGACGCTAGATCTTGGTCTTCCCTTGAAGGAGGAATCTCCATGTCTTTCTTTTGAGAAGAAAAATCTTCTGGAAATGGGGGTCTTGCCCTTGGCAAGCTATCATAATTTTTTTTATCCCTTTGAATAGAAATATGAAGTGGATTTGGTGTAATTGATCTTTCCAACTCATGCAAAGGTTTTAAATGTTTTGGTTTGGCTAGCTCGATCAAAGATGTTTCAAACTGTTTTCCATCAAATCTCTTCACTAATCTCTTAGTGAATCCTGCATAAGTGGCTATATTTTCATGACTAAATGAAGAAGTTTCATAAAAACACCAATTATAAGCCTTACCTTCAAGATGCAGCACTGCTATCCTAAGGCCTTCCTTTTCAGAAACTTGATGTAGTTGCAAGTATGAGTCTAGCTGCTCTTTCCAGTCCTTGGCTATGCATTTAAGTGACCCATCAAAATTTGGTAGAAAGAATTTACCTCTTCTTCTTCTATAGTGATTGCGGGGCCTTATATTCTCATTGAGTTGTAAAAACCCTTGGAAGCTCAAGTGCTCCTTGAATCTCCAAGATTGAGATTCATACTCCTAAATATAGTCACTCAAAGTCTCCTCCTTTGGTGCATCTTCTTCCTCCATTTATCTTGCTATGAATATGGGAATAAAACTGCAATGTGGATTAGATTGTGTGGCTAAATTCTCACACCCATCATGTAAAAATCTATGGTTTGCTTCATATTCATGCCCCCTTGGTGACTCCCTACACATCTCCCTTCTCATCTTCTTGATATCTTTCTTGATGCTCTGCATAGTTTGAAAAAGAAGCTTTGAGAGCTCCTCTTCCTCCCTTCCTCCAAATACTGGAGTCTTGTATTTGTCCCTTATATACATCTTATCTCCTTGTGAGAAGCTTCTCCTTATGGTGACATATTGGACGAATCCACATACTGAGCCAAGATTATGCTCTGATACCACTATAATATTCCCAAATAGGAAAAACAGGAATATAGTGCATAAAATGAAAGAAAGAATAAATATTTAACACATGAAACCATGATACCAATATGAAGCCATTATATTGATCATATATGCAGCAAATAAGTACAAAAAAATGAGGCACAAATCATGGAATGTGATCACACAAGCCTCCAATACATAAACACTCTCAAAGTGAGATGTTTCTGCTATACAAAATGTCAGAGAGGCTGCTACAACACGAGATCATACAATTATGTAAATATACTGATATAGGCCAAAATAGATACTACACATATAGATCTGGGCACTATATCAGCTCTCCAAGGCAACCCAAGAGGGTTTCCAGAAAATGCACACAATGTGCCAATGTAAGTTCCAGTCCTAGGGCTGAAGGTATGTTGCAAAAATAGAAATGAGAAGATATGGCTGAAGCTGATGTAGAAACCTACAAATATTCTCCAATAGATCCTCTAGATGAAATAATGGCTCCTCCATTGAAGAAATCACCTCCCAAAAAAACCACTGCAACCACCCATACAACTCCTCCCTAAAATAACGCAGATCTGGACTGAAACTACACTGTACGGGACAAATAGTCCTTGGCATGATGCCAAATATAGAAATAAATCCCAAAGGACTTCTTTACAAGCCTTCCAATAGATGGAAACCTTCCTCCACTACAAAACTTGGTCTTAAGGCACCCAATATAATTCTCCACTGTTGCACTCTACAACACAACACAATATTCTGCAAAACTACGCTGATGAAGAAATTTGTAGCTTGGAATTCAGCCTGAGTGTTGAAATGAGATGAAATACTTCTTGAAGAGGCATCTCAAGGAAAGAGATGGGATTCCTGCTCAGGAACACCTTGTGCTAAACAACATTGCAAGCTCAACTAAATAGCTGAAGAATGAAAATAGTCATGCAGACCATAAACAAAATAATATCAAAACATAACCTCCTATGGCTACCATCCTCTTCCTTATAAACAATGTGAGACTTCTCACCTGTGTCCCACTCATTAGGGTTTTCTCCATCATGCAATCAATCTTCCTCCAAAACTGCGTTGTCCCACGATTAATGCCATTCCTCCATAACAACGTTGTTTTATTTGGTCAAAGTTAACCTATTCAACATGATCCATCCCCTGTTCACACTCAAGGTGCTTAATTTAGCTATTTGGATGGCCTCCTTTCACACTTGAAGTGTTTTTATTGTTTCTAAGGATATTTATGGGCCTCCCTACCCACTTATTTTCCTACCTAGTGATAAAACAATCTATAATATTCCATTTAGCTAAAAGCTAAATTTTAGGAATATTACACATTTGCCCTTCTAGGTATAGAGGAGGATTCTACTAATTTCTATCCCACTGTAATATTTTTAGAGGAGGTTTCTGGTACTATGGATTGAAACCTTGATTAGGGCCCATCTGGTTGGGTCTAGGAGAGGAATTATTAGCTTCCAACTCAAGCTTCATCAGCTTGTTGGAAATATTTTTGATCATCTTGTTCATCTCTTCAATCTTGTACTCCGACACTTCTCTTTCTTGATTAGAGGAAGAAGCCTTCTCCTTAACCCTTCTCCTGGCATCATGCTCCATTCTTCCTTTTGATTTTTCGGTAGAGGCAAAGTTTTCTTTTACCTCTAGAGCTTAAGTTTGGATCGGATCTAGGGATGGAGACTTTCTCTCTCTCAAATCGAATCCAAACTCAGACTCAAATTCTCTAGAAAAAACCAATTTGGCTACTGCTTGAGGGGTTTTATCTTAGTTGGTAGATTGTTGTACATCTTGTTAAACCTTTTTATAAATTATGTTGCATATTCATTGTGTTTCTTCTTCAGGGCATTGAACTCTGTGAGGATGTAACCGTGATCCCTCTTTTCTCCCCATTTTTGAGTAAAATAATTTTCCATTTCCTCCCAAGTGGTGACAACATTTTTAGCAAGAGATTTAAACCACTTTCAAGCTTCCCCATCCAAATACTAGACGAAAAGCCTGAACACAACATCTAGGTTTTCCACATTGAAATTTTCATCAAAAGCACAAAAGTCTTCAATATGCTTCTAAGTAGAGGTATTATCTTCCCCAATGAATCAGGGCAAGAGCTTTAGGTAATCCTGAGGCATATCATGTAAAACTTAAGGTAGGGCCAATGGGGCATATTTGTTAAGGAGGAAACCTAGCACGGCCATGAGGGGCGGTAGTGGTGGATTCTGAGGAGGATTCTGATGGATTATGATAGGTATATGTTGAGAGGGAATTTTTACATTTACCTGAGATGAGTTCTGGAGTATGGTAACTTCCTTGAATTTTTCTGCCTCTGGGGTGGGGCACAAAGGAGGCACGAAGGTATTTACTAACTTGGCTTGGTATTTTATCTCAAAGGTGGCTAAAGTAGAGTTTTCTTGTGGATATTCAAGTACTCGGGCTGTAGTGCCAAGGCCACAAACTTCATATTTTTGAGACAAGGATGGAGATTCCTCTAATGAGAATGAGGGTAGCTCTACTTGAAAAAGTTGCTTTCTTTCCAAATTCTCTTGACTATAATTTTTTCAGGATCAGATACAGATGAAGTTCTTAGTTGAGACGTAGCTGAACTCAGATGTGGCTTGGTATAAGCCAGGATTGCAGTTGATTTATATTTAGGTAATATTGGAGTTGCCAAGGTGAGGGCTGTGAAACTCTCAACCCTTCATGCTCACCTAGTTGAAGGGTGAAGATAATGTCGTATTCCAGGGAAAATATTTTCAACTTCATTCCATGGAAACGATGCCAAAAATATGTTGTCACTCCTAGAGACAACCTTGAGTTATGAAAGACCAATGCCTAGGACATCTTAAAAATAGGAGGAAAACTGGGTATTCTACATGTTCTTTGATAGGGACCTCCTAGATATTACTTGGATGGAGTTATTTGATTTGTAGTTTTGGATCATATGGAGAGTAGAGTAATAACCATGAACTATGATTTTGAGGAGTGAGGCTGGCTCATAATGGGCCTGTGGCTGTCTTAAAAAGGGATTTGCTGCAAATAGGGCCGGATGTGAAACCAAAAAACAGTCTTTAAAGTTAATCGAGACTACGAACATGAAGAAAGAGGATGGTAAGTCAAAGTGAGGCGAGCTTACAAGGTATAAGAATCCACCCTTCAAGGACTTAAGAGGAAAGCGGTAAAGAGAAAGAACTTGGAACAAGAATCATGCACTGAGCTTAATTAAGGTAGCATTATAGATCATCCTAAGAGTATCATTAGAGAAAATTCATACATAACCTATAAGCCACCTGCATTATGAAAGCATGATAACAGGAAGGAAAATATAATGGAATAGAGAATTAAATTGAAACAAACACAACAAAGACATACATACTATTTATAAGTCCAGTAGGAATCCATTCTTGCAACAAATAGTCGTTATATTATTTCTTCAAAATGGCTCTTCAGATATACATTAAGATCAAATATCAAAACTACAAAAAAATTTATGCAGAATATACACTTCCCACTTTCAGAGAATTCAGAGCCTTTACTTAGTCTAAAATTTGGCCTTTTATAGCTATTTACATAGATAGCATGACCAAATATTTCTTCAGACAAAATATTCCCTGCTGATATTAAAGTTTCCCATATAAATAAAAAATGATGAGGGGTAACGACATCTCATCTAAAATAGTATGACCTGACACATAATATAACAATAACATAACAGAAACATGAAATGCAAAGAGTGCGTAGGGTGAAATCGAGATTTCACCCGATTTTACATTACATAGAAATTGAAAATAAAAAATAAAAACAAAGGCTACATGGGCTTGATCATGACATCCATTAGTTGGTATGATGAGGAGTGCCTGAGCCTTCTGTGTGGCGTGACCGGACTGAAGACGTAGAGGAGCCATGCTGACGAGGCGACAGGGGTGGCCATTGCTATGAATTTGAGGAAAATGGAGGATTAACGTATTCATAATACTTTTTCCACAACATTCCTCTGGGTAGCGATGTTGTGGTTTAGGTTTCAAACATAGACTGCCATTTTGTAAGATCTGTATAATCCACACGGACCGCGAAGAATCTCTTGACCTGAGCGAGAAGGAAGAATTCAGTGCGTAGTGCAGCTACTAAAGTCTCTGATTTTAGCTGGGTGTTTTTCTATAGTGTTATATCTGCCTTGAACATGATTTATGACATCTTCTTATCATCGGTCATTAGGGAAAGTAGTGCTCCCAATTGTGGATCCAAGCATGGCAGGAGGCTAGCTTCTGCCAACATGCACCATTCCTTATCAAACCTTTTAAATCCCTTTGAAACCAACGCTAAGAACGCCAATGGGTTTACGCATGCGTTCTCTTTCTCAATCATCTTACTGACGTCCATAACCCTCCTAAAATGGTTGATCACTCCCTGTGTGCACATTTCTTCAGACGAAATCTCATTGAGATATCTAACATATTTTTTTTCTATTGTTTCCTTCTCCTCTCCTTCCCTACTTCGAACCTCTAATTGTGCCTTAAACTCGTGAATATCTATCTTCTTGTCCTGGGTCAACATGAGGAGCTCCTAATGTTGCTTGACCTCTGCTATGATCTCACCCTAGACAAGTTGT
Source organism: Pinus albicaulis (assembly GCA_034641835.2). NCBI lineage: Eukaryota > Viridiplantae > Streptophyta > Pinopsida > Pinales > Pinaceae > Pinus > Pinus albicaulis. Next base: position 218,447,968 of record CM076574.1, read on the forward strand.
CTCGCTTCTACCAACGACATGTTACCTTTAATCTAATTTTTTAAGTCTCTGATAGAATTATCATATCCCTGAGCTTCCTTGTGGAGGTTCTCTACCTATTTCTGTAGGGATGAAATCGTCTTTTGATTTTCCTCGTAGGAATCCCTAGCCTTGTTTAGGAGCCGGTGGGTAGTTCATGTTTCATCCTCTAACATCCTTAGATCTGCTAGCGCCTTAGAGAGCTGCTCCGGAGCAGTCTGTGGATATTCTAGCACTGAAAATACACACGTATGTTCACCCCACTTGAGTTGTAGCTCTGTCAACCTCTTTTTTGGCCCAGTGATTTCCTTATCTTTCTGAGTAATCTCTTATTCCTTTGGAGCGAGGTAATCTACGAGAACTGTTTTTTCCCTCTATACTTGGGAAAGTTCCTCGGTCTAAATATGTTCGAAGCAAGGAATATTTAGCGTTCTCCTCAACTCCTGTACCTCCAAATCTTACTTAGTTAGAATGGCTTGCAATGCTGAATTGGTATCGACACCTTTTCCTCATATCATTTTTCTGGTGTTATCCAGCTGAGTAGCCACATCCTTTCCATCCTCAGCTTCCTTTCCTTCTCAGCTTCCTTTCCATCCTTTGTAGGGAAACTGTATGCTTTAGTACCTCAGTCCGTAGCATATCCCTGATGCACTTGTGCAAATCTAGCTTATTCGGTAGGGGAATGTTGCCCAAATTTAGAATAATTTCTAGAGCTCTGCATTGAGATCCAAAAGGTGAGGGATGTAAGGCTGACTGCTGGATGGCCAATATGAGCTTCTCTTTATCCATATCCAGGACATAGGTGAGCCTGGTATGGTGTTTATCTAGGAACTGAGCAAGTTCATCCCTCAGCTTTTCTCTCGCAGACTTGTTCCTCGTCTCAATTTCATCCCTTGCATCATGTTTGCCTAATGTGACCACCTGTGAAAGCTCTAAGGGGGATAAAGACAAGGAAGAATCAAAGGAGAGTAGAAATCATGGCTTGTATTTATCAGGACGCTTGAGAAAAGGGACCTCTTCATCAGATAATTTAGCTTCTAGGTCCGCTGGTCCTTTAGTTCTCTGCATTTTACTGGGGTGTGCTTCGTCATCAACGTCCATGAACCCTTGACTTCCTGAGTGGTCCCCTTGTTCTTGCCCTTCTACCTTGACGAGCACATTATCTCATTTTTATTTAGCAACTGAGGATTCAGCCTCTATATGTGTATCCAAATTCCACGTATCAAGGTCAACTTTCAATTCAATGAGAGGCCTAGGTTCATGCTCATATGTTGTTGATTTAATATTCTTCTTCCTGCTTGTGAGGAACCCCTTAGGATTGTAATTCCAGACATCTCCCATAGGGAGATTCATCTCCCGTAACATCCTTTCCAGCGTGGAGAGGGCATGTATTGAATTAATAGTGAAAGGGCCTATAAGAAGTGGGAGCTTGATGATGTGCCCTTTTTTCGCTGGTGCAAAGCAAATATGGTCGGCACTTAAGACCCGACGAATGAAATTGAGGGAAAAGATACTCATGTAAGGGAACACTGGTAGGTGATGAAGAGGTAATTTAGTAGTGTACACCCTAATATCGGTGTGCTCTTCGAACATGTACCAATCACTTGTGCAATCCATTTCATTGAACTGGAGCCCATCCTTTTTCTCAAGAAAGATCCTAGGCAGGGAACTATTATGTATGATAGCATAGGCTATGGACATAAAATTGGTAAAGAACTTCATGTACCCCTTCCCCCCTGACTATTGGAAAACTGCCGGATTCCACTCGAAAATAGACTTGGGTTTAGTGTTTCTCTTGGATAACCTATTTAAGCATAGACCTTTCAAACTTATTCGCATGCTAAAATAGGAATAAGTAGAAAACCAGGGAGAAATATTTGAAGGAACAGAAGGAAGACATATCTTGGAATTGGGCTTTAATATCCAAGGCCAGAAAGGAGAGGATATCCAAAAGGATCTCAGCCTGCATCATGAGCCATAGGAACCCTAAACCCGCCTTAGTCACCATCTCAGCGTCCTCAAGCCCTAGCATTCCCGATATAATCGCTAGAATAGGTTGTATGGTGCTATAGAAATATGACAAGGGAATACAGTCTGTGTGAGGGAAACATAATAGGCGTGTGTCAAAAATAAGATTGAGGAAACCACTCTGCTTATCCAAGGGTTGATTTGAGAAATGGCAGGAGAGTGTAACTTCACAAAACTCAACACAGTCCTGGGCGGGAGGATCACATAGGGCTTTCCTGATGAGTTGGGGGATAATCTCAAGAATCTTGGTTCCCCAAGTGGAAAGGAAGATATCCTTACGCTCGATGTAGGATTCCCTAAGCCAGAAAATGAATTCTGGGAATGGATGGGTCATCAAGGAAATTTGGTAGTATAACCCTGACTCGATGACTCTAAATATGTCTTTGTTCCTTCACTGAAAATCAAATATCTTGGCTCTAGTGCGGGCTACATTGAAGTGATAGACTGGATCTTAGAGTTGGGCATAAGCGTTAGTGAGGGGCTCAGGTCTAGGAGCAGTGCTGACCTTATGAGCTTGGGGGTTTTTGGGGGCGGAGTGCTTCAGTTTTTCCATGATTATTTGAAAACAAAATTAAAAGAGAAATAGCTAAAAGGAAAATGATGAAATACCTTAAATAACAGTGAGGCAACAAGGGAAAATGATGCGAAAGTGAAAATCAACTAGTACTTGAGTTTTAACCTACCAGATAGAGCGAAATACTAGTAAATAACCAGTAAAATTGCACAGTCAAGAGTAAAACATGCTACAAAAAACAGGGTTTTACTGAGTATCGAGGCAAGGTGACACTTGTAGGGATCACGTTGTAAGGACGTCGAGAGTGAGACACGTGGCACCAGGTGATTGGCTGGAAGCATACGGGTAGGTGGGGGCCACGTGCTAGACAAGGTAGGTACCAACATTCATACTTCCCAGTAGACTTACATTACCGTTAAAACATACCTTCGTCGAATGCTCAGCTTTGGTGCGCCCCTTCGATCTTCGGCAGGGTGGACAGAGGCCTTTGCCCCCTTTTCTTTCCCCCATGGAATTACTTTGATTGGCCTAGAGGAATGATGATGTCACCTCCTTCGGGGGGTCAGCTTCAGCCACCTTAGCTCCTTTTGGAGCGAACGAAAAGGCTATCAACGGCCAATACTTAGCGTGTGGTTCTGCCATGGAACTGTGAGTGTGATACCCTTTGTTTTTAGACTCTCGATTCCCTTTATCCACTCACTAGACCATAGTGCTTGTCTCTGTGAGCCCTTTCAACCATTTTTTCGCTCGTTATCCTCTGAACCCATACTTTCTTTGCCCAATAGCTCCTTATATTTTATCAATGAGATCACATGCCAACATACATCAAGTTTTTTTCAGTTTGTCATTTCCAAATACCTTCCTATACCTCATATTATCTAGCACAACTAGACTATGTTTCACATCCACTATATATTGTCTATTGGGATGAGGCATTTTGCATGTACTATATGAAAAAGCTAGACCATTAGCAAGGGAATTCTGATTTGTAGGCATAAAAACGAGATCATATTCTACAAAAGTGTGTAGGAAATCAAGCACAACATTTTTATATGCTCTCAGTCTAGGATGTTTTGCATCATATTCCCCTTTAATCTGTTTTATAATCAATTCAGAATCTCCATGAACAAAAATTGTTTTAGCACCTAATTTCTTCAATAATCGCAAGCCTAAAATAATTGCTTCATATTCTGCTATTTTATTGGTACATTGAAAATTCAGTTTATATGAATGACCGTCTACATGATTATTTCCTAAATTTGAGACCCACACACCTGCTCCTGAGCTTACTCTACTACAAGAGCCATCAAAACTCATGTTCCAAAAAGGTTCGGCTTCAGTGTTTTGTTGTACAATTTGTGTTCGATTTTCATGTGTTTCAAAAATTTCATATTCAGCAGTGGTGACCTGAGCATAAATATCTCCATCATTGTAAATCATGAAGGAGTCTAAATCAGAGTGAGCAGAATAAAGGGGATAGTTATGTGGTTTCTCCTGACTACTCACTATGTATTTCATTGAGGTTTCCCTATATTGTCTTCTATGTTGACCAAACCATGGTATGGTAGCATAAGTCATATCCATTTGTAAGGTCCCTTGTAATTTTTCTCTCCATGAGTGTGACAACAACATTCCATACTTAGGGGGAATATCAAAAACCACTATATCCATTACTAGGCTCTTAGCTACAATTTGGGCTAAAGTGACACATAGATCCTTAATGAGACCTAAAAATCTTACCTTGTTACAATCGAATGAAAAAGTATTTGTAAGGCCTAGTAATTTCAAGAACAAGTTTCTCCATAACAAAATTTGGCATCAAATTGCATGAATCACCTGAATCTAACATAGCATTACGGAGAATCTTATCATGAACGTTAAGACTGACATGGAATGCAGGAACACCTCCTTCTTGTGGTTTACCATCTAACTCTGGTCCAAATAATAATTAAGGTTGATCATCATTCAAATTGACAATATCATTGTTTTCCACTATGTTTATAGCTTTCATAACCTGAGTTATGTACAATTTTTTATTCATTAATTCTGTAAAATTCATAGGAATTTTCAGCTTTGCTAGTTCAATTTCAATATTGAATGATCGACTGAGAGTTGGCTTGGGTAAACTCTTAGGCACAAACTCTCGGCCGAGAGTTTTTTAAACTTTCGGCTGAGAGTTTAGCTGCACGGTTAAATATAACCTATGTTGTTTTAAACTCTTGGTCGAGAGTTTAATAAATATCTCATCCGAGAAATTATCCCGGCTGAGAGTTTCTGGTCAACGAAAAACCCAGAAAATTCTGCAGTTTTCAGGAACCTGCAACTTTGGAGGGGCGGAACAACTACAAAAACCAAATGTTATATTTCAGACCAGGTACCATTAGATTCATCTCTGAATCTAGTTTATGATGATGTAATATTTGTGGAGTTTCATTAAAAATTTCAATTTGTTATTAATTTTATACTAAACTGTGTCACTGTGGAATTTCATTGTTCGGAAAATTGTACTGAATGAAAATTCAATAAATTTAAAATGGCAACATCAAAAAATTCAAAAAAATCATATTTCAATTCCTCTCCCTGTCTACTTCAAAAGGGTACTCTCAGTTTTCTTATTGATGACCACATTGAAAAGAAAATCTAGGGCTCATAAAATGTACTGAAACATCATCGTTTTTTTTGTCTTCGTCCATTTCAAAAAATAATAAAAAATAGGAATTTAATCTGAAAATTACCAAAAAATAGTTAGTGCACTAGTGAAATATATGTAGACTATGATGATATAGTTTATTTCCAAAAAATGAATAACCTTCCCTAAAAAAAGTTAGGGTTCAAAAAGTGACTATTTATGTTTGCCTCAATTTCAAATATATGTAGTTAGTAAACAACAAATTTACCCCTCTATATGTGAATATATATATATATATATATATATATATATATATATATATATATATATATATATATATATATATATATATATATATATATATATTTTAAATATGAGTAAAGAGGTAATAAAATTATCTACAAATCTTGTTTTTATGTCAAAGCATAATTTTCATTAAAAATATGAGTTTAATGGAGTTAAAGTTGGAAAAACATAGAAAATTACAATTTTCAACGTCAAAAAAGAGCAAAAAGTGTTTCCCAACTTCACATTTTCACAAATGTTTGAAATTTATTTAAGTTCATAAAGTTAGATTTATCACCAAATTATTTTGACACGTGTTATTTTTGGTGACTAGTGGTTGGAATATATGTTTGAGTAGTTTTGGAGGTACTCTCAACAATATTTTTGGAAGGAATTTCAACTGTATTTTTGCTAGAATTATCAATTGTTTTCTTAGAAAAAAATTATGGAGTTTTCTTTGAAGTGGTATTACAGGTTTTATTGACAGAGTTTTAATTGTTATTTTTGTTTGTAACATATGATGTTTTATTACTCCTAAGATTATACTTTCTATGGAATTCGATGACAGCGTTCTCAAATCCCTACTTATAGTCATTCGATTCTTCAGAAACAAGTTCAATTTGGGATAATTGAAACAACTATTGTTCTTCATGAGTAAGAAACACGGTTTCATCATCATTGATACCCATTAAATTGATCTGGTTGTCTTATACCTCTTCTACTACTTCTCCATCATCATCAGCATAATTCGCTTGAAATCAAAGCCTAATTTGCTGATCATGGCCCCTTTGTTCTCTTTGTTTAATTTGGGGAGGATTTCTCCTAGGATTTTGATTACAATTTTGAGGTGCAGGTTGATTTTCCCTAGGAGCATCCCTTTCATTTAAATTAATCCTTTCCATCATTCTTTCTACTATTCTAACCAAGGAATCAATTTTAGCATCAACATAAGAAGTAGAGGGCCCTTCTTTTATGGTTACTCTCCTTTCATTCCTACGTCTATCTCTCTTTGCTAACAGGTTTTCTTCTACACTCACTGCATCCCTTTGAATTTCTTCTAATGTTGACGAATTTCTTTCTCTAAGATGATAAGAAATGTCTTCCTCAAAGCCATCTAGGAATTTGATTAAGGCTAAACCTTGTGGTGGTTTGATGATAGTAGGAATTTTGTTGTATACACTATTAAATCTAGTTCAATAGTCTTGAACACTTTCTCTTGGTGCCCTCCTAATGCTTTCATATTCAGATACAATATGAAGAGGATTCTTTTTAATTTCCCGCCTATTAAGGAATGTGTGATATAATCCAGTGATGCAGGGATTCTGCTATAGAATAGATCCGAGCATATAAAACACACACTCCTTCATTCAGCATGAAAAATCTCAATAATTCTTCATTAAAACCATAAAAATATTTAGAAAAAAAATACATATGAAGGAAGGAGAGCCATTGAAATGAAATACTTTATAAAAACATAAAAACTCTGTGGCCAAATATTACATTGGCATCCTCCTGGCTCTCAGCCCTTCAAACCATCTCTCACTGTCACTATACTTCTCACTGCTCTCAGTTGTCTTTCATCCTCAAAGAACCCTCCTATATATACATAAATAATGAATTTATTTCACTCCATAAATTCCTCCATAAAAATCTCAACTTAAATCTAATTTAGATTTATTCTAGTTTTGGACTCAAAAAAGTCTCGTATATGGAATTCCTACTCCCTAGATTATCTACCTAATTCCATTCCACTCATATCCTTTAATTATTAAACAATATTTACAAAAATCCTCACATTTATAATTTCTCTCATAGTTTATTAAAATAATAAATTTAATTAATAAAATAATTAAAATGTCTCACCCCCCTTATTACATAATTAAATAATGAAAATTTGGCTTGGATGCTCCTACATCAGACTCCCCATGTAGAGAAGTTTCCATAGACTCTTGTCTATGAGGTCCATCGCTTTTCTGTAATATTGCGATAGCTACAAGTCCTGATGACTTGCTCCCTCCAGGATTCCAAACTCTATTCTTCCGCTGGTCCTTCAGAGTATCAACTTGATTTGATAACTCATCATTCACTCTGTCGATCAAATTCCATCGGCTTCTCCAACACTTTCGTCTGCCAATTCCTTGGAGTAATTCCTTTTTGTTGAACTCTTTCGTCTCCAACTGAGTTGAACTCTCAAATTTATGCAATGGAAAGTAATCAAGAACTCCTTCTTGATTACTACTGCAGTCTTTTATTGCTTTTATAGCAACAACTCTCTCGTCCTTTGTTATACCTACATTCACCAACAAACTGTTAGTTTTAAAAAGATAAAACCTTTCGGTCTCTTTTGATGCTTTAGGCATCAATCTCCCATCATCGACTTTCTGGAATTCAACAGATTTGGTTTCGAACTGCTGGTTGCTTCCATCTTCATCCTACTTGATCAATATTTCTGTCTCCTTTATGTCTCTACGGACACAACTCCCTTGTTTCTCCTGATCTTTCATCTCAACTCCAAATAATTTTCGCTCAACTTCTATGACTTTGACATCATATCTGTTAATGTCGCTTTCTATACATACACTTACATAATTATCTGAAAGGTTATAGCATTCATTCAACTCTATAAACATTTCATCTCTATCATGCATAGTAACTGTAATCATGGAAAATTTTAGGGGCTAATATTCATAGGTGGGCTAATTTTCCATGATTTTTCCAAAAGAGTTATTCACCAATTTCCATTTTTTATAAAAATGATTCACCCAAATTTTACAATATAAACTTATTCTACATTAAAATTCGCCAACATTATATAGAGAGTATATATATAAAATCATTACAAATTTGAATAATTTTACAAATACATCAATAAACATTTTATAGTTTGCATATTAGGGACTAGTGAGATTCGCCAATTTTTGAAAATTCAAGATAATTTTACATCCTTAAAATTTTCCCTGACTGTAATTTCGTCTAGATCAGGTTCTGCAAGTTTTTCTTCTCCATTGGGTTCCTTCAGCCACCATTCCAAAAACTAAATTTCCATATGAAATATTTTTAGTACTTTGTCACAACCTTCATTCCTAGCTTCATTCTTCCTCTGAAAATCTTCCTGAGTTGTCCTGGTTTCAACATCATTACATTATAAAATTTCATCAACAATTTCATTAAACAAATACATTTGTTTACCTCCTTGGAATTTTTCCTTGACATTTCCATTTTGCTCCTACTCCATAACAACTTCAACTTGTTTTCTTACCCCAAATAAGAATTCATTTATGATTTCTTCCTGTTGCAATAAATCAGTACCTTCCTCCTCTGAAAGGAATTCTCTACTAGACTTTACCTCAAAAGTTTCATTCTCCTTTGTGACAGTTTCATCAGAATTCTCACCATCTCTCACATATCTTGTAAACATACATAAACTGTGAGAAATATTGCAAGGATTCATAGCCGCATCTTCTTCTATCGCCAAAAAATATTCAGATGCTTCTGAACTATCCCAATAGTTCATGAGACCTTCTTCATTGATCTCTTCACCTAGAATTTCACCCTGTTCTGGGCCACAAATGGAAGCGTCCATTTTTAACTCAGCCTCTCTAAGTTATTCAAAACTCAACAACTATTCGAGCTTCTTCAGCTCTTCTACCAATTGTATGTTTACCTGATTTTCCCTCTTTGTGTGTAGCTTCTGCCACTTTACCTTCTTTCTCATGGTCCAACCATGTGTCTGGTTTTTCACATTTTCCTGTAACAACTCCATTAACAATTCAAGATGAATTTTTATCTCAACCTTCTCCCACTCGTACTCTTCATCTATTAATTGTTCACATATGCCACTGACCTTGGCATTTTCCTTCTTCTTCCTTCTATTGTGGTCTTCATCAGATCTTCGAAAATGACGATCAGTAGTCATCTTCTCCTCCTTTGTGAACTTCATCTTTTCACGTGTGAATTTCATTTAACCCACTTCTCAGCAATCCTTCACACTTTCCATTCATCAAAATGAAATTTCTCCTCCTACGCATGGCTTCTCTTGGTTCTCTATCTAGGAACCAATATTTGGCAACCCTATTGCTTCACTTTACTGCAAACAACACTTTAGTAATGCATGTGTTACAATGACCAATTCTTTGGGTGTCGGGCTCCGCCAATCATGCACCCAGTTACATTCAGACTCTTGACCTAGCTTATGAATCTTTGACTTCAGAATTACACTAATTTTTCTTCTTGGATGAAAAGACTCAATCTCAACTCAAAATATCGAAACTTTCTTTTGACTCTAGCATATGTTTTCACTTCAAGACTCGACCCAATAATTATGGCAATGGATATTTTGGTTTAATTCAAGTTATACAATCCTCCAACAAACATACACCCCTAATAAATTTTTAGGATGTAAAACCTTCACATTATTTCATAATTCATTCTTATGAAAAATCATCAGTTTGTCCTCATCATTTCACATGATACTGAAGTCTTTAGTCAAAATGAAATTCAAGTTTTTCAAGATTTATTTTAAGGTGAAAATAAATAAACCATTCAATCTTCAATGTTCAAAAATACCTTCCTAAATTATCATCTACAAGAGACCTTCTACTATGGTCTTCTTCAAAACCTCTGCAATGACCTTCATAATTCAACTGCGCCACTCCAGTTCATATTTTTTTCTCTTCATACAAATCATTGATCCACGCAAGCATCTTACCATGTTGCATTACCATTGCACTAGTGTGATACTGTTCAGGCACGAAACAAATTTCATATGGTGGTTTAACCACTTCCAAACACAACCTTTTCCAATCTCACAAAACCACAATGTTGCCATTCGAAAATCTGAGCATCAGAATTTTTTAACGTTGGCTGCAACTCATTTCAGGACGTAGGCTTGACCATGATATTCACATAATTTTGCTATGGCTGAAGTAGCTTATGCAGGCATCCCATGATTCTGCGTTGTATCTTGCCTCAGGTAGTTCAATATAGATGTTGTAACCACTTTACGTCTACACACATCAAACGCTTCATTGATATGCGCACGGTAACCACTTCATGCTCGTTTGCTTGAGACGGTATGTCTCCATGCTCGTTCACTTGAACCAGTAGGTCACCACCGTTTATCAATTTTAGGTCAAACGCATAGGAGGACTTCCCAACATTAATGCTGATGCCTGAAGTGTTTGAAAATGAGCCATCAATTGGCAAATTCGATGCCACAATCCTGAATCGATGTTGTTGAGATTATCCATAGAGTGAGGTTTAGTTCTATATTGTCCATGCATTGTCTAATTCCTCTTCAATACAAGCATGCCACCCTTCATATCAACGTTGCTCCAATGCATTTCTCAGAACACACAAAGCTGAGTTATGTTTTCGGATATGCTGCTGTGCGGTGGTATTTCATTTCACCGTCTGAGTTTATTCTTAGCTCACACAGACTTCTGTAAGTCAACCTCCCTTTTTCATAGACTTCATCACGAGATTAGGAACTTGTAGCTTCCACTGAACATATTCACTCCATGTCAGGCAGATTCACACATAATTCGATTTGATTTTCTATTCACCCAGTCCTCTGTAAAACGGTCTAATAACTCTGTTGCCGATGATTCACAGCATTTTCTCTTTGCGTTAGCTGGTTTCGACTCCCTCTAACTACTGGGTGTGATATCTCCTTTGTTGTGGAGTCACAACTTCCCAACTATGTGCGGACTCCTTTGAGTCTACTGAATGCGCTATCCTTAATTTTGATTGCGCTACCCTTTTCCTTGCACGAAAACGCAATTTTCTTCTCCACGTTTAATGTAGAGAGGAATCTATTGCATTGCTATCATGCCTTCCTTGGATACATATCATTCCTACATCCAAAACTTGCACACACAGTCTATGTATATATAAACTTGCAGATTCAAAACAGATATATTTCTGGCTTTGATACCAATTGATGTAGGGATTCTTCTATAGAACAAATCCGAGCATATAAAACACACACTCCTTCATTCAACATGAAAACCCTCAATAATTCTTCATTAAAACCATAAAAATATTCAAACAAAAAATAAATATGAAGGAGAGCCATTCAAACAAAATACTGATATAAAAACATAAAAACTCTTTGGCCAAATATTACATTGGCGTCCTCTTGGCTCTTGGCCCTTCAAACCATCTCTCATTCTCATTGTACTTCTCAATACTCTCAGTTGTCTTTCATCCTCACAGAACCCTCCTATATATACATAAATAATGAATTTATTTCACTCCATAAATTCCTCCATACAAATCTCAACTTAAATCTAATTTAGATTTATTCTAGTTTTGGACTCAACAAAGTCCCGTATATGGAATTCATACTCCCTATATTATCTACCTAATTCCATTCCTCTCATATCCTTTAATTATTAAAGAATATTTACAAAAAATCCTCACATTTATAATTTCTCTCCTAGTTTATTAAAATAAGAAATTTAATTAAGAAAATAATTAAAATGTCTCACCCCCCTTATTACATAATTAAATAATGAAAATTTGGCTTGGATGCTCCTGTCTCATCCAAGGAGATCATTAATGCTAGCAACAATTAATGCCTTAAGCCATTTCCTCACCTCTCTTTTGAGACTTTGTGCAAACAACCTAAGTTTTAAACTTTCCTCATCTACCTCCTAAAGTTAAAAACTATCATTCATCCTGTCTACATGTTGTTGGGTAGTGATAGGTCCAATTCCATAAAATTGAGGAATTCTTGTTTGATAATCCCATGGCATGTTTTCAAAAGGAGTTTGAAGGACAAGGGGGGCATATCTAGCTGCCATCATAGGTATATGAGGATTGATCAAGGGTGGTTGTTGGATGAAAGGTGGGGGCTAAATCAAAGGTAAAGGATGAGATGAAACTTGGGGTTTTGGTGGGGATGAAGGTTGGATTGTGGTTGAGGATTGAGGAGAAGAGGGAGTTTTAGTTGCTTAATGAGAAAGTATCAGAGTAGTTGTAGAAACTAAAGAAGGAGTAGGGATTTCTCATAAAGGATGCACAAATTGTCATGAGGTGGATGATTCAGGATAAGAAGTCAGAGAAAAGAGTTATACAGATTGTTGGACATAAGCTTCATGAACATAAAGGTAAAGACCTGAGATAAACCCTGTAATTTATTAAAGTCTTGGATAATTTGAGGATCTATATCAGCAGGAGCAGACTATTCTTCAAATGAATGTCTTCTTAATGTAGCTTGATCTACTACTATTTGATCTATTCAATTCGTCAGCTTAGTTCTAAATAGGATTTGTTAAAAAGGTAAGTCAAACTCAATGTCTTGTAGAGTTACAAATTCTTTTGGGAGTGAATCTGCTCTATGAGGAGGACTACTACTTCATTAGCTCTCTGCCATGCTCTTTCCTCTTAGTATCTTCTCAGGGTCATCTTCAATTATTGTAGCTTTGGATCAAGATGAGATCTAGTGTAGGCTTTTTTAGGAGCCAAAATTATGATCTAATGCACACACACACACACACACACTTATTATTTACAAAAAATGAAAAAGTAACCAATATTCTTGAAATATTCCTATCATATAATGTTTTGACTAGGGTTATGAATTCGAAACAAATTACAAATTTTTCAATTTGTCCCCAGTATGGTCGCCACTCTGTTATCATTCTGTAATTTAAAATATTGGTAGAATAAACATAGGGGACAACAACAAAACTACTTTGGAAGCTAGGATCTAGCCCTGCCAACTTCAGAGATGGATCTCTCTTTACGATTTAACTTTGTTTTGAATGGATATTAGGCTAGTTATGATTGTATTTGGTTGTTTGTTTGATTTTGATTGAGTTGGTTGATTAAATTTCTATATTCCCATTGGTAAATTAATTCAGAACATAAAAATGGATGCTTTATCATTTTTTAAAAGAGTTATAATAGGAAAGCTAGGTTGGATTAACTGGATTCTTTAGATTTTTAAATGAATAATGGAGATGGAAAAAAAGTGAATTTCAGTTGAGACTGAAAAGAAATTAAGTATTTTTCAATCTAAATTCAGTGGAAAACATATAAATTTTAAAATAAGTCAGAATAAAGTGTTTTAATTAACATGTCATATTCATCACACTTTCTGTTTTACAATTAAGAATTTTTGATACATAGAGAAAAGGAAAAAACAATGGAAAACACAGTAAAAATAGAAGCACTTCACCAGTGAATACACCACATGAATCCTAAAATAAGTATTTGTATTATTGATGCTTGAGCAAAAATTAGAATTTACAATTGCGTAGTTGGAAAAATATATTCAGAAATCAACCTAGAATACTTCAAATAGTGAAGTATTTATACTAAAATATTACAAAACCGATTACAATCAATTCTGTCTCAACAAAAATTGTATTATAAGCCTAATTTGAACAATAAAAATATAATCGTGACAAAAAATAGGCTCGATGGAGGTGATTTGGAATGTTGGCACTATTTTTAAGGAAACTGTTACTGAGTAGACCTATCTCTAGGCTGCGCTGGCTGCAGCTGACCTTTATTTTTACTTTTTATTAGTGAAGTTCACTTAAATTATCCCATTGATATTCATCTGGGATAGTTGACTTAATGACCTTTCTATAAATTTCATCCACTTCAGTAAATTTGGAAAAAATAGGTTTTACAACAAAAATGTGGTTTACCTCATGCTGGATGAAAATATCATAACTTAATGCTTCCAAGAATGTTTTCCCTATCATGGTCCCTTTGATATTGGAGAATTTTGTTGTGTCTCTGGAAATCTCATTTAGTTTCTTCACATAGTTGCGTCTTTTCACCACCTTGTCATTTATTACAAACAGAGAAGGCAGAATCTTTTGTGTTAAAGGTTCAATCCTACTAAATAATTTATTCACAACTATCTCTAAGCTATGGCATTTCTCTTCCACTTGAAAAATTAGATTCTTCTTAGTAAGAACCTTCTTCACTTATAATATTGTCTCTATTCTATCTTCCACTCCCAAGCCATCCAACTCATATATGTTCTTGGAGTTTAATAAATTGATGATCTTGTTGGATGTAGTACGCATATCTCTAAGCTCTTCCTTGATGGTTTTAATGGCATCATTGGATTTCTTTATCAACTCCTTCTGTTCAAATATAATATGGATGTAGGGCCAAATTTCATTTATGGATTCAATGATATTTGTCCAAATTATCTCTTTGGATTGGCCTAATGTATGTCCAATGGATGACTCTCTCTCTAACTTCTGCAAGCTTTCTATCAGTTTCTGTGCTCTCTGTACTTCAGCTACATCGAAACTTTCATTTTTGGATTTATGATCCTGCAATAGTTTAACTTGATCTTAAATTTTCTTAAATTCCTCTGTTTGGATTGACAGATTCTGCATTTCCTTTGCTAATTGTTCTACACCATCTAATGTACTTGTTGTCGAAGCTGTAGCTGTGGGGATGGCTATAAGAGGTAGAACCTCCAAAGGGACCATAGAAATCTTAGTAGCCTGCTCTTTATCCTTGATCATTTTCTCCATTTTTTATTCCATTTGTCTCAATTGGGCATTCTGCTCCATGATGAGCTTCATCATGTCTGACTTTTGAGACTCTTTTTATTCAATGTCCTTAGTTAAAGGTTCTTCTGTGGCTGAAAATTTCAACTGCTTCCTTAATGCTGCTATGTCAACATTTTTCTTCCTTATTATCTCCTCTGCAGGTTTGATGTTGGAAGGATCATATCCAACTCTGACCAATAAGTCTTGCAAAGACTTAATTCTTGAATCCTTGGAAAGGGAGTATATTTTCTCCATCTGTAGTCATGACTAAATGTTTTCTAAGGAAACCTGCACTTTAGAAAAACTCGTAGTTGTATTAGTCAATGTAGATGAAATAATTTCACCTGTTTTCTTGTGCATCTCCATTTGATCAATGGGATGGATGTCTTTGATGTCAAACTCAAATGAAGTCTTCTTATAATCTGCTACTATCTTGTGCTGTGAAATCTATGCCTCTAGAAAGGCCATTTGCTTTTTTCCTTTATCAGAGTCAAATGCTGAAAGCATTCTACTCTACAAACTGGAATTCTAATTCCATAAACTATTGTAGGTGCTAGTCTTCAAGATTTCATTTTTGAACTTGATTTCCTTGAATATGCGAAATATTTATTTCTCTTTCTCTCCCATGACAACTTTACTTGTCTGAATGGCCTGTTGCTAATCCTGTGAAGTTTTTTAAGTGGTAGAAGAGAGTGTAGTTTCACCACCAACTTGTTAGGAAGTAGGTTTCTTCTTAGTGATGTTGATGACCTCCTACTTTAAATATTTTCTTGGGTTAACTTTAGGATTCAGCATTGGTCCTCTTCCTATACATAATCTTGAATTCCTTGTTTAAAGTTTAATTCACTAAAGGTGACCCTTGTTCCCTCATTATTTTTCATACTTTCTCCTATGGGATAGAAGTCTGTGATGTGGAAGTGGAGACTAACTGTTCCTGAGCCTCTTGCAGAGTGTTTTCAGTCAACTCTATTTGGTTCATATAATTCTCTATTTCTAGCCTGTGTGTATGGATGTAAGGAGTATAATTTTTTTCTACCCTTAGCTTGGAGATGGTTCTTAATGGATCATAGTACCAGGTCAAATTAAGGTTTAATTTCATTTCCTTTAGCATTTTTTTTGCTTCTTCCCCTACTGTCCTGTTATTGCAAATAAATGGTCCTATTTGTGTTTTAATTCTGAACTGTGATTTCTTGTTTGTTGACACAAAGTGGACTTCATCAACATTCAACATTTTCCTGATGTATTCTAAAGAAAACATCCTCATTGGGAGGAATTTTGGTAGCTTGTAGGGAGAAATATCACAACCATATATCCTCAAATCTGTATAATTCTGGTATAAATACTAGTCACCTGTATTTATTTGATCTGATAGCTGTAAAATATTTCTGATATCCTCACTGATTATTGGCTCAGGTGTACTGCTAAGAATCCTTATTTCTTGATGTACAAACAATTCAATGAACTGTTTGTACAAATACTCTTTCTATTCTTTCATCACCATGGTATTCCATAAGATGACTGATTTTTGATTGCCATCATCATCCAATTTATGCATTGCAAACTTAAATCTGTCTCCCTGAAAATATAAAAACATATACACTAAGAAAAAGGCATACTTAAACTCTTTTCTATTTGGAATATGAAAAAATGTTCATGGATAGAATTTTCTAGGAATTGGTTAAAATTGAATAGGATAGAAGGCTTAGAATCTGGAGAGAAAATAGAAAGGAAACCTATTATTGGCTCATCTTCCCATTGGTGAGAGTAATATCAAAGGAGGTAAGAAATTACAATTATAATTTGTTTGGCTCTGTAAGGGAAAATGGAGGAAGAGTAGGTAGGATTCTTCTTAGCCAATTGGGTATCTTCAGC
Source organism: Pinus albicaulis (assembly GCA_034641835.2). NCBI lineage: Eukaryota > Viridiplantae > Streptophyta > Pinopsida > Pinales > Pinaceae > Pinus > Pinus albicaulis. The sequence continues at coordinate 218,464,844 of CM076574.1, forward strand.
TAGAAAAATCTCAATGGATTTAGCCCTTTTTCCAAAATCTAGCTTCTGGTACAGTTCATTGAGGGCTTCTTGTGAAAAAGGGGTTCCATTTTCTACAACAAGGGCCTGCATCATTTGGTCAATTGATTGGGCAGTGATGGAAAAAAAAATTCTCTTGTAGGAGCTATTATGGCTCTTTGGCTTGACACTTACAAATGAATTCAGGGGCACTGTGGGTGTCAGGAAAAATGTAATGTGGTAAATTTGATTCCCATAGTCAAATATCATCAGACTTATCAATGTGCTTGTCCTTTAACCAATAATACATCTCAAAAAGCTCAAATTAATAGAGGGTTTCAGGTATTTTATAGGCCATCGGCTAAAGTATGTGATCAAGGTCAACACGAGGATGGAGCAATGGATTTATAGGCTCCTCCTGGCCTTTCTTCTTAAGAGGCATGATGCAACTAATTTTGAAGTAAATGAAAGGTTTCTGAGAGGAAAAATGTCACTGGGACTGTATTAGGCTCTGGGATTTTCGAAGAAGACACATAAGAAGAAAGGCTAAGTTTGGTAATGATAAAATTTTCTCCAAAACTCTCTGAACTGGTAACAAGTTTGCATAGTGCAGAGAAAAAAACAAGATAATGGATTACAAGTTGATTATGCATGGTTGTATACACAAATTGAGCAGTTTCCATTGATATTGGCGAGGATCCATTGTATTAGCAGTCAATTACGAATTAAATATGTTAACGGATGCTTTTCCACGGGAAGGGAGTCAATTGGCAACAGATATGATCGAGATGACATGATAAGATAGGCAATCAATGGGTAGAATGGTGGTTTCGGTATTGGCAGAGAAAATAAATTTTTGGGGTGGGGGGGGGTATGAAGCGACAAGCTGTTTGAGTGGAGGGGGTGCGAAATGAAGAGGAGGTGCCACTTTAGTGTTGCCTTGAAAAGAAAAACTACTTTTTTCAGACCCCCCCCTTGGCGGTAAATATCAGATGGAGACGGGGGGCGGAAAAGGAATGAGGTTCATTGGATCGGGGGTGGGAGGATCTGATGGATGATTAAGTGTGTGGGCGGGGTTTAAGGTATTAGGATGTGACGGATTTGTCAGGTAACAGGATGATCATATGAATGTAGAAAATTTAGGATATAATGATATACCACACTTTATATTCATGCACTCGAATTTTTAGACTTAGGATACAAATATTTTACCCTTTTCTCTTTATATGCATAAAATATCTTTGAAAAATTAACTTAGGATAAGTATTTTGATTATTTTCAAAGGCTTCAACACAACCTCTACCTATGTAATATCCCAAAATGGGAAAGATGAGAATATAGAACATATGCACAATTCCAAATAAGAATAAAATATATAAAACTAGAAAAAATGTTGGAATACATCAGAACATCATACATATGAGCAGAAATAGCTGATCCATGTCATTATGTATAAAAAAAAAATGAATATACACAGTGCTCCAAAAAAGGGATGAACTCAAGCCGTCCAAAGATGGTTGAAACACCTCTACTGAAAACTAGCACTAGAAATTAAAAAGTATTGTTGTTGTTGGAAATTGTTGCTACTGGGAAGAATATATATGTGTGAGAGGTTGACGAAGTGCTTATAAATATCCTGGATTTCAACCACGGATTCTCCTAAAAAAAAACAGAAACACCCAGAAATGATTTGGCCAAATTTTGAGTTTGGAATTTCCGCCCTTTTTGGGGTTGCACACTTCACCCCTGCTGGATGAGTTACGCACTCCTTGGTGAAAATTTCTGATATGTGGCTAAGACAATGATCTATCAAATGCAATATCACCCACTCACCTCACTAAATAAAGGGCTGGTCCTTTCTCCCGATTCCCAAGCTCAAAACTTGAGATCTAACTCCTCCACAGAATATGTAGTTGTTGCATACACAACTGCTAGGAAATATTGCATGGTTCAGGAGGTATGATGATGTAGCCTGCTGATAGATAATACAATGCTGATCCTAGGCTATTGAAGTGATCCCCGGGGTGAAGGATTATTCCCTCACAAGATTCCAAGTTGATTTTCTTGGAACTTTCTCTTATCCTCAAACCCTCACTACATAATTACGCAATTTCTACAGGAAATGTTGTTGCATAGGCGAATAGATGGATGGCCTAATGTCGTATATGAAAATGAAACACCCTGAAGACTACAATGGATCCATAGTGTTAAAGGATGATCCTTCCACAGGTTTCACGGCTGAAGTACTAAGAACAACCTTCCAACTTTCAAACCTAAGTTCAGGAATGCATAATTTCGGTAGCTCAAAGTGCAAATGAGACTTTATGAAAGTGGCGCTGATTTCCAGGTGATGAATTTTTCCCAAGAAAACCTTCCTAGAGTAGGCACTCGAATTCCCTTGTGGGTAACGATGAGATTCCTTCTCGAGAAAATCTAGTGCTAAACAACACATCAGACTTAGCTAAATAGCTGAAGCGTGAAAACAAAATTTCTTACGACACTCAACAATAAAAATATAGACCCCTTCCTTTACTTCCCTCATCTTCCTTTTAAGGTTGCAAGCCTCCCCTAGCCTTGGCCCATGTCATAACTATGTTGCACATGTGGCCACTAGTCTCCATAAATATTGCGCTATCCTCTATTATCTCCATCACAGCTGCAATTACTCTCCACTTCCTCCATCATGTGTGCATTTAATGCACCACTTCCTCCACCATCTATGAAATTGCTTCTCCACTATCTCCATCATCTTGCATTTATTCCCCTACTATCTCCATCATCTTCCTCATTAATTCTCTATGACCTCCACTCTTTCTTCATTATTATGCTTCTCCACTACTCCATAATGCTACTCCACTACTCAATTAACCCACATTCACACTATAGAAGTGGATTTTATTCATCTACTATGTTTATCAGTCCCTCCACCCTTTTATTTACTTAACTAAATAAGAAAATTAAGAAATCTAATATTCCAATTAGCTGATAGAAAATTTGGAATATTACAGTCCTCCCTGCCAAAATGTTTCTTGTCCTAAAGAAATTGCAAAAGTGGATGATGCAGAAATCCATATCCCTCCCAAGAGGCATCCTCATATGGAAGGTTTCCCCATCTGCTCCAATGTGTTATGAATGCCCAGATCCATAGCTGCCTCTCTAGAATGTCTAGAATGGCCTCTAGCTGTGTAACTAGATGCCTCTCCTCATCAATGAGTCCCCAAGTGGAAACCATCTACTGTCCAAGATCCTCTTCTCTACATGATATATGTGAAGTGTAGTGGTTCCTTCCCCAAGTGGAAAGTCCCAACTCATAAAATATCTCTCCAACCCATGCTACATGGAGTAGGTTGTGTCTCTCCATGCTCCAATCCTTTGTCGTAACAGCCTTGCTTTCTCTAATCATCATCTCAAAAATGTGCAAAGTATGAAATAGAGACATATGTATTGACATGTGAAATGTCGAACCATACTCTACAAATAACAACCAACACAACAATGCCTCTTGCTGCCACACCACCTCATCATCATACTGATTATGGTGGTCATACTCTCCTAATGGAATCCAATGCAGCAAGGCTTCTTGTTGCCATCCCACATCATCATTATGCAAGGTATGGGAGAATGTCAATCCATATCCCCCCAAGAGTAACCAACGCAACAATGACTCTTGCTGCCACCCCACATCATCATAATGCAAAGCATGAAGCAATGATATATTGATTGACATGTATAATGTCACACCAGTCTCTCCTAATAGAAACCAACATAGTTAGGCTTCCTACTGCCACATCATATGAGTATCATGAAAAGTCCCAAACAATAACATACCCATTGACATGTGATATGTTATGTGATGGCCAAACTCTCTGAAAAGTAACCAGCGTAACCATGCCTCCAACTGCTGCATCTCATCACTATTGTACAAGGTAGGAAATAATGATATACCAATGGGTATATACAATGTAATGTCTTTACCATACTCTCCCAAGAGTAGCCAGCGCAACCATGCCTCCTGCTGCTGCATCACCTCAATATTGTGCAAGGCATGGAACATACCAATCTGAAATGTTGGATGGTAGCCATACTCACCCAAGAGAAGCCAGCGCAACCATGCTTCTTGTTGCCCTATGTCATAGACTTGGAAGTAGCTTTCCAACCACTTGATCATCATCTCCATCAATCCATCCAACCGTGGGTGATGACTCATATCATTCACCAGCTCGATATCCACCCAATGGACAAGATCCCACCAAACATTTCTCATACAATAAATATCCCCATCACTATCTATGGCCTTGGGAAGACCATGAAGCATGAAGACATCCCAGAAAGATAATTCGGTCATGGGTGAAGAGATGTACTATGTGAAAATGTCGAAGAAATGTGCATACCTCAATAACAGATCAATATCAACAATACCGTCCTCCACAATCGGATGATAATATTTGCATTCCATGTTATGTCAAAGTGCATCCTCCTTGATGTATCTCCATGAGAACCTCTCTCTGATGACCTGGTAGAACCTATGAGGTTATGAATATGCTGCATGTAGAAACTTATCTTTGGGCTATGAGGTGTTCATTAAGAAGGCTTTGTCTTAATAAAGGAAGATGTTATCCATTACATGATGTCTACCATCTACCATCTACCCATCTAATTCTTCGTAAATGAAGTGGTCATTGGAATGCTCAAATAATAGCTGGGCACTCAAATCATCACTTATCCTTAGTGATAGTGCTGCTGATCTCCATTATAGTGTATCTGTTGTCTCATGGCCCTCTCCATACACAATGTTGAACTCATAGTCCTGCATTGTACTGATCCACCGCTGTTACCTCTTCTGTAGTTGTTGCTCCTCCTCAAAAAGATGTCGGAGACTATGGTGGTTGGTATTCATCTAAAATCTACTGCCAATCAAAAAATTTCAGAATTTGACCAATGCATTCATAATGACCAATATCTCTTTGTCGTAAATAGAATACAACAGCTCATGCGACAGTAACTTCCAGTTCTCGAAAGTTATTGTATAGTTTCCTTGCATTAGGTTGTACTAAACCCATCCTCAGAAACTCCAAACTCCAACACAAAGTGTTCTGTGCAATTCAACAATGTCAAACTGGGATAGCTATACATCTTCTCCTTGAACAAGTCAAGGGTCCTCTATGCAATGATAGTTTGCTACTCCAAATCAACAATGTGCTCAAACCCTTGGTCATGCAATTTCCCTAATGGCATGACCCCACAAATCTCAACATGATTTACTGAAACAATATGGGGTGGAAATGTATGCATACCATGGATTAGCTGAATCTTGGAAACATCTTGCAAATATACAAGAGTTCCTCCAACTGATGAAATTGCTTCTCCAACTGCTGGTGATAGTGATGGTTGCTCCTCTACCACTGCACTAGCACTTATATCTACTTCCTCCTGAATCATGCCTTGGACTCTCAATGTCAAAGTCTTGGGAACATCTTTCCAAAATTCAAGGGCTCCTCCAACCTATGCAAGTAATCTTTCTGTTGCTGGTGGTGGTGGTAGCTGTTCTCCTCCCAGTGTATCAGCATTGACATCTCCCTTCTGCTCCTCATACACTTTCTATTTATTGTCAATGAATGTCTCAATGGAATGTGCCTCTAGGTTTCTTCTATCAAACCTCACTACCAATATTTGAGTGAACTTTGCATACATAGTCACTCTTGTTGTTTCAATCTACGGAGCCATCAGTCCTTTGCTTCACCCTGAAGGTGTAGTCTTGCAATATGAATAGCCTCTTCTTATGCTACCAGGTGTAGCTGTAAGAAATCATATAAATTCTCCATCCAAGCCTTTATCGTGCTTCTGTATGACTCATCGAATGTAGGCAAAGAATCTATTATGAATATATCCTTTTCTTCTATTATTGTTGTGGGGTCTACCATTCTCTTTAATATGGAAAAACTTCTAGAAAGTCATATTCTCTTTGAATGCTCTAGATTGAGATCTGTAATCTGAAATATAATCACTAAGAGTCTCATGCTCCAAATATCCTTCATCTCCATGCCATTCATTTCCTTCTCCAAGGAAAGTGGGCATAGTAGGGCATTGTGGAACTTTCTACACCACCGTTTTCTTATACCATTGATAGGAAGTGCTCAAACCTTCTCCATTATGAAACCCCCTCTTGAGGTTTCCTTTTGCCTTTCCCTTCTCATTTCTTTGATCTCCAAGGTGAGATCTTGCATAGATCTAAAGAGAAGTGTGGCAAAACTCAATCCTTCCGCCATTGTAGACTTCTTATTTTTCTACTTCTTCTTCTTCTTATTCCTCTGATTTCATGAAATTCCCACAAGCTGAGCCAAATATCATGCTCTAATACCACTATAATATCCAAAAATTGGAAATATGGGAATATAGAGCACATGCAAAATTCCAAATTATAATAAAACATGTAAAACTAGAAAAATGTTGGAATACATTAGAACATCATACATAGGAGCTGAAATATTTGAGCCATGTCATAATGTATCAACAACAAATGAATATACACAATGCTCCAAAAAAGGATGCTCTTAAGCCATCCAAAGATGGTTGAAACAACTCTATTGAAAAGAAGCACTAGAAAGTAAAAAATGTTGCTGCTGTTGGAAACTGTTGCTGCTGGGAAGAAGATATATGTGTGAGAGGCTACTAGAGTGCTTAGAAATATCAGGATTTTAACCACAGATTATCCTAGAAAAACCCATAAATGGTTTGGCCAGATGTTGAGTTTGGAATTTCGACTCTTTTTGCGTTGCACACTGCATCCGTGATGGCTGAGTTATGCAGTCCCTTGAGACAATTGCTGATCTAGGGATGAAATAATGATTTATCAACTATAAAAGAACCTAGTTAGCTCACTAACTTATGTGATGGTCCCATCTCCCGATTCCCAAGATCAAAATTTGACATCTAGCTCCTCCACTGAATATACAGCTGCTGCATGCAAAAATGCTAGGAAATACTGTGTTGTCTAGGAGGGCTGATGATGTAGCCTGCTGATAGATAATACAATTCTTATCCCAAGTTGTTGAAGTGATCCTCGAGGTGAAGGAATAATCCCTCATAGGATTCCAAGTTGAGTTTCTTGGAACTTCCTCTTATCCTCAAACCCTCATTGCATAATTTCGCAATTTTTGTAGGAAATGTTGCTGCATAGGAGAATAGATGGATGGCATCATGCCATATATGAAAATTAAGCTCCCGAAAGACTGCAATGGATCCAGAGTGTGAAGGGTCGATCCCTCCACATGTTTCTCAGCTGAAGTACTGAGAACAAACTTCCAACTCTCAAACCCATGTTTAGGAATGCATAATTCCTGTAGCTAGAACTGTAGATGAAAGTGGATGAAAGTGGCACTGATTTCCAAATGATGAATGCTACCTAAGAAAACCTTCCCATAGTAGGCACTCGAAGTCCCCCATTGGTAAGGGTGGGATTCTTGCTCGGGAACACTCGATAATAAACAACACAATAGACTTAGCTAAATATCTGAAGGGTGCAAAGAAATTTCTTATGAAACTCAACAATAAAAATCTAGACCCCTTCCTTTGATTCCCTCATATTCCTTTTATGGTGTTGAGCCTCCCCTAGCCTTGGCTCACCTGATAACTGTGTTGCACATGTGGCCACTAGCCTCCATAAAGAATTCATTGTCCTCCATGATGTTCATCAATGCTGCAATTAATCTCCACTTCCTCCATCAAGTATGCATTTAATGCACCACATCCTCCATCATCTCTTCAATCGCTTCTCCACTATCTTCATCATCTTCCATTTATTCCTCCACTATCTCGATCATCTTCCTCATTAATGCTCTATGACCTCCACCCTTTCTTCATTATTATGCTTCTCCACTACTCCATAATGCTACTCCACTACTCAATTAACCCACATTCACACTATAGAAGTGGATTTTATTCATCTACTAGGTTTATGGGTCCCTCCACCCTTTTATTTACTTAAATAAATAAGAAAAGTAAGAACTCTAATATATTCCAATTAGCTGATGGAAAATTTGGAATATTACAACCCTCCCTTTTGGTTTCATTTATTTTTCCAAGCTAACATTTTTTCTTCTTTCCTTAGGGTGCATTTAAGCGAGAAAAACCACATCACCTTATTTTTTATAAAAATATAACCTACTCTATCACTTATTTGTCCTATTGGTTCTACTCGGAAGGTAAATCCTCTCTATGGACAAAGATGATCCCTCTAGCCCTAGAGTGGATCTAGCAACAAAGGAACAAGCTAAAGTGTAGGTTCCTTAATTAATTAATGAAAAGGACAAGGTAGATTGACCTACCTAGAGTCCAACGCTGTCTTTGTTGTAGTGGTGGTGTCCACTTGATCTCTACTTTGACAAGTCACGATCCTTCTGCAACAATTATTGGATACCTACACAAAGATCACCAAACAAGAGCAGCATACAAAACAATTATTTCATTCATAATCAACTAACCAGTCAAGAAGGGTTAAGCATATTGCATCAAATAAAACACATTAACGCAAGATGGGAACCAGATAATAGTCATGTATATGTATAAATAGAAGAAAGAGTTACAACTAGAGCCTTGATGTCGCAGCCTCCTTCAGTGGGGTTCAGTCGAAGCATGTATTGATGGATCGTTGTGGAATTCGGATGGGGTGAGGACACAAGCCTAAGCTCTCTCAACAAAGGTCTCTTTCGTTCTATCTTTCTAGTGAAAATTTATAGGAATCTATTCAACGATTCAGCTATAATATGTTTAGTTCAGCTAGCTCATCAACGGAAGATGGATTTATTTATAGAGGGAGAGGAGGATGTTTAGATCCCTACAATGGTGGAAGGGAGGTCTTATCCCTTGGGAGGTTTCCACAAAAGGTGGAAACAAGAGGCCAAAGGAGGGAGGCTATGGTTATTCAATTGAACCACTCCAGCTGACTCACCCACGAAGTTGTTATGATGGAAACTTCACCTCTATTTTTTAAAAAAATTGATAAACAGGTTGGCGCTGGTAGCTCACTGGGACAGAGGGCCAATGGGTGTAAGGCCTGGTGTTAATCTTCCTCATTGGAATGAGGGCATAATAGTCTACTAGCACTAAGGCAACAACATGTGCTTTTGATGGTCTGCTCAGGAAATTTTCAACAGAAGGAGTGTTGTCCTCATGGCAAGGGATGAAATGATGGTCTTTACAAGGCATGTCACTTTTTTTTGGTCACAGAAATGATCCTCCAATGTGTGGGACAGGGATTGCAGGGAAACTAAAAAAACATTGTGTAACACATGCCCCCTAAAGCATGAGGGCTGAGAGAGAGGGATGGGTGAAATGCTTTACGAGAATGCATTCGAACCAAACACCGCTTTGAGAAGACCTACAATTACAAATACAACTGATATCTCTAATACATGAACATGTGGCATGGGTGCACCCATCCATAATATAGTACATATATGAACTGATATCCGAGGTATGGACACAACCATCCAGTAGTAACAATCAACAAATAGACTCAGGTATGGTCGCAACCATCCAATCAAAAGAGTCATGCAATAGGATATGATAAACCACAATATCCTATAGCCTGGATCTTATCAGAAAAAACCCAGGGTCTTGTGCTGTATTGTGACCTGAACAAGTACAAATTCAAGCATGCGAATATGTGAGCTGAAGTCAAACATGCAAGAAATTCACCTGATTACCAGCCAATGATAAAAGTTGTTAACGGGCATGAGAGAAACCACCAATAATGACAATGGCTCTCAAGGTAAAACATGTAAAATCCATGGAATTTTAATATCAATATGGCGTCAAACACCCACTGAATCACTCGATCGAAGGCCAATGATGTGGACCTGTCGTCGAATGCGAATAACTTGCCATTGAGGCATGCAAGATCCAAGGTACCGGAAGGGAGTCTCTATATCAACTTCCTGGATAATGAGCTAAAGTAGACAGGAAGCGACCTGGTCGAAGGAGGGCCATGATTTTTCCCAAACCATCGACACAATACAGAGGAACATGATGATAATGAATCAAGACCGAACAGAGAACTAGAGGGAGGTTGAAAACTGTAGAGGACAACTTCTCTTGAACATATCAGCGACACGACACTAGATTTGGCAGTATTTGACATCAAGGGATCTGAGGTCACGATGACATGGAAAAGAGAAAATGAGAGGTAAAAACAGATTACCCAAACCCATGGAGGCACAAATGATGAAATGAGATGTCCCCAACCCGACACGAATGCAAACGAGTGTCATGTTCAAGAGTGAAATACTGCTAGCACAACTAAAAACTGGTTCCATTTTCCCCCACCATTTGTGGCCAGTACCCCAATTATTTTTGGAAAACAAGCTTGAAGGGGATAGCATATGCTTGTAATGTAAGTTTTTCCTTTAGACAAATTCATCCTAGTATATTTTACAAGCCCTAGGAAGGAGGAAATTGGTGAAAGTCATGGTGACGATATCTGATGTCATCAGGGTTTAACGAGTATGACAAAGGAAGAACTCGACATATTTTCATGTTTAGAGAGTTTGAAAATAAGCAGAAAAGAAAACTCCAGCATGTCCTTTTTCGTAAATAATCCTTCAAATCCAAAAATGTAGAAAACAATATCTGAAAGAACCTCTTAGTCGCGATAGGCTAAGGTATTCCTTTTTTGTAAATAATCTATCCCAGCCTGAAAAAGGGGTAAACGTATACTAGGTAGATATCGTTTCGCGACCATTTAATGAGTTCAAAACAACAAGAGTCTCAACAATCTTTTCAGTTTTAGAGAGTTAGAAAAGAGCTGAAATATGACTCCAGTAGTGACTTTTTCATGTTTTTACCGAGTTTAAAAAACTATAAAACACAACTCATTACTTCATTGCTATCTCATTAAAAACCTGTCGCTGCACAAGAGACAAACTTAAAACCTATTTCTAGAAATAATATAATGTAATAATCGAAATATATGTCTTAAAACCTAATTAAGGTTCTGAAAATTTAAAATTTTCCAAAAATGGTAAAAAGGAATTACTTTTCACTTTTACCTCTTGTGGAGCAATGGTTACCCATTTTAGACTGTGATTTTGCGGCGACGATAGCGGGTGATCTAGCAAATCAATCTTGAATCTGTCAGTTCCAGGTAAGAGCCGACATCTTTCCCTGCATTTTAATTCCTCTTTCATTACCTGCAACCCCAAATTTGGAATTTTTTGGGGGAATTTGTAAAAAATAGGTCACGGTGGTTGGCACAAGTATCGAGCACAGACTCACACCAGTCGCCCAGATTTCTAAACTGGGGCACGCCCATTGGCGTGACTGTTTCCCAAAAATTCGCGCAAACCTTTTTAAGCTCACAATGGAAGTAAGCAGGCCCAATTTTCACAAATCAAAGCTTTTAATTTGGCTAATTAAGTTCATATGAACATGTTTCCAGGTGTAAAGCGGAAAAATGGTTATCAAATGGAAAGAACGGGAACACAGTGAAGAAGACGAGCTTGCCATGGAAAATTAGAGATGCATGGAAGCTCTTAGAGACTATGGACTGAAAAAATTCTTCATGACACTGTGCCTCAGAGCTCAATCAAAGCTACTGCAATACTTGATCAATATCTAGGATGAGGATCAGGAAAAATTCATTCTTCGTGATCAGGAACTTGAAATTGATGTCTCAGACATTTACTTCATAACAAGACTATCACAGAGGAGTGCAACACCAATATTGACTGGCACCTGGCCCACCATGGAGAACATGAGCATGGTGATGAACAGGGTATGCTGAGGGGCACGGAAAGGATCAGGAAGCGGAAAAGTGGATATCCAAACTATCCCAGACTTGACACTAAAAGTAGTGCTACACACCATCATGCGAGCTGTGGGATCAAAAGCACTACACAAAGCAACAAAAACAAAACTCCTTCTTATAGTCGAATGTCTAACACCAACCCTCTACAACTGGGCAGTGGCAGTGACGATCAATATGAAACTTCAACTGACGAAATGGAAGAAGACCAAACTAAAGTAGTTTGAATATGGATCCATCCTGGTATCGTTCTTCCCAGAACGACTACCAATATTTCAGTGATAGGAAGTGATAGTCCCAACACCACCAGCACAGGGGACATGGATGGCCCGTTGGGCAAAATTGATGCCAAGGTCAGGGGCAGTCAACAGATGTCTTGGAGACTGGAGTTCTTTGATTGGCTCCACTAACAGATGATTGTCGTGGAGGACTGGCCCTACTTTGGCACAAATTTCACTGGTGATCCAAACCTACCACTCCCAGAAGGAGAGGATTGGGATGAAGCAATTGGTAAGAATCACTTTTTATTTTTATGAGTATTATGATTTTTTTGGGTTATGTATGTTATGACATTAAATCCATGTGTTATGTAGATGTTGGACCAAAAATACCTATAGGCATGTCTCTGATAGCGAGGCGAGTCCTTCGCGACTTTGATATTGCCCCTCATGGTGAGGGGGGTGAGGAGGAGGAAATCGTGCGCAACCTGCAGAGAATCTCTCACAGAGTCCCGGACTATGCGCGATTCGACGATGTTCCTCGTGCATACCAGAGACACACTATAGGGGTGTCGAATCGAGTTCACTGCTTGCTGAGCGGAATGTACGGGCAGTGACATTTTATCATGATCATCACACCGATTAGACACCTAGGATTCATTTCTGCATATGTTTGAAGAGACATGATGTCTCAGTATGTAATAGAAACACACATATTTTTGAACTTATGATGCACACTGATGCAAACATTCAATATATATATATATATATATATACACACATCTATTTTCCTATATGGATCTTTTCATGTGATGATGATTTTACAGTTACACAAATGTCTATCTAATACAATGTTAGCCACTGTATCAGTTAATGCATTCATTCACCTAGGAATATGTTGATATGTGATATAATCAAAATGTATTTTTAGAAAATTAACACGTAAATACAACCTTCAAATATGAGGGTTTCTAACTTAATAATGTCGATTAAGATGAAGAACAACAAGTTGTGATTCCTGATTTACAACCAGTGCATGAATGCTAAGGGTAATCGCCTCGGTTAATAGTTCAATGACAACACTATACTCAGCATCATTTATCTTAATAGTTCATAGACAAATACCTTGTAGATCTATCAACTCACCAAGAGGATCATAAATCACCCAGGCTACCAAAGACAAGTTTCGGGTACTATGGGAGGCACCATCCACGAAACTGACATAAGGGGTAATAGACATCTGCTCAATAAGAAACGACCCAATAAGGAGGAAAACACTCGCAAAGCACGCCAAGCCAAAAATGTACAAAAATTAAAAGAACAACTATGTACACAAAACATGCACAAATGACTCATGCATAATATTTTTTGAGATACAACCCATTTCCTGGTTGATCTAGAGGATGACCTTCTTAATCAATGAGCTCATAGGCCCCATTCTGCAAGACACGTTTGACAATGTAGGGCCCATGCCACATGGGTTGAAATTTTCCTGGCCCCAGCTTATCATGAGCTTGGTTGTATAGGAGGACAAGCTCTCCTTTTACGAAGGAGTGAGGGGGAACCAACTAGTCAAAATGAGATTTTACCCGCTTTTTCTATGCCTCGATGATTAAAGCAACCAAGCGGTGATTTTCATCCAGCCTTTCTAAGTAGAGAAAATGCACTTCTTTTGGCGAAGTGTTCGGTAGCAATTCAAAAACCAACTTGAGCGAAGGTATTTCACACTCAATCGGAAGGGTAGCTTCAAGACCGTAAACAAGCTGAAATAGAGTGAATCCGATCACATCCTTAACTGATGTTCGGTAAGCCCAGAGAGTCGAAAATAGCATGAGATGCTAGTTGGATTTGTGCATCCCAATCATACATTGAAGCATGGTGACAATAAATTTGTTCACGGCTTCAACTTGGCCATTAGCTTGAGGATAGTATGATGTTGAGCTGTCGTGATGCAAGCCCAACCTAGAAGTCAGCTCTGCAACCATATAATGCCGAAAATGGGAACCATTATCGGTAGCGATGGCTTAAGGGACACCAAACCTAGAAATGATGTGATTAAATATGAACTGAGCTATTGTCTTACCATCGGTGGCAAGTGTAGGCATTGCTTCGGTCCACTTGGTGAAGTAGTCAACGACTACGATGATATAATCATGCCCCCCAGCTGAGTGAGGGTTACACGTCATAAAATCAATGCCCCACTTCACAAAGGGACCAATGGTAATGATATGATGGAAATGTGAAGGCAGCGTGCACATCTTGTGCTAACAAATCTAGCAATCTTGACATTTTCGAACAACAATAATGCAATCCTTGAAGATGGAGGGCCAAAAATATCCAACATGAATAATATTCTCTGTCGTGGCATAACCAAACATGTGACCACCATAGGCACCATTTTGACAATCATTCAGGGCTTTTTAAGCCTCCTTGAGAGTCAAACACTGACGGAGAATGGAGAATGGAATCTGCTCCGATGCGGTAGAGTGTATCTCCGACTATACAATAAGGTTGTAATTGATGACAGATGTGTCGGCGGGCATCCTTCGTCAAGTTAGATCTAAAAGTAGAAGTTTGAAGATATACAATGATATCACCATACCAAGGATCGAAGGTGCTAATCAGAAAAACCATATCGTCTAGAATGAATTCCTCGGAACCAAACAGAGCAGAGTCAGAGGGGAGGGAACAAATTAGATCGGCAAATACTAGAGATTTCTTTGACTTGGTAGTATTAAATTCCAAATCAAACTCTTGGAGGATGACAATCCACTTTGAGTACTTGCCCCCCAGCAATTGTCAAGACAATATATAGGTGATAGGGTTGCAATTAGAAATCATAGTCACAGTACACAACAGAATGTAATGACGAAAATGTTGAATTGTTTGAACTGTAGCCAACGCTAACTTCTCGACATGAGAATAACACATTTATTGAGAAGGTTACGAGATAGGTATTAATTAACATGCTCGTCACAGTCATCATCGTCTTACACCAAAACCATGGAAATCATGCTGAAATCGGCGGCTAAATAGAGGGAAAATCGCGATGATAGTGCGGAGGACACAACAGAGGAGCATTGAAAGCAATGTCTTGAGAGCATCAAAAGACTTCTGGGCGATCTCATCTTAAAGGAATCGGACACCCTGCTTTAATAATCACGTGAGTCCATTAGCCACTTTGGCATAGTTAGGTATGAAATGGAGTAAAAAATTAGCCTTCCCCTGCAGGCTCTGTAGTTGATGTAATGAGGATGGAGAGGGGAGATTGATGATAGCCTCAACTTTGAGAAGATCAAGGTGAATCCCATCTTTGTAAATGATAAACCCCAAGAGTCTACCGGAATTGACGCATAAGAAACACTTATGCGGATTTAACCGGATGTTATAGTGTCGACAACGAAGAAATTTCTGACGAAGATGGTTAGGGTGGTCCTTACGTTTGGCTAAATGAGCCGGAAGATCATCAAGATAAGGCTGAAAGATGTGCTTAATATCGTAAAAATAATATGACATCACCTGCTAAAATGTGGCTCCAGCATTCTTCAAGCCAAAAAGGAGCCTCTTATAAGCAAAAATACCCCAAGGACATATGAAGGCAGTCTTATGTTGATCGAATAGAAGGACATTAATCTGGTTATAACCATAAATTTTTCCATAAGGGAAAAGATCTTACTCCCTGTGCAGTCATCAATGTTCTGATCGATAAAGGGAGTAGGATAATTATCCTTAGGACAGGCCCGGTTTATGTCAGGATAATCAACACAGACCTGAATGGTACCCTATTTCTTATCTATAGGGACAATGTTGGACACCCATTTTATCAAGGGAATCGGGTAGATAAAACCAAAATTGAGAAGCTTTGCAACTTCACCCTTAATGGTGGCAACCTTTCTAGGGTGCACAGGATGAAGGCGCCTACGAACATGCTTCGAACCAGGGTAGGTAGAAATCTCATGCAACATTATACTAGTATCGATTCCGAGCATCTCTTCATAGGACCATGCAAAGATGTTGCAAAACTCGCGGAAAAGGCTAGTATAAACCTGAACTTCATCAGAAAAATATGTGACCCCGATATGGATGTTCTTGATGATTCTCGGTTTCACAGAAATGTCAATAAGCATCATTTACGTGATGTTACTCAAGTTACCCTCCATAAAAAATTCATGTGTTAGAATAGGTGTTTGAAGAAGAGGAGAAGAAACCTGAGATGCAAACCTCTCAAGGCACATACACATGGCCCCGAGACCAGGCATGAATGAGTAACAATGATGATTATGATCCCATGTAAGATCCTCTAGAGACATAGTTTCCACAATGGCTTCATCGGAGGGAAATATCTCTTTCAAGGGATCAGGTGAATCTGAATCGCCGAGCCAAGGGGATTGAGAATAAGTGTCGAGGGACATGCTCAAAGGAGCATTGTTAGAAGGTGGATTCTCTGAAGCTAAAATGAGTTCACAATAGTCAATCTCGATTAGACTCAACGTCATCGAATCTTCGAAAGAGTCAATTTGTTCAGGTGAAGGGATGATCCATGGGTCATCAGATTGAGAGATCATATTAATCTGACTAGTATGGGGTGGAGGAAGAGGAAAAATACCCATAAGGGTAGGATATTTGAAGATACAAGGCCCTACGCTCTCGTAGGGAGAAGTAATCTCATCCACATATGGAACGTTTCTCTCGGAAGAAGAAGTGATGAATTAAAACTAATCAATAGTAACAATCTTTCCTTCATGCAGGAATTTCAAAACATGAAAGAGAGTGAACGGAACGTACAACATGGTGTGAGTCCAACTGCGACCGAGGAGAAGATTTTAATTGAGCTTTGTGTCAACTACTTCAACTTCGACATTGACTGTCTTCCCTTCTAATGTAATTGGAAAACTAGCAAGAACACCAAGAGGCTTTGATTCTCTTTCATCAAATGCTTCAAGGGAATTTGGTGGTGAATTCAGAGCTGGAGAACCAATGGATTTCTATTAAGCCGACGACATGACCCATGTAGACGCACCCTCATCCACAACCGCTCGATGGATATTCAGACCATTAACACCAACTTGTATGATGAGCGCAATTTGGTGTGGGATTCATGAGACGAAATTATCCAAGTCAAAAGAGAGAAGGCTAGTATCAGTAGGATCAACCCTGCCAAGTGCACATAACAAAGCCTTCGGTTGAGACAAATAACTCTAAAGTACTTATAATGTAGAAATTGTAGATGGTTCCTGTGCTAGATCCTAAACAATATTGTAATGTTGGGTAGCACAGGCGTTGGGATTGTAATAATACTTACATATTACACCTTTGGAAGGTGGTCATACAACGGGCTCAGTACTGGGCCTTTCAATATTAAGAGGGCCAGAAGTAAGTAGAGGAGGAGGACCATCAACGATATCTTTCCTCGCTGCCTGACATGATCCGTTATAATCTTTCGACAGAGTAGCAATGAACATGGATGCAGAACCATTCATCATGAAATATTGAGAGCCAAAAGGGGTAGAGGGCTGAGGCTGCTCTACCATCTGGGTCTGTTATGATGGAAAAGGTTCCTTGAGAACAACCATAGTTCGCTGGGTGCCTTTGATAAATCTACTTACTTCGTCCCATCGAGGATAGTCCTTGGTGTAGTGTTCTTCATCACAAATCAAACAAGGGTACTTCGGCTTATGCTGTGAACCATCATTAGCACGAGATTTAGATGAATCTGGTTTTGGGGTATCAGCTTTGGCCTTACCTTTACCCTTATTTTTTCCCTTAGAAGTATTATCTGCTGGATTGGCCTGAATGGCGTTGACTTCTGTGGTTTTACCAGGATTTTGGGTAGATTGAGAAGCAGTATCATTGGAAGGATTAGAATTTTTCTTTTCAGAGCTTGAAGGAGAAGACTTCTAAGAAGTATGAGACACGAAATCGATGATACCGTTGACGGATGGTGTCATTGGTGCTTTGGAAGTTCTGGGTCGAGGAGCATCAGGCAATATATCATAAAACACGCTAGACTGAGAGTACACGAGATCGAGGTACTGGGCACGAGAAATGGCCTGTTCTTCAGTTACACATGCCCCCATAGCTATGTATTTAGTGATTTGATTGAAAAACGAGGTAATGAACCAATCAGTTAGAAGTTGTTCAGGAATATCAAAATTGATCAAGCGACGACGACGCCTCCATTCATGAATATGATCTGAGATATGAGTAGCTCGGTCCTATTTGAAGGATGTGAGGAGGTGCGTCCCAGTCTCATAGCGAACCAGTAAGTAGAAATGGGCAAGAAACGCCATGGCTAAAGAGTTTAAATCTTGAAAAATTCCACGAGATAATTTGATGTACCACTTTGCAGCGACACCAGTAACAATTTTTTGGAAAATATGGAGCCGGATGGAATCATCAACCCAAGAGTTAGAGGAACACCAAAAGTGGTAGGTAATAACATACACCTGGGGGTCTTCTCCAGAATTACTCTCAAACTTAGGACAATCACCAGGAATCTTACTTGGAACTGGAGGCCAATACGGGTTATGAAGAATTGGACCGTTCATTAACTTTGGCACATCTGGTAGTTCCAATGTAGCAAGAAATGGTAATTGAGGATTAAAAGGCATCAGAGGCATTTGATAAGGACCTGTGTTAGCATTCCACCCCGTTTGAGAAAAATTTGGCCGCCATATGTTTTATCCTGGAGGATTCTAACCATAGGGGTTATAAGCCTAATAGTTCCTCCCATACTGGGGTTGAGTACCAAGATACTGATTCTAAGCATACCATTGAGGCCCTTGCTGAGCAACGTATGGATTCTATTGTGGAATGTAAGAATTTCCTTGAGGTGGATGATACACCATATGAGATTGATTTTGAGGGTAATAAGTGAAACCGTGGGGCACACTATATACCACCTGATATTGACCTTGAGGTGGGTAAGTAGCGCCTTGAGGTTGAGCAGGTTGAATGGGTTGACACCTGATATTGACCTTGAGGTGGGTAAGTAGCACCTTGAGGTTGAGTAGGTGGACCTTGCTGAGCAGGTTGAATGGGTTGCTGAGCCGATTGAACAGGCTGAACCAGTTGTTGGGCTGGTTGAACAGGTTGAACTAGCTGCTAAGCGGGGTTAACCATCTATTGAGGCTGGGAATGCTGTCCCTGCTGGGCAGGTTGGCCTGGATACTGAGATCCACTGAGTTTCCCTTGCAGAAGAGGTTGGCCTGATGGTTGCGATGGACGAGGTTGTCCCTGATAACCAGGTTGACCCGAAGTAGGACCGTAGGGTTGTCCTTATTGCACAAAGATTTTGCCTTTCTAAATGTAAGGTTGCTGTTTTTGCACAAAATTTTGTCCCTATGGTGGATACATTTCCCCCCCAGGAACATAAGATGCTCCTAATTGATATTGATATTGAGGTTGACCGAAAGGACTGTAATATTCCTTTTCGAGAATTTCTGAAATATGGTCCTCAAGGACGCTGTATAAGGGAGCCAGTGTCAAAAAACGTTAAACTGGGACTTGGATACCTCTTTTTACCCTTCATAAATTACTCTCCCAGAAGATAAGCTCAAATAAATAAGCCTAGTGGGCTTATACAGATCTCCCCAAAATAGATCTCTCAGAAAATGCTCAAATAGAGAGCTTACATCAATACATGAACATAATCATCAAACTCTGCAAAAATGAATGCAACATAAGATGTAATATATTACAGCCACCATTTAAATTTATATATCAGCAACAATGTACAAAAATATCATGAGGAAAAAACCTCTCATGCAAAGGGAATCAACCTCCAGAGATTAATGCATGAAATATAAGAGATGCAACAACTGCAGAAAATTCCGGAAAGCAGTGACAGCGTTGTTTATAGGAGTTTAGCTACTGCTATAAATATTAATACATGAAATATGACTGAAATATATAAATAAATTCCCAAGAATAGAAGAATGGGCTCCAATACAATATTTCTAGCCAATCTAGGAGAGATTGTTAGAAATGCGGGAAAATGTACAATGTGAAAAATGACTTGTCACTGCAACTGAATCAAAATGAGAATGAGGCTATGGAAGATCTGAAATACTGATGCCCTCCTCTGATGATGTTCTTAAGCAAAGGGCTGAGCCCTTTCACTCAAAAACACTCCTCCTGCTAAGCACAAATGGCTCTCCTAGCAACTGTCTCTGAAAATAACGTAGTTTCTGCCCTAGACTACGCTGTGAGAGATGGTGAGTGTTTGGCCTAGTGCCAAATATCTGAAAATAAGCCCGAGAGTCCTCCTCACTGATCATCCAATGAATAGCTGAGCCCTCCACTAAAAACAAGCCAAGGAATGTCTCAATGAGTTCCTTTGTTGCTGCACCCAGCAACAAAATGTTTTCTACTGCAGAAATAATGTTGTAGCCGAAGGGATAAGCTTGGCCAAATGATGGAATGAGGTAATGTAGCTCAAACCATCTCCTTCCTTGAGGATGAGGTAGGGATTCCCGACCGGGAACACCCTTGGGTGAAGAACACTACAAACCCTGCTAAATAGCCTGGGGATGCAAGTCTTTGCAGACCCTATGAAAATAATAAGCCAATGCATAATAAAAATGGGTTGCCATCTCCTCCTTATAAAGTAAAGGAACCTTTCTCACCATGGCTCCCATTCACACTTGCTTCTAACTTAAGCAAGTGAAGCCTCCACTAAAACTGCACTGTCCAAGTAGGTTCAATGCATCTAGATAGTTTTAGTTGACTTGGTCAAAATGACTAGTTCAAGCATGATCCAATCCTGTTCACACCAAGTGGTGCTCAATTCAACTGCTTTATTATTCCTCCTTTCACACAAGGAGTGTTATTTCTCCATCTAAAGGGGTTAAGGTGTCTCCTTACCCATTTTATTTAACAAAATGAAAATATGCAAACTATAATGTTCCTTTTTAGCTCGAGGTTAAAAATTGGGAATGTTATAGTCCTCCCCTCCCACATGTTGCTTGTCCTCAAGCAACTGCATAGAGAGAACAAAATTCCTCCCCCTCTTCTCTTGTGGCCTCCTCATCAACAATCTCCACCACTGCTCAAGATATGCTGCAATAAATCTGTCCTCCATGTATCCCTTCATGTATGTAAAACCAAAGTTTACATCATGAGATAATAGAAGCTGCAAGTGGAAATCTCCTTGTGGTTCAATGGCCTCCTCAAGGTAGGAGTGATGGAAAGCATGGGAAGTATTATTCCCAATGAGTGACTCCTTCACCCATGCAATCATCCAAATGAAATGAGCCATCCTAGGTAGCTCAATAAAGTATGCCTCAACCCCGAATCTATGCAACATGTTGGGGCTAAATGGAGCGCTGAAATTTTTCCATCCAAGTATTTTATCCCTCCATTTATGATAAATATGGGGTGGTTGCTGATAGTGGGCTAAAATTTCATGGCCCCCACAATTGGCCCAAACCTCCCCACAAAGAGAATCAGCCATGAAATGCCCCCTCAAGTCCTCCAAGTGGTTTCTCCCACAAGAAGAGAAAAATAGCAATGTGGCAATCATGGTTTTCCCATGGTGTCTCCTGCAATATAAAGCATGTACAATGGGGAGAATCATGCTCCCAATGGGCTGTCCCAAAATATACAACACTCTCACAATAGCGCTCCTTGTGAATGTGTAAACATCAGCAATACAAGGAGGCAACATGCAACAGAAACAAGCTGTCATAAGACAACTAGAGAGTGGGTCACTGCTCCATTCATGGGACCAACACAGTGCACCTCTTACCTGCATCAAAACTAAAAATAACAAGTGATTTTCCAGCCACTTTTTTTCTGCCACAAACATCTCATAAGATGGAAACATGCAAATACAAATTGGTGCCAATGGTGCACACCGAGAAATATGTGGCTTCCCCCACAAACCATCATAAAAATAGCCACTCCCATTGCTGCAATGGGCCACAAGTACATCGTAATAAGGAGCATAATGAGATGTGATCATCCTTATCTCATCAATCTTCTCATAGAAAGTAAAGAAAGGTAAACCAAAATGTCAACAAATACCTCCTTTACCATGTACTCTGGTCCTTGAGCTGAAATGGCTCATCTGAATGCTCTCCCTCACCTCCAATGAGTAGGGAAATGGTTGTGAAAACCTCTCAAAAATCATCCAGGCTATGCATCTTTCCATATGCTAATATATATCATACTGAATTCCCTCCTAAATGAACTCCTCTAGCAAAGAAAAATATGCATCCAAGTGCATAGCTAGAAAGTCCTCATGTACTGCATGCAATAGTTTCCCCTTGAGACTAGAGGCTCTAGCCAAGAAGATTTTTCCATAACAATAGATGACCATATCATCGTCCATGTATCTGTCATCTCCCTTCGGGTCATCAAGAATCATGCATGCACCAAGATCCTGGGAGTACTCTACTAAGAGTTGAGTCCTCAAATCTGGATCCATCCTCCTCATAGGCAGTGTTGGGTTTCCTATGTTCTGGCAGGTTTGGCTCTGCCAAAAGATAATACAACATCAAAACCACTTTATGACCTCAGGATCTATCCCTCCTGGGTCTAGAGAGGGATCTCTCTATAAAGGCAAAGATAGATGTATCTTTGAAGTTCGGTTTCAAGGTATTAGGCTAGTTATAAGGCACACGGTTTTTTTTGTTTGTTTGTTTGTTTGGTTGTTGGGAAACATGAAGGAAGGGTTCAATACAAGACAAATGGTGAGAAAAGAGGATTTTAGGAAAAGGAGAGCTAATTCAGAGAACACTCGAGACCATTGGGTAATGGAGTCATAAAAGGGTTTACTTGCTATTCAATATCCAAGGCTTTCAGTTGGGCTAGTCATCTAAATAAGAGGATCTTTAAAGATGATAGTATGGTATGAAATGATAAGGAATGAAGGTGAATGAAAAGGAAACCTCAGAGGTGACCACTTAGGAATCAGATCTAGGGACAAGG
Organism: Pinus albicaulis; assembly: GCA_034641835.2. Taxonomy (NCBI): domain Eukaryota; kingdom Viridiplantae; phylum Streptophyta; class Pinopsida; order Pinales; family Pinaceae; genus Pinus; species Pinus albicaulis. Next base: position 218,487,791 of record CM076574.1, read on the forward strand.
CATGCCATTAAACTCATATGATCCAACCCCTAAAAGGTTAACTCTTCAGACAACAAGAAACAATTACGATTTAAACACAAAGGTGAAGCCTGAGATCAGAGAAAGGCTTTGAAATTTCAATGCTTCGACATTCAACTTAAGGGAACTTAGAAAGGTTAAATTGATTGAATAATACCCTAGTAAGATAGAATCAACATTCTAAACTCCCAATATCCCAATTCTTTCAATCAAAACCCAACAAGAACATCTAAGAACAGATTCATAAATTCACACATCAGTTAGCAGTGAATAACAGCTACTACACTGGTTAAATTATCTTGAATTAGTTCTTTGATAACACAATCAGTAGAAAACATCAAATATAAGAAGAGAAGGAGCATTAGGGTACCATGAAAGGGTATATCCTAAGCCAGATTTCTGATTCTTACCAGAGAAATGAAATGTAATAAATTACAAAATGAAAACAGAGACAAAGGCAGAAACACATCACCGCTACTTTAAATCAGGATCCAAAGAAATGTTATTTTCATATTAAAGAGCAACATCAGTCATATACAACATTTTCCAAAAGCTTGATATTCAGCCTGAAATCATCTCCTTAGCCTATCTTACAACTTTGCACACAGAACTATATCTCAAGAGAAACAACTTACAATTCACAGATATCCAATCAACAACCAACGACAACCTTTTCAATGTGTTTTTCTTGAGTTCTTATAGCTGAAAGAGGGGCAGAGGAGGTAGATGAAACACTAAATGAAACATTAAAATAGAAGTAGAAGAAGAGAGCTCGAGGCCCATTCTGTCTTAATATCTATGCATTAATCTTTAGTACTCTTAGGGTGACAGAGTGGTCTTCGAGAGGATGATAGTAACTCTGGGTATGTTCTTTGTTGTAATTTAGGCTGTAGTACTCTAGTGATAAGAAAAAGGTAGGTAAATGACTTTCAGGTCTACCATACTACATAGAAAATTCTCTGGCAACTTTTTAGGACTTTATGTCAGAGTGGAGATCTTCTTAGGAGCTCGATGTAGAATAGAAATCAGTATGGGAACTTGTCTTTTCACGGGAAAGAACCTTCTGCTGATGTGTGACACTGATAAAATTTTTTTCTGTGATTTAGGCCTCATTAGGCCTTTTGTGTTAATCACGAGGTCTTCAATATAGTACCTCTTCTCTTTAAACATTGAATTAAAGCTTAAAATCTTCAATTACAGGCTTTAAAACTCTTAATTCTTCACTGATACTCTTTGTTGCTTCATTTACTATCTCTGTCTATGGAAATGGAGATTTAATGGTGCTGGATGGTTTTACAGAGTTAAACCCTATTATTTAATGAAATTTACTGTTCCAACACCTTTTCAGGCATTTTCTCTGCAAACTCAGGCTCTGAAAATGGCCTTCTCTACGCTCTATGTCACTATGACAGTGACTGTGAGCCATGGCAGTTTCCACTGCCTGTAACCCTGAAAAACACACAAATATGTTAAGAAATCCATGCAGGAGGGAGGATGGATGCAGTGGAAGGATGTGATAATGGCAGTGCAGTAGAGATGAATGCGGTTGATGCAAGGGAAAACAGGTGAAAAATGCAGTGTAATGGTGAAAATTTGATCTGATGGAGGTTTGGTGGCGTAATGGTTTCAGACCGTCCGATCAGATCTGGTGGTGATGATCGACGGTGGTGATTGACTGACATAATGAATTTAGAGGGTTGGAAGAAAGAAATGAACTTTAATGTTATAGCATAAAGTTGTGATATTAGGCGGAATACAAAGAAAATTATGAAAATGCAATGAAACGAGGCTTGAATGGTGGGTACTAGCGCGGGCGGAGGGCGATTTAACACGGACCATTAGATCTCAGGAGGAGATCAATGGCTCATATTATCTGATGAAATTCCATGGTAGCGTGATGAAAAAATGTGAATGAAATGTGAGTGGTAATGAGGGTCATTGATCTATGCAGATCAATGGTCGGGAATGCATCAAAGGGCTCTCAGAGGCGGAAGTGGGGAAGTGGTTTTCCAGGTGAAAACCATTGTTTTCACATTGAAATGAAGTGGTTTATAATTTTTCTGAAAATAACGCAATATGGTCCACTGCCCGACACGTGGAAAAATGAAACCGCCCATATCGTGTGATTTCTGACTGTTAAATCCCAGACACAAAAAATGCGCGATATGGATCTCGACCGTTGGATTTGGGACCATGAGATATGATGCTAGGAGGAGGAGCGTGATATGAGGAGATGCATAATTGGTAAGGTGGGGTCAAGATGAAGGTGGTTTCAATACAGGCCGTCCGATCTATGAATAAACGGCTGAGATCTAGAGAGGGAGAGCAATAGTGGAGGGGCTGGTTAATGAGCGGGGAGAATCCTGGCCGTTGGATCCTTGGGATTGACGATGGAGATTTAATGATGAGGTGAAGGTAAATGGATCATATGAATGAGCGGGAGAAATCCTGGCTGTCATATTGAGAGGGATGAATGGCCAAGATCCAATCGGAACAGGAGGAGGCAGGGACCAAAACTTCGATGGTGTGAAGGAGCGACTGCATCTGGATCGTCGGATCGGCGGAAGATTGACGATTGAAATTGGATTGGGGGTGACAAATCGGGGAACACAAGGTAGAATGAGATCAAATCCTGGCTGTTGGTTCTTGTGGATTCAACGGCTAGGATCCAACCGGGGATCGGCCAATCGGGGAATCGGAGGGTGGCATAATAAAAACTTCTGATTGGCGATGAGCGCGGCACTGCGATGGCCGTTGGATTCAAATGTGAATGAAATATTGAGATCATCATCAAATGTTTACAAAGGGATTCTATGGGGCACACGATGGGGCTTTGCGCGGGCCGTTAGATCTTTACAGATCGACGGGCGATATTGCTCCCAAGACCCATAGAACAAAATCTTCCTCGCATCATAGATTTTCATTTTAACACAGAAATGCGCTCCTGGCCATCCTTCCGATTGCGATAAGAACCTTATGCCTTAGTGCTTGGTCTTAGCGTTTAGTTGCATGGAGGGGAAGTGGTTAGGGGCTGGTCAAAAGGGGCTAAGCCTGTTATATGTAAAATGGATGTTTTTAAAGCCAAAAAGAGGATTTTTGAGGCTTAAAAGGGGTTTTTGGTAGAGGGAAAAAAGGATTTTTAAGCCAAAAAAAGGGTGTTTGTAAGGTTTAAAGGGGAGATGGGATGATTTAGTAGGCTTAGGAATGGATTTTTGGGGGTCAAATGGTAATTTGAGAAGGGGAAAAAAGGGTTAAAATGGGGCATTTTGCAAGGATACAAGGGGCAAATGGAGGTTTTATTGAGCACAATGTTTTCACAAACAATGAGGATTTCTTGATGGAAACAACAGTGAATATATTTTCAAAGGAAAAGGACACAGAGAGGCTTCAAGAATGAGATATTTTCATAGGAAATGTATCTCTTGAAGGCTCAAAAGCAATTAAGCCACCTGTTTGCTTGACAAAAAATTTATAGGTGGCTGACAGGCAGCGCTAGTAATTTGCAATCTAGTGCTCCCCTCATGCTGCTGCCTTCTACTTTGACATCCCCCATGCCAAATTAATCCTCCAAAATTCTACCATGCCCATCATGTAGCTGCTCATGCTCAAATAATAATGGTGATCCTGGGAATTTGGCCTCCCATGAGAAGCTGTCATCCAACAGGAATCTCCCAAGCTGGGTCAAAGTAAGCATGAGTGGTCTCCATCCACTCCTATGTATGAAATATTCCTCCCTCAAAGGAAGTATCCTCCTCCTCATAAAATATGTGGAGCAATCATATTGCATCATGAAGATGAAATCCTCCATCCCTGCAGCAAACTCTGTCAGCGCAGTATAACTGGTGAGAGTGGGTGATAATGAAAATGAGAGAGTGTCTCTCTCCTCCTTGGAACTATCCAAAACTCTCTGCGCTATGCTGGACTCCTCCAATGTCTCCACCTCTCCGGAATCCAAGAGTGGTGAACCAACTGACAAGATTCCTCTCATCAACTCTATATTAGGTGGCATCCTAGGTGGAATGCCTCCATATAGTGAGACATCAAGCTTGGAAGTGGATTGTATGTATAAGAGGACTGATTTGTCCCTCTCTTCACTGTGATTTATAGTCTCTCTCCCATGTGAAAATACTTTCTGGAATAGATAAGGGTGTATCAACCCTTGCTACTGATCCTTCTCTTCCTTCTCCATTTCACAATCCCCAATAGCTGTTACACATGACTCCGGAATTGTGCCATGGTTCCCACATGTTAAAATACTTGGAATCCCTTGCATAGAAATAAGGACTTCTCCCATGGAAGCAATGGCTTCCTTCTCCCCTCCATGTGGTGATGGATCTACCTTTAGTATGACAGTGTTGTGGATTCTTTCATGCACATTCTCTCCATGAATATGTGAGTATGTCTCTCCTTTAATGAGAGACCATGGATCTTGGTCTTCTTCTGAAAGAGGGATCTCCATGTTATCACAAATAGAAGAGTTCCCTTCATACAATGGGGGTCTTACCTCTAGCAAGTCATCATATATGTGTCCATCCCCTTCGGTAGTAAAGAATGGAGTTGGTTTTATGGTTTCACCCATTGCATGCAAAGTCTTTGAAGTTATGACACAGGATGATTCACATTGACTTCCATCAAACTCCTTCACCAAAACCTTAGTGAATTCATCATATAAATTTGCATGACAATATGAAACATAATTTTCAAACCAACAATCATGAGCCATACCTTTGAGTTATAGCACTGCTCCTCTAATGGCCTCATCTCTTTCCTCCATCCTCCCGGCAGTGCAAGTGGGAAATAGACTGCGTTGTGGATCTACATGTGTGGCTGAATTCTCACACCCATCATAATAATAGCTAGGTATTGCTTCACCCACAAACCCTCTCAGAAAACCTTTCCATTTTTCCCTTTCTATCTCCTCAAGATATTTAATAATACCCTCCAGGGTCTTGAAAAGAAGAAGGGAAACCTCTTCTTCCGTCATTCCTCTTTTCTTTTCTTTTTCCTGTACATCTCTTGTTCCAAATGAGGTGCTTCTCCTTCTAATGTCATTTTATCTTGGGCTGCACAGCTGTAAAGTTCCCTTCTCAAGAATATCGAAATTTTATTCCAGAGATTGACTGTAGGGGCATTTACTGGATATGTCACCTTTGAAAAAAGGATGAGATCCAGAGGCTACCTAGCCATCTGCAGACTCTGTCTAGAGATATTGAAATATTCCCATTCAGGGATTCAACACTTTGGCTTGAAGCCACACGCTGAGCCAAAGATCATGCTCTGATACCACTGTAATATTCCTTTTTTGGGAATTTCTAAAATATGCTCCTCAAGGACGTTGTATAAGGGAGGAAGTGTTAAAAAAAGTTAAACTGGGACTTGGATCCCTCTATTTACCCTTCATACATTACTCTCCTAGAATATAAGCTCAAATAAATAAGCCTAGAGGGCTTTTACAGATCTCCCAAAAATAGATCTCTCAGAAAATGCTCAAATAGAGAGCTTACAACAATACATGAACATAATCATCAAACTATGAAAAAATAAATGCAACATAAGATGTAATATATTACAGCCACCATGTACATTCATATATCAGCAAAAATTTACCTAAATATTATGAGGAACAAGCCTCTCATGCAATGGGAATCAACCTCCAGAGATTAATACATGAAATATAAGAGATGCAGCAACTGCATAAAATGCCGGAAAGCATTGACAACACTATCTCTAGGAGTGTAGCTGCTGCTATAGATATGAATACATGAAATACAACCGAAATATATAAATAAATGCCCAAGAATATAAGAATGGGCTCCAATACAAAATTTCTAACCAATCTAGGAGAGATTGCTAGAAATGCCGGAAAATATACAATGTGACAAATGACTTGTCACTGTAACTGATTCAAAATGAGAATGAGGCTATGGAAGATCTGAAATAATCATTCCCTCCTCTGATGATGTTCTTAAGCAAAGGGCTGATCCCTTTCACTCAAAAGCACTCCTCCTGCTAAGCACAAATGGCTCTCCCAGCAACTGCCTCTGAGAATAACGCAGTTTCTGCCCTAGACTGCACTGTGAGAGATGGTGAGTGTTTGGCATGGTGCCAAAGATCTAAAAATAATCCCAGAAGTCCTCCTCACTGATCCTCCAATGAATAGTTGAGCCCTCCACTGAAAACAAGCCAAGGAATGACTCAATGAGTTCCTCTGTTGCTGCACCCAGCAACACAATGTTTTCTGCTGCAGAAATAACACTGTAGCTGAAGGGATAATCTTGGCCAAATTCCGGAATGAGGTAATATAGATCAAACCCTCTCCTTCCTTGAGGATGAGGTAGGGATTCCCAACCGGGAACACCCTTGGGTGAAGAACACTACAAACCCTGCTAAACAGCCCGGGGATGCAAGTCTTTGCAGACCCTATGAAAATAATAAGCCAATGCATAATAAAAATGGGTTGCCATCTCCTCCTTATAAAGAAAAGGAACCTTTCTCACCATGGGTCCAATTCAAACTTGCTTCTAAATCAAGCAAGTGAAGCCTCCACTAAAACTACGCTGTCCAAGTAGGTTCAATGCATATTGATAGTTTTAGTTGACTTGGTCAAAATGACTAGATCAAGCATGATCCAATCCTGTTCACACCATGTGGTGCTCAATTTAGCTGCTTTATTATTCCTCCTTTCACACAAGGAGTGTTATTTCTCCATCTAAAGGGGTTAAGGTGTCTCCTTACCCATTTTATTTAACAAAATGAAAATATGCAAACTATAATGTTCCTTTTTAGCTTTAGGCTAAAAATTGGGAACCTTACAAGAACCATAGGGTTACTAGACCGAAGGTTGACCTTGTAAGGGTTTTCCTTGTGGCCCATAAGGTTTTCCTTGTAAGGTTTGTCCTTGTAGGCCAGAGGGTTTTCCTTGTATTAATAGCCCTCAATGAGGGACGATTAGATAAGGATCAGTGAGAGGCAGATAAATAGCCTGATTAGGATAAATAGGAGGCAAATAAATGGGGTTACCATAGAAATCATAGTGATGCGGTGGATTGACAAGAGATTGGGGCTACTGATAACCCTAAGATTTTTGTTGCTGAACAACCAACAGATAGTCTTCAAAAGTAAGGCTTCTAGGAATCATAGGAGCAGAGGAAGTCGTATGCACACTAGAAGTAGGCATAGCCTTCGCAGCGCGTGGTTGTGATCTGCCCAGGATGGGATTAACAGACCACGTAGGATTAAGAAATTTAGACCTGTGAGTGTGAAAATATCCTAGCGACTGATGTGTAACAACCGGTGCAGATGAAGCCACACAAACGGTGGGTTGGATCGGGACAGACGTAACAATGACTGACGAACTAGGTGTCGAAGGCAACAATCCTAATGAAGGAAGGAATGAACTCCCTGGAGGATTCAAAGTACTGGAATGTGCTATGGACACAACACTAGAAATAATCTAACTCAAAGTTCGATAACCAGGTGGAAGTGTCACTGCTGGAGGGGAAGATTGATTAGAGACATGCGGGAGATCTTCAGGGAAAAACTAATACACTCCTATGGACACAGACATTTATTCACTGCCAACGGGACTTTGAGAATCCATGTCTAATGAAGCTGTAAGATCTTCGAAAATACGAAGAGGACTAGGAGGTATAGCAGCAACTATAAAAGGTGATCAAAAAGTAAGAGGAGAGAATTCTTCCTCACTCCCAAAACCAGACCAAGCACCCTGAGGAGACCAATTGAAATCAAATGACTCTTCACAAGGAGATCGGGTAACAAGAGGTTGAAAACTTGGGATAATAGGCTATGAAAGCTCGACAAAACTATTGGACTGAGGGGGTTCAAAAGAAACTTCAGGAAAAGGACTACCACTAGGAGGTAGTGAAGAAGACGATGAAATTGGTGGTTCCACCATTGTGACAGTATTTCAACACAGGAAGGAAAAAGAGAGATCCAATTCAAGGCTTCAAGACCAAACTCTAAGGAATGAAAAAAAAAACCAAGTAAATAAATTTTAATGTGCTTGTGATCGTGGGTAATTAATTTTATGACACTGGAACAAAATTTTGTTGTTTCATGTTTTGAGAGTCGATAAACAAACAAAAGATGGCTCTAGTCACTTTCAATTTTAATTGAGCATGAAAGGAAAAGTGCTCAATGATCTCTTCTCTTTTTAAGGAGTCACTAAAATATCGAAATGACTACTCATGTAATCTAAGCAAGAGGGTGTACCAAGTTTCCTTAACTTCCATATACACCTTGGTGATCAAATGAAAGAGAAATGACCAAAGACTTAATGTACGTGTAGGTAGTCTCCCCAAATGTTGTGTTCGGTGTATCACAGTTACAGGGCGGCAGACTTGGCTTCCTATGGACAAAAGAATTTAAACCTATGAGGGTCTCCCTTTATATACGCGATGGTATAGGGAGCACAAGTCCATACTGGTGCTGTCTAAAGCCAGTTGGCGAACGATAACTACTAGGTTTAATGACGCCAGAACACGTCACTAGCATAGACCTCTAAAAATGTTTGCGTTAGGTTCCAATGCTTCCTTAGGTTAATTGAATAAATTTTACATTTGATCTTAAATTAATGTTTCAATTTCAAGGCCCTACTGAATTTGATCCCAAATTTCCTAAATGCAAGCTACATCCAATAGAACACCATTTTCGATTTGATGAAAACTAACTAAGAGAAGGATAGAGATCATTCAGAAAGTAGCAAACTATGAAATCATACGAAGAAGTGTCCTAATGCATCTAATAAAATCAAAATGAGAAATGAAAAACTCTTTCCTAGATGAAAGAGTTAGTTATGCAAAATACTTTTTCATTTCCAATGCAAATGAAAGGATGAAATTTTTGTTTTTTGAAAGAATGAAGCACATAATGCACTAATTACATCAAAAATCAAATCAAACACTAGTTTAGAGCACTATGAATGTAGAGATCTCAAAACTAATGATTCAAAAGCACTACAAACACAAATTAACTTAAACCAATGATGCACTCTTTCAATCAAAGTGAAAGCCTTCTAAATGACCCAAATGAGCAATGTGATCTATGCTCGAAAATGAAGAGATGGAGAGTCAAAAAAAAACAAAAGGAATCGTTCAACAAACCAAAAACTCAAAGGATCAAGAAAGACTTGAGCAACTGATCAGGGAATCGAACTGACAAGAAAAAAAGAATCTAACTTCAATCAGAAGGCTCAGTGAGAAGAAGACACCTAGAACCCTAGGGCTATGAACTACACCAATAAGATAATAGAAAAACAACTGAGAAGAGAATGCCTAAAGAAGTCAAAACAACTCCAAAAAGACTAATTGAAAATGAAGAAACTAACCAGAGTCAAGCGCAACTGACCAAAAACTCAGCAAAAGGGTCAAACTAAATCCTATAGGATTCAGCGTGACTATGAGGTAGTAATCCACGCCAAACAGGGGTTGGCGCCATTGCAACAAAAGAAACCTGTGCCAATTGGCGCTCAAACAAAAAGTTCGCCAAGCCGGATAACTATGGGAGGAGGAAAGAACCAGTGAGCATAGGTCAATATTGACACTCTGGAGCTGAACAGGATGTTTCCAGACACTCAAACAATCCAAGAAACATAGACAAGCAAGAAAACGACCGAAGTCAACTTGACAAGACAAACTCCTAAAAGGCAACGTAAAAAAAAACTCACACTGATCCCCAGCAGACTCACCAATTTGTTGGGAAGGTAAATCCTCTCTGCGGACAGAGACGATCCCTCTAGCCCTAGAGTGGGTCTAGAAACAAAGGGACAAGCTAAAGTGTAGGTTCCTTAATTAATTAATGAAAAGGATAGGGTAGATTGACCTACCTGGAGTCCAACGTTATCGTCACTGTAGTGGTGGTGGCCTCTTGATCTCTACTTTGATAGGTCACAATCCTTCCGCAACAATTCTTGGATACCTGCACAAAGATCAGCAAACAAGAGAAACATAAAAAATAATGATTTCATTCATAATCAACTAACCAGTCAAGGAGGGTTAAGCATATTGCATCAAATAAAACACATTAACGCAAGATGGGAACCAGAAAATAGTCATGTATATGTATAAATAGAAGAAAGAGTTACAACCAGAGCCTTGACATTGCAGCCTCCTTTAGTGGGGTTCAGTTGAAGCACGTCTCGATGGATCGTCGGGGAATTCGGACAGGGTGAGGACACAAGCCTAAGATCTCTCAACAAAGGTCTCTTCCATTCTATATTTTTAGCGAAAATGTCCAAGAATCTCTTCAAAGTTTTAGCTATAATATATTTAGTTCAGCTAGCTCATCAATGGAAGAGGGCTTTATTTAAAGAGGGAGAGGAGGAGGTTGGGATCCCTACAATGGTGGAAGGGAGGCCTTATCCCTTGGGAGGTTTCCCCAAAAGGTGGAAACAAGAGGCCAAAGGAGGGAGGCCATGGTTATTCAATCGAACCACTCCGGATGACTTGCCCACGAAGTTGTTATGATGAAAACTTTGCCTCTATTTTTAAAAAACTTCCATAAATAGGTTGGCGTGGATAGCTCATTGGGACAAAGTGCCAATGGGTGTGGGGCCCAATGTTAATCTTCCTCATTGGCGTGAGGACATAATGGTCTACTAGCGCCAAGGCAAAAAAATGTGTTTCTTATGGTCTGCTCAGGAAATTGTCAATAGAAGGAGTGTTGTCCTCATGGAAAGGGATGCAATGATGGTATTTACAAGGCATGAAACTTTGTTTTGGTCACAGAAATGATCCTCCAATGTGCGGGATAGGGATTGCAGGGACAATGACAAAATGTTGTGTAACAGATTCAGATTAAACAGTTGAAACAATTTCATTTTCTACCTAACTACTGATTTTCCAAGATTAAACTGTTTGGAAAATCTTTATTCACTAACATAATTAACATGAAATTCGTAATTGTTCAATCATGATTAAGCTGTATGATTTGAAAAAAATCTAGTCATTGTGGCATTTTAAGACAAGTTGCACACAAACTTATTGGATTTTGACATAAAAAAACTAATTTAAGAGTAGTGGCATTTGAATTTGCAGCACTTTCAGTATTATTTCTATTTTTATTTTGTGGGATTCTTATTCTCTTTTATTCTTTTCAACTTTCTTTCTTTTTGTATTATATTCATATTCATTTTTTGACATACCCTCTTTTGATTTTCTTTTATTTATACTTTTTTAGAAATCATTTGCATATTGAAAATTCTTTACAATGTAAAATTACAAATATAAAATACTAATCACCTTGAGATCCTATAAAATATAGGACCCTTACAAAAAGTACCATAACAGATTTCCTTAAGCTTTTTACCTTCCCCTTGAAGTCTCTCTTTGATTATAACCAAAATTCATCACCAACGTGGAATTTATAATCGACACAATGTTTATCATGCCTTGCCTTGTAGCTTCTTTGAGTCTTTTCAAGTTGTTCTCGCATTGTGTGATGTATCTACTGAATTTTATCAATGAAATTATTTGATTTATCTATGTCTCTATGGCCATCAATAGCAAAATATTTCCCAAATATGGAGTCCAATGGCGACCTTGGCAAGTACCCAAGACATGCCTCAAGTGGCGATGTGTTTGTGGAAGAATGCTTTGCCCTGTTGTATGCATGATGAATGTAATGCAACTATTCATTCCACAAGTTGGGATGTTTGCTACAATATCCTCTAAGAAGATGAATGATTGTCCTTGTTGACCACCTTGGTTTGACCACCTATTTTTAGATGAAAGGTTGTACTCTTCTTCAACTTAGTGTTCATCATGTCCCACAAATTTGACAAATAATTCCCAACAAATAGAGAATCTAGATCACTTACAATAGAAGTAGGAAGACCAAAATGAACCCAAACATTTTGAAAGAAAATATGAGTTGTTTGTTAAGCTGTAATTGTAATTTTACATGGCATCAATATAGACATTTTGTTGAACCTATATACAACTACATACAAGTAATCATGACCTATCCTTGAAAATGGAAGACCTCCTACAAAATCCACTTTGATACTCTCCCATGGATGTGAAGGTACCATAAGTGGAGTGTAAAATCCTAGTTTCCTATTTCTAGGCTTTCTTATTGCACACAAAGAACATCCTCTAATGAAATGAGATACACTACTAGACATGCATGGCCAATAACAATACCTTTGGAGATTTGTTATTGTCTTTTCTACACTGAAATGTCCAATAATCAATGAAGTGTGCACCTCTCGTATGATACTATTTCTCTCTCCCTGTGGAATACATAACTTGCCCAAGTGATACAACAAAGTTTTATGTACATGGTAATCCAACTCTTCAATTTGGTTTTTTTTTAACCTCAAAATTGTTCTTACTTTGACACCCTTTTTCATCATTTCTTCCTTCCTTTTCACAAAGTCATGACTCTAATCAATGATAATTGACATATTCCATATCATAGAAATAATTTAATGATTTATAATTTATATTATGATGTTTCTTTTTATTTAAATGAATTTATATAACTAGCTACAAAATGTGTGCAATTCTGCAGCTAATCGTTGTTTCTGCAACTACTGTTATGGTTTGACAGGTTTTGAGAAGAAAATAAGGAAATGGGTCATATGGGAATCTCTGGAATGATCCACACGTGAATCGTATCCCATCCACCTATTCGATTTCAAAAATAAAATGTGCCTATGCTTGTGGTCAAGGTCGGTTAAGGAGTGTGATCTGCGAATGAAATATTGTTGATTTGCTCTGACCTAGCAAATTGGGAGACTACCGCTAAGAATTTGCCTCTAATTATACTTCTAAATTTCAGTTTTAGATTTTATCTGTAAGAGGAAATGCCTCAAACACTTAAATCTGTAACATGTTAAAATACCGGTCTTTTGAAACCGGAAGACAATCCTAATTTTTATAATTCGGTGTATGCCTTTTAAACTCTGTATTTTGGTAATAAGAAGACCGGTTCTAGATCCTTTGATGCACACATAGTCCATTATATTTTCAACTCAATCTGTTGCAGAGGGCTCTTGCACAGAAATGAGGTTTTTTTAGTTGCTTTGTAGTTTGAATTTCGTTATTTAAATTCCCGTTGATTTTTTATTTATGTTCTTGTCAATTCATAGTTAAATTTGCACCGTTTTCATAGTTAATTTCTTTTCAATTCATAGTTTAATTTTCTTACTATTTTTAGATTAATTTCATGAATTCTTTCTTATATTAAATTTCCAATTATATGTGTAATCTTGTGCTCCCTAAGTCGTCTCAAGAGAGTGGCTATGTCATTTTCCAATTGGACCAGATTTGGGCATTCGGTCACACAAAAATCATAGTTTCCTTCTTTGTACTTGCTTTCAATTTCAATCAGCACTAACAGGATTTATGCTTTCAATCCATGGAATATAATTAGATTAAGTTAAGATAGAATAAAAATATAATTATGCTCTGTTTTCATAATACTAGAAGCTTTCAATGAACAAGATAAGAAATGATTTCATCTTGTCATTTGAATGCAATTAGATTTAGAATAGTGCTCTTTTTTAAACTAGTTAGATATTTTTCATAGATGTTTTGTTGGCCTACTAACATCATTCAAAGTTTGATTTATTTTTATTCAATTTAGATTACTTGATGAAAATTTCTTTTTCTTTCTTATTTAAGATTTCATATTACATAAAAAATATTTTTTAATTCAATTTATCTCTTTAGAATAAAAACAAAATTTCCTTTTATTACTTCCTTAAGAATTAGTTTTCATCATTAAAATTCATTTAGATTTGAATATTCACTAGCATTAAAAGACTTAATGTCTTAGACTAATTTTAGACATAAGATTCAAAATCCCCAAAACAACGTAAAAATACACAATGAAGTAACAGAACAAGGTTACCTAAGCATATATAGTGCACCTCACTTCATCAAATTATTAACCTCGGTCGATAATTCATGATAGAAATTTGAGACATCAAATTGACTAAACATTTTGGCGCCATTGCGAGGGAAGTGAAATTAGAAAGCCTTATTTCTTACAAAAAAAATAATAATAAAAAAGAAAAAATGACATGCGTAGAGAAAGAGACTCTAGGGGTAAATTCATAGCTAGAGGTAGAAGTTTGATTCCTACAACACAACTCACCCCACCAAGACCACGTAGTTCCACACCACCATCCCAAGCTCATATCCCATTTTCACCTCAAGAGATATACTTCCTGAAGTATTAAGATTAGAAATCCAACTAGGAGATTCTCCAACTTCATCTACCAAGGCAGTCATAGAAGAAGAAGATCCTAGATCTCCAACATAAGGAGTAACCTTTTTCACCTATAAAGGAGAAAATATTATAGCTCAAGAGTTAGAAATCACTAGTGAGGAAGAAGAGGAAGAAAATTTCTTCAATATCCCATTGATAGAATAACCAGAGGAAGAAGAATTAACCCTACAATTAGAACCTTACAATAGCTCTGAGGGATCTACAATGGAAGAAGAACAAGGCCATGGAGAAATTCTGAATGGAGAAGCCTTAAGAGGAGGAGGAAGAGGTAGAGGACGAGGTGGAGGAAGATATGGAGGAAGAGGTAGAGGCAGGGGAGATACTAACTTTGTTGGATTTCCTATAGTTGACGAGGATACAAATTTTACAATGAATAATATTTTAGCTTCTGTCCATCCCAATTTCCATGGATTAAGGTCTCATGATCCTGAAACATTTTTATTTGAATTTGAAGTCTTATGTAGATCTTATGACTACTTACAAGACTCTCAAAAATTGAAGCTATTCCCTGCAATACTCAAGGGTGCAACTCTAAAATGGTTCATGGGTTTGATAACCTAATCTATTAGGACATGGGATGAGATGAAACGTGCATTTTTTCAAAGATATTTGGATTATTTCACACCTATTAATAGGAAGGATGAAGTATATAAGATGATGCAAAGAGAGGATGAAAATTTAGAAGAATTGAGAGATTCAATTATAATATCAAGATAGCTATTATATCTGGATCAAGATACTTAAAAATATCTCTTACTGAAGTCCATTAAAGATTCATGGATAGATATCCTTAGCATGATGGGAAAAGGATATATCTACCAAAAACCATTACCTGAAATAGCTGAATTATGCATTCATCTCTCAAGAGGAAAATAAAAAATTGGGAAAAATACAAGAGATCCTATTCTCTCTAAAGCAAATAAATATGCAACTAGAACAGTGAGTAGGGAATAAATGGGAAATATTCTTGATGAATTTAAGATAGATATATTAGGGAGTCTCAGTGAACAAATATATACCCTAAAATTACAAAATAAACAAAAAGTTGAAACAGTTGCCTTAATTATTTTCTATCCTAAATGTAGAAAGAAACATGCTTTGAGAGAGTGTCCTCTTGATGTAAAAGTCATAGAGACCTTAGTTATTTTTGAAAAAAATTATGAAACAAAAAAATGTACCTCTATACTAGGTCTTAAGGCTGTCTTTCAATGAGAATAAGCAACTCCATCTTTAGTAGATCCTCTTACTTTGTCTTTATAAGACCATGGCATGGGCCTCAAACCCAAGGTTTTAATAACCAAATGTATAATCAGCCCCCACCTAATAATTTGAATTCATCATGGCAACAACCTTGGTCCTAGCCTCAACATTGGACACAAGGGATGCAAAATCCTTATGGAAGATACTATCAATATCACCAATATCCCTAACAATATCCAAAATATCCTCCCCAATATTTTCCACAACAAAATCATTTTTAAGTCCCTATATTACTAATGTAGTCCCTTATTATGTTAGTGTACCCCACTTATTGTTATTTTTGTACACCTGTAACCCTCATATTGTTATTATTGTGCCCTTACATTATTATTGTTAGGTCGGATAGGATTATATTGTGACCCCCTGGACTCCTATATATAGAAAGGAGGTTTTTTCATTTTTATCATTCAATAATTGTTCATTTATGTAATGTATTGGAGGTTTCCCCCTCGAAGTGGCTGATTTCTAAGGCGTTGATCTCTCTTTTATTCTATTTTTGGAGCTAGTTTCATAACATTTGGTATTAGAGCTTTGGATTCTAAGGTTTCGCTACTCCAAACAGGTCATCGTGGAATTTTCGCAGTAATGCTTTTTTCTATGAAGGTTTAGAAGAAAAAATTTGTATAGCCCAAAGCTAAAATCGTAAGGAACCTCCTGTAAAAATTTTAGAGCTTGTTTCGCAATATTTTTGGAGATATGATTTGGGGAAGTTAGGGTTTTTCAGTCTCCCGAATTTCAACTAAAACATGTCATTGTCGAATTTTCGCTATAAATTTTTGTATACGAAGTTTAAAAAGTTGAAATGTTTATAGTACAAATCTGAAAACCTAAGGAACCTCCTGTAAAAATTTCAGAACTTGGTTCGTAATATTTTTGGAGATATGATCTGTGGAAGTTAGGATTGTTTTAGCCTCCCAAATTTCATCTCAAATAGGTGACCGTGGGAAAAACGTCATAACTCTTTCTCTGAGCGTCGGATTGGGATTATGTAGAAATTGGTTGCAAGTAGATAGACTGTAGTTTTTTTTATATCAATTTTAGAGCTGAAGGATGAAACAATGACACCCGACAAGTTGTACAAGTTCTCTCTACTGAACCAGTCCATAATTAGGTCATTGTGGAAGATTGGGCATAAATTTGTCTTGAAGAATCCAAATCAGGTCAAACCTATGGCATTTGAAATAATATTCAGAAGGATACTTCAGGGCTGAATTTCTGATATTGAAGATGAAAAATCACAGAGACAATCCAGTTTCAATATCGAGCTCCTCAAAATCAAGAAAAAGGTGTGTATTTTTTTCGAATTACATAAGTCTCGTTTGAAAAAAAATTAGTTTTAATTTATTCCAAGGGCATATTGAAGAATAGATATTAGTATTGGGTTCTAAAATTCCCCCTATAAATAATTCAACACCCATTAATCCTTTAGAAAGCTATACTATGACACATGAAGAGGAAGAACTGTAGTACGTGATATCAAAATTATGGTACCAAGTGAAAAAAATTTCGATCTTACGAAAAGTAACCGAAGATGACATAGATGGTTTAAAAGTAGAAATGGAGGCTAACTTGGATGATTTTAAGTATCAAATAAAAGCTAATATGGATGATAAATTAGTGGAATATCACATCGAGCATCAACAACAAGTTCTCCAACTCCCAAAGGATAACCTAACTTTGGTGCATAATCAAATGAAACAATAAGAAGGTCAACATCACATCGAAACAAGTTCTGAAGCAGTCACAGAAACAATAAATAGACAAGTATGATCAACTTCAAAGTATCTTAGCAAGTGGAATAACTTTCCTGTAGAAGATTCCACATGGGAGGATGAGAATTTTATACAGAAGCATCAGGAAATAATCAAGTGTTGAGGACAACACTTGTTTGAAGGAGAGGAGCATGTTAAGTCCCTATATTACTAGTGTAGTCCCTTATTATGTTATTATAGCCCCACTTATTGTTATTTTTGTACCCCTGTAACCCCCATATTATTATTACTGTTCCCTTACATTATTATTGTTAGGTCAGCAAGGATTATATTACGACCCCATGGACTCTTATATATAGAAAGGAGGTTTTGTCATTTGTATCATCCAAGAGTTGTTTCCATCAAGTAGTGTTTCCATTTATTGACACTTTGTACCAATGCATATAAATCTTTCTCATAAATGGGATAATTAGTCACAACACTATTAAAAATATTAGTATGAAATGCAATGGGCTTACCATGCTGCATGAGAACTGCTCCCATGGTGTAATCAATAACATCTGCTTGAATCTCAAATGGATGTCTAAGATCCAAAAGATCCAATATCGGCGTTGAAGTTATCTTTTGTTTCGAAGCATCAAAGGATTTTTGTTTCATATCTCCCTAATGGAAGACTTTCTTGACACTAGTCAATGCATGTAATGGAGCTGTAATGGAAGAAAAATTAGCAATGAATTTCCTCCGATATTGTGCTTCCCCTAGAAAGCTTCTTACCTCCGTAAGTATATTGAGCTTGGGCCAATTTAAAATGACCTAAACTTTAGAGGGGTCTATATTCATCTCAACTCCTCCAAAAATGTGTGCCAAATACACTAAAGAAGTCGTGCCAAATTCACACTTTGACATATTTAAAAAAATATGTTTTTTCTCAAGATATCAAGTAATTTTTTCACATGCATAATAAGTTCATATGCTGATTTTCTAAATACAAAAATATCATCTAAGTAAACAATGAAAAAATAATCTAGAAATGGCCTCAATACATCATTCATAAATCCCTAGGGCATTCGTAAGACCGATAGGCATAGCAAGCCACTCAAAAAATCCTTGTTTAGTTTTAAATGTGATTTTCCAAATGTCCTCTTCAGCAGTTCAAAATTGATGATAACCAATTCGTAATTATAACAGTGAAATAATTTTCATACCTCAATTGATCAAGGACATCATCAATTGTAATATTCCCAATTAACCCAAGCTAATGGGAATATTGATTTTGTTTCATTTTTCTGTTGTATGAATAAATGTGTAAAGGACAATAAAAACTCCTAAAATAGTAAATAAATCAATGCCACATGAGAATAAGGCTAAATCTGGGTTGTTATCACTCTAGTAATTTTTCTATCATAAATATTTAAAACTTTGTAACTTACTAGAGGTAACCACAAACCTAATTTTGAAATATAGGATCTAGCCCTCCTAAATTTCAGAGACAGATCTCTCTTTATGATTTAACTTTGTTTTGGATTAAATTTTAGGCTAGGTATGATTTGGCACTTGTTTTTTGTTTGAAAAGTTTTGTGGGAAATAAGATTTCTTGGAGAAAAATTAAAGAGGGATCTACTAGTACATTGGGCTATGAAGTCAAGATGTAGCAAGCAAAACTGAAAGGCAAGGCCAAAAGGATGCTAATGTACTCAGGGCAAGGTAGATGACCCTCAGATATTTGAATAGTTTGATTTGATGGGATGGCTTGCTTTCATGATAAAGGGCAGTGAAGGATCCTTTGATCTGGAAATAAGGGGAAGGAGGCAGAGGTCAAATGGGACTAGGAGCAATTAAGAATTCCTAAGTCCGGAAATCAGCAGAAAACATTGAAATGATAAAGTAGTCAAAAAAGGGATTTTTTACACTTATCCTGAAAATAATATTCCTAATTAATCATTTGGATTGAATAACATATATGAAATTGAATGAAACTTCAAAAGAGGAAACAATGACAGTAAGAAATCACTTTACTCATTAGCTTATCGGATGAATCCTGAGTTATGAAGTCTTGTTGGCTGTTGTCCAGTCTGCTGCTATGAAATCAATACATGAGCCTCCAAAGTACTAGAAAAATCATCTATAATAATCTCAGCAACTTTATTCCACTCTAATAATTCTAAGAGTGAAATATTTATACAAATTCTAAACTAGAATATCTTGAAAGAATATCTGGATTGGTTCACAAATATCTCCAACTGTTTTACATAAATATAACTTAATTAAAGGGCACTCAAGACTAATGCATCTATTTGGAACTATTTTTTATGGATAGGTGATGAAAAATAGGATAATTCTAATTTGATCCAACTCTTAGTTGATGATGAGACATCCAAGTCACTAACTGTTTCCTTTCTTTGTGCATTCTTCTCCAGTAATTCTGCAAACTTGGGGTCCAATGATATCTTTGTATTTCTCAATCCGAAATAGATATGTAAAAAATTAAAGAGTTTATTATAGATAAATATGTTGGTGAGATAAACCTCTTTCAGTTCCCTAAAATTATGCTCCATATGTCCACAATAGGCTCTGCACAAAGATGTGTAAAACAGAGGTTTACAGAGTCTGCAAAATAGGTTGTAAAGATGCGCGTGTATCTCCTGTTCTGTAATACTTGTGAAAAAATTGAGATAGGATTTTGTAGATGGGGCTCTTAGGAACAAAATCCTCCTTAAGTTTTGTATGATGTATTTATTATTGGCCACAATCTTCTCTGCAAAATGATGACTTAACAGGAATTTTCTGCAAAAACTGCTATAAAATATTGTTTAATATCTCCAAACCCATAATGGTTGTTAGAAAAGTGAGAGAGGTTTTTGTAGTTGAACATCTTAGGAACATAAAAATTATTTATTTTTGAAAAATTCATCTTGGATTGGTCAAAATAATTTCTGCAAAAAAATGACTTAAACATGAAATTTCTGCAAAAATGTTCCTTCTTGTTATGTTTTCATCTTTTCACCTTTTTGTTCTTTTAACTGTTTTACTTTCACTTTCGATAAAATTCATTGTTGGCGAAAGTATTTTCATATCTTTTTACCATTTACTGCATTTGTATTTACCTTTACTGTTTACCTTTGACTGCTTTGTAACTTTGTTTTAATTTTCACTCTGACTTGATTTTATTCTTTCTTTGTATACAAACTATTTGTTCAATGAAGCTTTTGATTTAAAATCTGAGAATCTAGAGCAAACAATTTTGTCAACTAGTATTGAAATTGTTGGCTCAATTTATTTTTCTGATAATAACCTGCAAAAATCAAACAATTTGTTAATGAAATCTTGGATGCAGGGAGGTGATTGAAGGCTCTTGAAAGACCTGTCGAATGAGATTAGTCTGTGGAGGTTTAACTTTGCTTTTTAGGCATTTTTAGGTTTACTTATGCAAGTTTAAAATGACTGCAGGAATATTTCATTTTAACAGAGGTATCCTTGAGAAAATTTGGTTAAGAATAATCTCTTTTGGGTTTTTTTCTCAGTTAGGTTCTATGAGAGATGAAAACTTGGTTAAGATAGGAAACAGGGTTTCTTGAATGGTTTAAATTGTAAAAAAGGAGTTTTTTAATAGATTTGTAGGCTTTAAACTAATTTTGTGTTTCAGAATTGATCTTCAAAAGTCGTAAGCGGATGATTGGCTTTAAAAGGTTCACAGAGGAAATTAGGTTTCCTGGAAAAAATTGGCCAGGGTTTGGCTTGTTTTTGGGCAACTTACACAGTTAATTCTTCTATTTAACAGTTTGTCTTCTAATGGAAGGTTTCAAATTGACTGTGCAGGATGGTAATTTAATGAAAAATACCTCAGATTTTAGGTATTTTGATGATTTTAAAAGGGTTTCTGAATCTTCTGGTTATTCTATGGATGGATTTGGATTGTTGATCCAGAGAATGACTTTAATGATCTTTAGATAAGAAAACAGTGGTCGAATTTGTCTTTGGGACAAGAAATTAACAAACAGGGGCTTAGGGCTCTTTAAACAGTCGGGCAGAGTTTTCTTTTAACAGTCGAGAGTGAAAATAACAATGGAAAATAATCAAACAAAGGTTTAAACTTATGATATAAACTTTTATTACTCACCATAAATGCGATTCATATCATCAGCGAGAATGGGTTTTGATTTTTCGAATGTGAAAAACCATTAGTGGGTTTCGTGTTGGCATATAATAGTAACTTGTTTTGTGAAAAATGGATGCAACACAATCAAAAGGTGCCACGTCGTATGGGGTGGTTTCACTAGAACTGCTTTTTTCGCATTACTTTTGGTTTTTGGCAAACGTTTGTTTTTCGGGCGCGAAATGCATCCTCAATCGTTAGATCAGAAAGGTTGGAGTGAACAGCCAAGATGTATTGGGAAGCTACGGGGGAAAGATAGGGTGGGACCTGGTGACATATGCGATGGCAGATAACTATAAAACCTTTGTAATATATGCTTTATAACAAATTTTTAATACATGAAAGCTATGTTTATGCGGGGTTAAAACCTTGGGTTAACTTTATATAAAGCATGAGGTTTTACATAACAGGAATGATTAAAAAGGTAAAGGTTTTTGTAGTGCGATTTCACACTTTAACCTTGGGTTAAGTTGGGGAAGGGTAATAAGTGAATTACAAAGACGTGGGGACATCGCCTTTATAAAAACTTAGGCTTAAAATGACATAGTCAAAGTAGTATTTTTTCCGCTTTAGACATATAAAATATGTATAAAGTGTTTTTTTATTTTATTTGTATTATATAGTTATAGACTATGGAGATGTCTATTCACTATAGGGGGTAGGGTATTTGAATAGGGTTAGTTTTTAGACCAAAGGGAGTGTAATTGGGGTTTTAATTCACCATGTGGATAATATTCTTTGGTCAAAAAATCTTATAATAGTGGGTTTAGGGGATAATTAGATAAAGGGAGTTATAATACTTAGGATAAGGTGTTTTTATAAGGATTTAATAAGTAAATTAGAAGTTAATATGACTAGGGATGATGTAATACACCAAAATATAATTATATGACTAAGTAAAGTGATAATGTAAAAGCAAAGCTTTATCATTTATAATTTGACCACTTTGACTTAGAATATAATACTTTTGGAGGGTTTTTTATGTTTTTATGAATGAAGGAGATTAGTCAAAAGGGGATTTTATCCTTCATTAAGTAAAAAGGTCTTTACTTATGAAATTGAATAATTATGAGTGCATGAGGGATAAATGTTGATAATTAGGGATAAATATAGAAATTCAACATTTTTAACTTATCAGTTATTGAGCCTTGGGCCAGGTCCCAACAGAAGTCAGAGAAATGCTCTAAGCCTCTTTAACTGGAAGTCTAGAACGCAGAATAACTATAGGGGAGAGGAAATTAGTGATTTTTGGTCGGTGACAAATATTACAATGATTTTCCCACTTATTTCTACCTACCCAACATAACTCTAACATTTTTTCTTCTTTTTTTGCAAGTGCATTTGAGCTAGCAACCTTAAAACATCTTATTATTTTGAAAGCAATAAAAACTATCTAAATCTACTTTATTTCATCTGAGGGCTCAGATTAAACTAATGAGCTCCTCTTTATTCTCTACCTAACTAATGATTAGTCAGGATTAAACTGACTGACTAATCTTTATTCACTATCTATGACATGTAAATTTGAAACATGATAAGTCAATATTGAATAGTTTAGCTCATCATGGATTATGGCATTTATTAACACTTTGCCATAATCATCAGCAAAAAGTAAAAAGTAGTGGCATTTGGAGTTGCTCACTTTCATGTTTCATTTCTTTTTCTTTTGGGGTCTATATTATTTTAAGTCCTTTGATTTTTATTTTAGGACTTTTACCCTCTTTTTCATTTTTGATTTTTTTTTATTTTATTTTTTCAAAATATGGGAAAACAACTTGCAGAAAGCAAGGTATGTACATATTTTACAAGACTATCAAAATTCAATTCAAAATTATGAATCCTAGATTTATAGAACCCTAACAGCAGCTTCACATGGGGATGGCATCTCCTTGTGAGATGTCAAGAACACCTTCGACTAGTAGCCTGATCCATTGGGCCAATCCCAAGCATGCATATGTTGTGACTAAAAACTCTTGAACTGAATTTACACCTTTTTCTGCAAACTGAAATCTGATCTGAGACTAAAAGAAGTTGCAACCTTCAAACCACACTACTAAATCATTAATGTTTTAGGGCCTTTTCCTTGGCTTCAAACCTTAATGAATTATTTCAAACTAGCTGAAAATTGAAAATTGGAATAAGCTGAAATCCTACCTACTTCCTCTAATTAGCTGTCCAACCGGTGGTTAGGTAAAATGAAATAGCCAATGCAACCATTCAATCATTATGTACTTTGATATATTTTGTTGCATTTGCTTGTTGATTATCAAAACTGTACTTCTGCAACCTATTAGAAACTTGTCAACAAATGAGAGGATAAGGAAATACTTGATTTCCTTTGTTGACTCTAGAAATAGTACAAAAGGATCTTCCAAAATATATACACTGATGTTTAGCTGATCTAAATAATTATACATCTGTTCTGGATGGCCTCCATGCCATGAATATGAAATTTTATTTTCATCTTTATCTCCCTGCAAACTTTCAGATAAGATTTGTGATGATATTCCTACTGATTGTAATGTTTGAATGTTGAAACCTTTATCATCTTGATTCTGAAATTCATAGTTAGTTAATAGAGGAATGTTTTGAATGAATTCAATATCCAACATATCATCTATTGGATCATGGAAAACTTGGGAAAATTGTTGCAACCTATGGCATATAGGATTCCATGGGACTTCATAAACTTCAACAAGTTTCTCATCCTTTTCTTTAAATATGTTATACCACATTTCCTTTAAAATCTGAAATGGTTCAAAACATAGTGGTATGGAACTTTCTTGTGTCATTTTATCATTTATTTCAATGGAATTTGATAATTGTAATTGTGAAACTGAAATATCCTAATCAAGAGTTTCATTATCTTCTTTGTTGTCCATAACAATATCTAAAGACTGATGATTATTGATAGCATGAAAGTTGTCTCTAATGAACTGAAACGAAGAAAAACAAAGAGGTAAAGAACCTTCACTTATTTCCAAATTTTGTGCACTTTCTTCCTTACTCTCATAGCTTATTTTCATTAGCTGATTATTATATTCTGGTTGCTGAAACTGAGTTTCCTCATCCCACAAACTAGATTCTGATTGCTCTGTAAAGTTAGCTTGAGTTTGGAGAACATAACTATCATCATAATGATCATACTTATGAAAATCATCAAAAGAAAGAATGTCATCAAACATACATATTAAATCAGTAGATTCCTCTTCCACATATTGATCTGTAAATCCATTTTCTGATCTATGATAATTGGAATTAGCAGGAATTTGTTCATGGCTATCAAGCTCTTCTATTTCTTCACTAAATGTATCAAGGTGATTTTGAACAAAAAAAATAATCTTTCATAGTGATCTTCTGTATTCTTTCATCTAGTTTTCTTACCAAAAGGCTGAGTTTTACCTCTGCAATGTTTTTCTTTTCCTCTTCTTCTGCTTTCAACTTTTCCTGTCTAATTTGCAGACTAACTTATACATCAATTGCAATTTTCTGCATCTGTATAATTGTTTCTGGATCTCTTTCTCTTAACCAAAATTCTATTTCTAGATCAAAGGCACTTGGATAATGCAAGAGAGTTGAATCATGAGGAGGTCTAATATTTTCTGGCATTGAATAATAAACTTGATTAAAACTGTCAGAAAATTGTTGTATTGTTTTATTTGGATGTCTTTTTAGTTGATTATATTCTTCCATGATCACAAAAGGATTAACTTTGATTATCCATCTATCAAGGAAAATTTTGATAAACTGCTGGAAATTTGAGATGCTAGCATTAGGCAGATTTTTGAACCAACTCTTTATTCTATTTTGCAAAGAAAGAGAAAAAAAATGTGATTTTAACATCATCTTCATCAATCTCAAATAAATCCAAATAATTCTCAAAACCTTGAATATGTTTTTGGGCAGTGATACCATTCTCTCCATCAAATCTAGGTAGATGTTTGTAGTAGTTTTTAGGAAAATCATGGAGTATAGGAGGTAAAATAAGGGGCTTATATCTATCTGGAACTTTATATGGTACAGGGATTGTAATATCAGTATTGATTATTTGAGGCTTCTTAATTGGAAAATGATCATCATTAGATTCAGAAGAAAGCTTCTCAAAGAGATTAGGAGAATTATTACTTACAATCTTCAAAGGAAAATAATTAAAAACTAATCTAAGATCTTCTATAAAATACAATATACATTGAAAAACTTTCTTAATGAGAAAGAACATAATGTCTTTGATTAAGATCCAAGTTGAAAGCCTGATCTGTTGGGGCCCTTGTTTTGAATTTTTCATGAAGACATATTTTGGGTTGCAGATCGTCATGTGGCAAGCGCAACAACGGTAGGCAGCAGAGCTGCCGAGGTTGCGGAGGAGTAGGAGATAGATGAAAAGGTTGACGTAGACAAGTGCAGACGAAGGGAAGATGCAGCAAAGGACAAATAGTGGAACTATGTGCAACAAGAAGAAGCTAAAAACAACTAACTAAGAACACAAGAGAAACTAATAGTTGCGCTGGTGGGTGAATAAATAGGCTATCATCCAGCAGAAAAAGGAGAGACATGCACATATACAGAGGGATCAGAGAGGTTAGAGCAGAACGAGGCTGAAGAGCAGATGCCACAGGAGAGATCTGTTCTGGGCTCGACATCATTGTATTCCTTGTGTCTCCATCGATCTGTTATTGTTGTAGTATCTCTCTCTCTATCTTGCAGGACCTCTGTAATGGAATTTGGAAGCTCATTTTGTCGAGCAATGTAACTCTTGATCCCGCTGAATGGTTATTAATATATCTGAAGGTTGGTGTTTTACCATATGACTTGAATGTGTTGCATGATGCCTGTAGTAATTTAAAATTTTATTTCCTTAGTATCTGCATGATGTTCGGATAAGATCTTCTATGTACAATGTTATGTATGCATATGAGTATGTGTTAGCTTTGCGTTGCGGATCCATTTGCCGATACCGATCTATTCCCCTCCTTCATGTGGTCGCGACATGCCTCAGGTGAGATTCTCTACTCTTCGGAGTAGGGTGAAAATGATGGTGTGGTGCTAGACTACAACAGACTCCCTTGTTGGCCCAATCCCCAAACTTGGGTCTTGCCCACGAGACCTATTTCCTCGCCAACAAATGGTTTCGTTGTCGGGACTATAAAATTCATTAGGGGAACTAGATCATGGTATCAAGGATCTTCTAAGGAGAAATACGGAGATGGTGGGATAACCACCTAGACCAGTTTATAACTCAGCAAGCTGAGCTAAGAAGCTAAAAAGAGAAGGTGATCAGAGATCTAGTTCTCTTCTCGGATTCTGCGAGCGATACCTATGAGATCCTCTGGGGAAAGTTCCCCAGCGAACTCTATAGCTGGTTGCGGAGACTGCAGAACAAAGTGACTAAGGAAAAATTGTGGAAGATCAACCGCAAGTGGGTGCACGAAGATCTGGTGGCCCTTCATCGGCTGGATACCGAGTTGACCCGAGCTGTAGATTTCTGGGTAGAATCTACCTTGGACGGGTATATTGTGGAGTTTGCAACGGAGTGCTACCAGTCATTCTCTAGAGTCAAAGCTATATTCTGATCCGGAATAAGAGGGAAGCTGCTGAAGGAAATTCTGTTGTGGATTAAGGCCCTGATGGTGGATGAAGGGCTGATGGAATTCCAGAAATTAGGAATGGAAGCGTAAACCTCTAGTGCTAGGGGAAGGGCCTGAGGGACAAATGCTACATGAAATGTGAGGCAGGGGAGTAGGGGAATGGATTTTGAAACTGCAAGAAGGTTGAGGGATTGACATGCACATCAGAGGGTGCAGATCACCGAAAGGTGGCGAGAAAGGGTGATGAGGGAGTTTAAATGACAGGGGAGTAGTCAGAAGGATAAAAAGGAGGCACCTCAGGAGATAGTGGACATGGAAGGCCAGGTGGGTCCCCAGGAGATGGGAGGGTATGTTAAAGGAGTGCGGCAGGTACATGGGAGCCCAGCCAGGAGGAAGAGAGAGACGATGTCTGACAAAGGAGATGCAGACGCGTGCCCAGAAGAAGATTCCGATGTCGAGTGGTACGTTGTGATGCAACAATTATTCCAAGAAAGGATGACATTCATATCTCCAGGTACTTCTACTCACCAAAGTTCAAACAACATGGATCCTTACCTTCCCCTGGTACTCTATAAACCCTTAAGTGATATTTTTATTAAGTTAAAAGAGTTGAGTCGATTGAATAGCAGTCAATTGTCAGCAGTAACACATGCTAATAACATCATTACCAGTGGTATAATTACGTAACCAGGACCTGAAGGGTTCATTCTAGTTACACCTCCACAAGTGAATATGGCGGGATCATTCACCCGGTACCCAGAATTTTATGGGCGGGAATAGCACTGGTACCTCTGCAAAGCCATATGGAGGGCAAGGCAGATGCCAAATGCAGGAAAGCTAATAAAATTCCAAACCATGCTGAGAGAAAGGGCATTACGCTGGTTCATAAAGTGGTCAGAAGCCCACCCGAATCTAGCGATTGCGGATGTCAAGCGGGACTTTGTCAGAGAGTTTAAGCTACCCCAAACAGACCTGCAAGGTTTGCCCGAACTATGGGAGATCAATCAAAGAGAAGGAGAGATTACGTGGGAGCTGATGCACAGGTTCAAATATGCGATCGGGAAACTCAGCTACCCGACCAATCAAAATCATCAAAGGGATTGGTTCATCAAGGCTCTGCTTCCCTTGACGCGAACCCCCCTCACTC
This sequence comes from Pinus albicaulis, assembly GCA_034641835.2. Taxonomy (NCBI): domain Eukaryota; kingdom Viridiplantae; phylum Streptophyta; class Pinopsida; order Pinales; family Pinaceae; genus Pinus; species Pinus albicaulis. The sequence goes on from CM076574.1 coordinate 218,515,922, forward strand.
AGCAAAAGATAGACAACTTGCAGGATGCATTGGAACAGTCTATGAAGATAGAGGCAATGGCGGGCTACCCTTAGGAATATAGGGGAGGGGCAGCCCCGCAAGACCCATCCCTACTGGGACTGCAACATCAGATTTCCAATCTGACCGAAAAAATTAAGGAAATGCAGCCTATAAGACTAGCTAGGCCGAATGTATGGTGCACACATTTCCTGGTAGAAGGACATGTGGCAACCAAGTGTCCTCGATTGCAAAGCCAGGGAGTGGGGACCTCAGCAGCGGCAGTGCAAGGGGCTCCACCTATCGGAGGAGTTGCATAGATAAACTCGCAAGGGGTCTATCCGCCGCAACAACCGTATACTGGGTTCCCAAATCAATTGACCCCAGCCGCAACAGAGTATTGCGAAATCTGCCAAATAGGATGTCATCAACCTCGGATGTGCCCGATTTTGTAGAAGTACTCCAATGTTCCAAACAACATGTACTGTGAATTCTGCGCTTCGACAACTCACAACACCGAACAGTGCAGAGCTCTAGATGCACTGTCAGACCGATTAGATCGGCCCTCCTACAGAGTGAATGAGGCTCCCAGAGGTAGAGGAGGCGGTATGAGGGGAGGTCGTACAGGCGGACGGGGTCTGCTAAGATGCTACAACTGTGATCAAGAGGGACATGTGGCCCGAGAATGTCCCCTACCGAGAAGACCGTGGTGTTCCCAGTGCCACGTGAACACACACACAATAGAGGAATACCTTGAACTTATCAAGAAGTGGGAGGAATGAGCAAGGCAGAGAGGCACGAACCTGGTGAATGCAAAAAATCGAGGTACAACAACTTCGGCCATGCAGAACATAGCCATAGTTATGCGAGGAGGAAAGAAAATGGGGGAGGGTGCACGTGAGAAGGATCCGATGCGGGTGATCGGGCCAGGATCCTCGAAACAACTGATCTGGCCAAAAATGCAGAAGAAATATTTCCAGGAGGTTGCCGAAAATTTTTCCCAGCTAGGGGGATACAAAGGTATTGAGCTACCTGTGAAGAAAGATACCAGAGAATAGAGCACTACAAGGGCTCTAATCGAGGAATGACTCCACCTATTTCTTAAAATTGTTGATAACGCTTCAATGTAGGAACAACTCAAGCATACCCTAGAGGAAGTTTTGCAGGGGAACGCGGGAGCGAGGGAATCCCCGGAAACAGGACCACAGTATGTACAATGAGTAAAGCAAAACAAACGAAGAATGGGAAAAGAGTTCCGGTTAGACACGCAGGTTGCGGGATTCCAGATCAGGGATACCATGCTTGATTTGGGATCTGACGTCAATATCCTACCTTGGAAGACTTGGGAAGCTCTAGGGCAACCACAGTTGACTTATTTGCCGATTCGGCTCAGGATGGAAAACCAATACTGCATTGTGCTGATCGGCAGACTTGAAGACGTCGAGGTAGACATCGCAAGGGTAAAGACCTACACAGACTTCGAGGTAATAGATATTATGGGAGACAAATATCCGTACCCTGCATTGCTCGGAATCGACTGGGCTTTTGAAAACTATGTCATCATTGACCCCAAAAAGGAGCTGATGATTTTTGAAGATGGGGAAGTTAGAGTCACTCAACCTCTCGACCCGTATCAAGGTCCGAGATATACAGAAACAGTAGATAACAGAGAAGATGATAAGCTATTTGACAACCTCTATCAGATGAAAACAGGGAAGAGGGAAGATTACATTAACCCGATAGCAACCGGCTCCATAAGCTGGCGAAGTGTCCATAGCTCAGAGCTGGGCTCAAAACTAGCTTGGGAGGACTAGCAGCAAAGTGGGTATGAGACCAGCACAAGGAGATGCGCCAGTATTGCAATAATCCATTAGATTGGCGCTAAGATAATGGAATACCCCACCTTGTCCAATATGCAAGCAGTAAATACCTTCATTGCAAAGGTAGAAGACAAGGTACCGGAGGAGAATATAATACCACTCTTGGACGTGGCATTACATTCCACCTCAGCCAGGTGATGGAAAAATCACCGCAACTCCCTATCGCGGTGGAATTGTGTTGTGAGGGCTTTGAGGGTGCATTTTAAGGAAGAAGAAGGACTTCGAAGCAAGCGAAGGTACCAAGGAACTTTTGATCCGAGAGACCATCTGAAAGCCTGTCAGGAGTAGTGGCGAAGTGTGGGATACCCGGAGGAGTTGTAGGTACATCAGTTTGTCCACTCCTTGGATACCATTCCACATGCCTGGTACTTAGAAGAAGAGAGGATGAGGGGGACCAGTTCTTGGCAGGAGGTTCCAGAAAAAAAATTTCAGTGCTTCTCATTTAAGGGGAAGACAGACCCGATATCCCAAGCATTATAGGCCACAAAAGGGATACTTTTTTTCCCCGATCAGAGCGCAGATGGGAGGCCATTGGTGCTGAACCCTGATGACAGACACAAGTTGGCATACCAAAGGATTGATATCGAGCCAGAAGATGATAGTCTGGAAGTACCTGAGGCACCTATACTTCGAAGAGACAAAAGGAGAGCGGAACGTCAAAGAAGATCCTACCAACAAAGGAATACATCTACTTCCGCTGAGGACTAAAAATCTAAATATTGACACGGAGGAAAAACCCAAGCTTGCTATAGTTGGGGACTACTGGGATGAGGAGACGACAAAGGAAATTTTTAGTCTCCTTCAGGAATATGGAGACCTATTCCCTTCATCAGTTGTGGATTTAAAAGGGATCAAAGGGGATCTCGGAGAGATGAGGATTATATTGAAACCGGACGCCAGGCCAGTGAAGCATCGACGTTACTGGCTCAACCCGCGGATAAAGGGAAAAGTCAAAATAGAGATCTACAAAATGCTGAAGGTAGGCCTAATTTTCCCTGTGGAAGAAGTAGAGTGGGTGAGTCCCATCGTCATTCAAAATAAGAAGGACAAGTCAGAAATTCTCATCTGTGTGGACTACTGAAGTTTGAACAATGCTTGCATCCATGACCCATTCCCCACCCCATTCAGCAATGAAGTACTAGACAATGTTGCGAGGAATGAGGCCTAATCCTTCACCGATGGGTTCTCAGGATATCATCAAGTGTGCATCGTGGAAGAGGACAAGAAGAAGACGATGTTCACAACAGAGTGGGGGTCATTTGCATATCACGTGATGCCATTTGGGTTGAAGAACACACCTGCAGTGTTTTCTAGGATTGTCATAGCCTCTTTCCAGGAATATATTCATAAGTTCCTGGACATCTACATGGATGACTGGATAGTCTACAGCTTGCTGAAGGATCACTCCACCCTGCTATGCATAATGTTCGACCGGTGTCGTCAATTGCAAATTTCATTGAACCTGAAGAAATGCATCTTCACGACTCCATTTGGAATGCTCCTAGGACATGCGGTGTGCAGGCAAGGTGTCTGTGTCGACCCCGCCAAGGTGGTAGTAATCATCCACATGGAAGCACCAGAAACCGTGAAGTAGTTGAGGTCACTGCTGGGGCACATGGGCTATTACAGGCAGTTCATCAGAAACTATGCAAAGATAACTGCTCCTTTGGAAAATTTACTGAGGAATTTCGAGGTGTTCCAATGGACAGATGACTGCAGATTAGCCCTCGACGCTGTGATTATAGCCGAGTTCACCATACCGATCCTTCTGATTGCCACATCCCTAAAGTTATCGGAGGAGGAATCACTACAGGAACGCCTGCACGAATTACATGAACTTAACGAGGCAAGGTTCCTTGCTGAGTTTCATCAAAAAGTTCAGAAAGACAGGCAGAAGGCATGGCATGATTGACACATTAAGAGAAAAAAATTCCAGGTTGGCGTCAAGGTTCTGCTATATGATAGCAGGTTTCAAAAATTTCCAGGGACACTGCAGATGCACTGGTTGAGACCCTACCTTGTCGTCGAAATTAAGGATTCCAGAGCAGTTCAGTTGGCTCAACTGGATGGTATTGTTTTACCTAGTTGGGTGAATGGCGCACGCTTGAAGCCCTACCATGACTAATTTTCTTTAGCTTTCTTTCAATAACTCTCGCACCTGAGAGAAGTCAGTAGAGTAGCATAGTTAAATAACTCTCTCGCACCCAAGATGAGCGTAGGTAGAGTCACTTGTCCATGCATAGGTCGTCAATAACAGCTAGGTTGTAGGGACCGCAACGCAATTGATTGTGGTCGGGGAGGGGCGTGCTCAGCATGCCATCCCTATAGGATAAGAAAACGTGTCAAGTGTCAGTCCCCATCATTTCATTCAATACTTATGTCAGTCCGTAGGATCGCCAGGATTTGCAACATAAATTGCCATAATTAGAAGTAGCCTTGCAGTAATCATTTTTCCATAATTAGAAGTAACTTCAGCCATCGCGTATGCCCATTTCCCCACACCACCGTCAGCAGATATCAGAACACACCTTAGCTGGCAACTAATCACATGATTATCACCGCGGAGGATGCCAGCAAGAATTAATTAGTTATGGGGTCTCATCAACCTCAGTCGTGCTGGTTAATTACATAGCCTACATGAAGAAAAGCACGAGAATTCCAGAGAGATCTGAGTTAGAGTTAGAAATTTCTGAAGCAGAAAAGGAAATTGGAGCAAAACTAGAGCAGCGGAGGTGCCCTAAAGAAGAGAGCCAAGAGAAGGGGCCGAGAACTATTTTGCAGGTGTATCAACGACGAGCAAAGATGACAAAAGTAAATCCAACAGTAGTAGAACAAGAGCTATACAGTAAGATTCAAAAAATGGAGTCCCTCGTTGGGAAGTATGATAGTGTAGCTCTAATTGACGCAGAACTCATGGACTCCTTTCAGTTTCCAGCGCTCAAAAGACAAGTGTACATTGAGAGCTATACCACAGAAGCAAGACGAGCGGCAACAAAAATATTGCCTGAGTTCCGAGGTATCCAGCAGTCCTCAATATTGAATTTGAGGAACCTGCCAGTATATGGGATGACAGGTGCTGCCATGCAATGTACCAAATTCTTGCTAAGTAGAATTCAAAACGGTTCCATGTGGCTGGGAAAAGATATTCCAATCCACGCCAAGGACATTCACAGGCTGAAAGGGCTCTCACAGGAAGGCAGGGACGTCTCTTCAACATTCTAGACCATCTCCAAAAGAGCGAAGAAGTCGGGGGATACAGATTATTATGCAAAATATGGCACCCGAAGGGGAGGAAAGGGGGCGAAAATTGAGCTCATCAACAAGCCAGAAATCAGGTTCACATGCTACCTCATTTCTAGTAAGACAATGAGGCATTACACCAAGGGGGAGTGTACCTTAGACACCATTTCAATTGCGGAGCACTGCGTCCAGGGGACCAGGCTAAAATGGTGCTCCTTCCTGCTGAAGGATCTGTTCGAAGCATGTGGAGATAATTACAATAGGGCAATGGGATTTATCTATGGATACCTGATAGTAGCACTGGCCATGTGGAAGTGGCATTCCCCCCTCATCAGGGTCCCGGTAGAGATAGCGGAGGATCAGCCGCTGGCAATGAAGTTCATTCCATGGAAGGTGTCGGGAGACCCCAACACCAAGGAGGTAAACGCAAAGGCCTTCCGAAGTTGGTATGGCTTAATGGTTGATGTGGTGATGAGCCAACAGAGGATCCCCATAAATCTACTAGATGGATACAATGAGCAAGTCTGGTTTGGGGTCACACACAAGCACACGCTCCTTAGACCCACTTGTGTGTCGAAGGAGACATTCCAGATGAGGCCATTGAAATTCCAAATCGATGAAGCAGCCTTCCACACCGAATTTTTTTTGTGGCTGGGTGATTGTGATGGAAGTCAGAAATGGGGTATACACATACAATTTCAATGGGATGCTACCACATTGATTGTTGGGCGAAATGGCGATGGAGGCAGCAAACAGGGTATCCAACCTGCAGCTCCTCCCAATCATTCAACAACTAAATACAAAGGTACGAAACTTCGATGAAGTGGTCCAAGTAATATCAAGTAGTGCCACTCCATTCCTATTTTTTTCTGAATTTCAAGTTTCTTAGTCCACCTCGCTTCCAAACACGACCTCCATCCCCACACCCATTCCAAATGTATTGTTTAGTTCACCAAATACGGTGACCACCCCGCTGGGGGGAAAGAGTAAGTCCGCAAAACCCATAGCGTCACCCAAGGCCAAGAGGGCCAAAATTATAGAATCAAGTCTGGTGGTCGACCTCACAGAAGAGGATCCACCCTGGCAACTGAGCACAGGGGCACTCATCCAGGAAGAACCAATCACCGAGATAGGGGAAGAAAGCGGGTTCCCACCTCACCATCCCATTAACCCCTTCTATTTCCTAAAAATTTGTATTTCACCACCTCGTAACGACCCACTCCCACCTACCACTTCATCCGCACCATCCAACTCATCCGCCACCATATCAGATCCAGTAATCTAGAACCTACTCAATAGGGACCATGGGACAGAGGCTGACTCTGGTACAGTAGTGGTACCACCATCCAACCACGTTGTGGACCCCCAGACCACTTTTACTGACCTAATCACACATATGGAACAAATAGTTGCAAACACAACTGGACCAATCCCTGAGTCTACTCCACTCCAACAGCCCATCCAAGCAGATCAAAGGGAGCGACCAGACCTGAACATGGCGGACTCTGCACCCCATCAAAATCCACCACAGTCACCTCACGGTCAATAAACAACATCGGTTGCCAGTGGGCAACCACTGCAGGAGCAACGGCCAGTTCAAGGTACTCCAGGGGCCGAAGGCATGGAGACGTGGGGAACGGCTCAGTTGTACCACTTCATCCAAAGGGCAGCCCAGCAGGCAGAAAGTCTCCACTCCGAGCTACAATAGAAATCTGAGCAATAGTAGCAGTAGATAATTACACTTACTGAATAGCGTGAGCAGCTCACAATAGAAAACGGGAAGCTACAGAACCAGATGGATGAAGTTGCCAGGGTTTTCAAGGAAGTGTGGCCTGCAGTGATGGCCCACTACAATCAGATGCCAGCGAATGTGCAAGAAACGGAAGTAGTAGAGTGATAAATCCACCTCAGGGTGGCATACTCCAACCTCCACCAGAAGAATACAGAGCTCAAGGCATCAGTGGCAGCATGACCAGCGCTGCCCAACCCAGCGGCATTTTACACAGCAAAAATCTCAGAGAAACAAGGCCAGGTAACCAAGATGCAGGAAGTTCTCAGTACTGCAGCCAGAGATGCTTACAACCTCCTGAAAGTTCTAAAGGAATGCTCAATGGCCCTCACAGTGAAGACACAATCGATTTCAGCCCAGCTACAATAACTCTCCAAAGAAATACAAGACGCCATGGATCCCTCGAAGCTGGACCAATTGTATGCCCAGGCAGATGCGCTAGAGGTCCAGATTAAACAACTAGAAGATGCGTCAACGGCCGCCAAACAAGAAATTCGGGAGCTTCGCTAGCCCATATAGATCAGTGCCCGGATGATGTAGCAGTTGGCTACTGAGGCCGGGACCCAAGTCAACACAGTATTCGGTGCTGCACTGGAAAATGTTGGGGAGGAAGCTATTACCAAGATCATGGCGGAGACAGACACATTATTGCAGGGGTGGTAGTAGGCTGTGGTAACTTTCCATGAGCTTAAGGCTTCAGCTTTGACCAAGGTCCCAGAGTTGGGGCCCTTGTTTGGACAGCAAGGAGAAGGTGTGTAGCAGGAACAAGGCACAGGGTCAGGCGGCCCCATGGAGATGGAGACGGTTCAGGATAATTGACTCAGGACGAGTCAAAAGGATGTGGTCGGGGCCTGTTGGGGCCCTTGTTTTGATTTTTTCATGAAGATATATTTTGGGTTGCGGATCAGCACGTGGCAGGCGCAACAATGGTAGGCAGCGGAGCTGCGAAGGTTGTGGAGGAGCAGGAGATAGATGACGAGGTTGGCGCAGACAAGTGCAGATGAAGGGAAGATGTGGCAAAGGACAAATAGTGGAACTCATGTGCAACAGGAAAAAGCCAAAAGCAGTTGAGTAAGAACACAAGAGAAACTAAGAGTTGCGTTGGTGGGTGAATAAATAGGTCGTCACCCAACAGATAAAGGAGAGAGACGCACAGATACAAAGGGATCAGAGAGGTTAGAGTAGAACAAGGCTGAAGAGAAGACGCCATAGGAGAGCTCTGTTCTGGGCTCGACATCATTGTATTTCATGTGTCTCCATCGATCTTTTATTGCTGTAGTATCTCTCTTTCTGTCCTGTGGGACTTCTGTAATGGAATTTGGAAGCTCATTTTGTCGGGAAATGTAACTCTTGATCCCGCTGAATGGTTATTAATATATCTGAAGGTTGTTGTTTCACCGTATGAATTGAATGTGTTGCATGATGCCTGTAGTACTTTAAAATTTTATTTTCTTAGTATCTGCATGATGTTCGGATAAGATCTTATATGTACAATGTTATGTGTGTGTATGAGTCTATGTTAGCTTCGCATTGCGGATCCCTTTGTCGATACCGATCTGTTCCCCTCCTTCATGTGGTCGCCGCACACCTCGGATGAGACTCTCCGCTCTTCGGAGTAGGGTGAAAATGCCGGTGTGGTGCTAGACTACAGTTGACTCCCTTGTTGGCCCAATCCCTGAACCTAGGTCTTTCCCACGAGACCTGTTTCCTCACCAACAAGCTTCTTAATTGGAAAATGATCATCATTAGATTGAGAAGAAAGCTGCTCAAAGAGATTAGGAGAATTATTACTTACAATCTTCAAAGGAAAATAATTAAAAACTAATCTAAGATCTTCTATAAAATACAATATACATTGAAAAACTTTCTTAATGAGAAAGAACATAATGTCTTGGATTAAGATCCAAGTTGAAAGCCTGATCTTTCCATATTGTTCTTTGAGGTTCATTCCTCCAGTGGAGTCTTGATTGTGAAATTGATTTGGAGTTTTCAGGTGGATGATTTTAACCTTTGTGTGTTTGATCGCTGTCCACCATCATAGATCAGATCTGAACCTGTAAAATATTTTTGAAGAAAATGTTATTTTCCCCAGCAGAGTCGCCATTATGTTATCACTCTAGTAAATTTTCTATCAGAAATATTTAAAACTTTGTAACTTACTAGAGGTAACCACAAACCTACTTTTGAAATCTAGGATCTAGCCCTCCTAAATTTTAGAGAGGGATCTCTCTTTATGATTTAACTTTGTTTTGGATTAAATTTTAGGTTAGGTATGATTGGGCACTTGGTTTTTGTTTAAAAGGTTTGGTGGGAAATAAGAATGCTTGGAGACAAATTAAAGAGGGATCTACTAGTCCATTGGGCTATTAAGTCAAGATGTAGCAAGCAAAACTGAAAGGCAAGGCCAAAAGGATGCTAATGTACTCAGGGAAAGGTAGATAACCCTTAGATATTTGAATAGTTTGATTTGATGGGATGGATTTATTTTGGGATAAAGGGTAGTGAAGGATCATTTGATCCGGAAATAAGGGAAAGGAGACAGAGGTCAAACGAGACTGGGAGCAATTAAGAATTCCTAAGTCCGGAAATCAGCAGAAAACATTGAAATGATCAAGTAGTCAAGACAGGGAGTTTTCACACTTATACTGAAATAATATTCCTAATTAATCATTTGGATTGAATAACATATATGAAATTTAATGAAAATTCAAAAGAGGAAACAATGACAGTAAGAAACCACTTTACTCATTAGCTTATCGCATGAACCCTGAGTTATGAAGTGTTGTTGGATGTTGTCCAGTCTGCTACTATGAAATCAAAACATGAGCCTCCAAAGTACCAGAAAAATCGTCTATAACAATCTCAGCAACTTTATTCCACACTAATACTTCTAAGAGTGAAGTATTTATACAAATTCTAAGCTAGAATATCTTGAAAAAATATCAGAATTGGTTCACAAATATCTCCAACTATTTTACATAAATAAAACTTAATTAAAGGACACTCAAGACTAATGCATCTATTTGGAACTATTTTTTATGGATAGGTGATGAAAAAGAGGAGAATTCAAATTTTATTGAACTCTTAGTTGATGATGAGGCATCCAAGTCACTAATTGTTTCCTTTCTTTGTGCATTCTGCTCCAGCAATTCTGCAAACTTGGGGTCCAATGATATCTGTGTATTTCTCAATCCGAAATATATGTGTAAAAAATGAAAGAGGTTATTGTAGATAACTATATTGGTGAGATAAACCTCTTTCAGTTCCCTAAAATTATTCTCCATCTATCCACAATAGGCTCTGAAAAAATATGTTTAAAATGGAGTTTTACAGAGTCTGCAAAATAGGCTGTAAATATGCACATGTATCTCCTATTCTGTAATACCTGTGAAAAAAGTGAGATAATTTTTTGTAGATAGGGCTCTTAGGAACAAAAACCTCCTTCATTTGTGTATGATGTATTTCTTATTGGCCACAATAGTCTCTGCAAAATGATGACTTAACAGGAATTTTCTGCAAAAAGTGCTTTAAAATATTGTTTAATATCTCCAAACCCATAATGGCTGTTAGAAAAGTGAGAGAGGTTTTATTAATTGAACATATTAGGAACATAAGACTTCTTTAGGTTTGCAAAATTAATCCTGGATTGGTCACAATAATTTCTGCAAAACAATGAATTAAACATGAAATTTCTGCAAAAATGTTCCTTCTTGTTATGTTTTCATGTTTTCACCTTTTTGTTCTTTTAACTGTTTTACTTTCACTTTGGATAAGATTCATTGTTCATGAAATAATTTTCATCTATTTTTACCATTTAATGCCTCTATATTTACTTTTACTATTTACCTTTTACTTCTCTGTAACTTTGTTTGAACTTTCACTCTAACTTGATTTTATTCTTTCTTTCTATACAAATTGTTTGTTGAATGAAGCTTTTGATTTAAAATCTGAGAATTTGGAGCAAAAAATTTTGTCAACTAGTATTGAAACTATTGGCCCAATTTCTTTTTCTGATAATAACCTGCAAAAATCAAACAATTTGTTAATGAAATCTTGGCTGGAGGGAGGTTATTGAAGGCTCTTGAAAGACCTGTTGAATGAGATCAATCTGTGGAGGTTTAGCTCTGCTTTTTAGGAATTTTTAGGTTTAATTCTATAAGTTTAAACCGATTTCAGGAATATTTCATTTTAATAGAGGGATCCTTGAGAAATTTTTTTTAAGGATAATCTCTTTTGAGTTTTTTGCTCAGTTAGGTTCTATTAGAGATGAAAATTGGGTTAAGATAGGAAACAGGGTTTCCTGAATGGTTTAAATTGTAAAAAAGGAGCTTTTTAATAGGTTTGTAGGCTTTAAACTCCTTTTGTGTTTCAGAATTGATCTTCAGAAGCCATAAGTGGATGATTGGATTTAAAAGGTTCACAGAGGAAATTAGGTTTCCTGGAAAAAATTGGCCAGGGTTTGGCCTGTTTTTCGGCAATTTACATAGTTAATTCTTCTACTTAACAATTTTTCTTCTAATGGAAGGTTTCGAATTGATTGTGCAGGATGGTAATTTAATGAAAAATACCTTAGATTGTAGGTATTTTGATGCTTTTAAAAGGGTTTCTGAATCTTTTGGTTATTCCTGTGGATGGATCTGGATCGTTGATGCAGAGAATGGATTTAATGATCTTCAGATAGGAAAATAGTGGTCGAATTTGTCTTTGGGATTGTTATCTCAAAATGAGACCTTGATAGGCTACTGATCAATAAGACCTTGAGAAACTATTTCAAACCAAAATTTTAGTTGAGGCTTAGCCTCCTCAACCTGAGAGGGCTCTCTCAATAGGTTTTATGATTTTTAAATAAGGATTAGATGGCTAACTCTATGAGTAAAATGGAAAAAATGAATAATTGGTTGTACTACTAATCAAAAAACATCTATTGGGCTTATGGAGTCAATTGTATTTTCACAAAACATGAGTATCAGTTTCAATTGGAAGTCAAGGCATTTCAGGGTTTAGATGCATAAAAAGAACAATAGGACAGAAAATAACATAGTTCATGAACATATGAAGGAAGTTAGAGCACCTTTAGTGAATTCTAAGTAACATACATTCATGCCACTGCAAGTAAATTTAAAGAGGAAATTATTGAGAATATCACACAACCATAACCCTTTCTGAATCCTGAGTGATGAAACCAATAACTCTGTATTAACATAAAAACAGAGTTCTATACTACAACAAAAGTATTCTTGCTTATGAAAATTTCCAACCCTATGCAATTCAACTTCCTGTCCTTTATAGAGTCATCATTACATTTCTTGGATTCTCTCCAAACACTTGAGAGAATTCAAATTTGCTAGCTTGACACCCATTAACTGTTAAAACAAACTTTAATTGCATTTGACAGTTTAAACTGTATGTTCCAGACTCCTAATACAACTAGGATTAAAACTCTCTGTTGTACCTTAACAACCTTATCCAAATAATAAATATTCTAACTGATAGTTTCTCCTCCTAAACTTCGAACTTGATGATGTCCATCTCCTTGCTGTTGAACTGTAATAATCTACTTCTTACCTGCCCTGAAAAATAGGAACATGCTCCTTGCAAAATAGGTGTACTGCTTCATTTATGTTTCTTCACAACATCTACTGACCAACTTGTGGTCAAAACATGCGACTTGGTGCTAGAACCACTTCCCCTAAACCACTTCCCCACCATGCGACTTGGTGCTAGAACCAAGTGCTAAGGCCCGGGACGCTTATCACATCGGGGCATTCATGTGAAACACATTCCTTTTGTTGCGTTAAAATTTCCGATGCGATTGGCTCCTTTGTATATAACCCTCGATCCCTTCATTTTTTCATATAACCCGAAAGCCCCGCAATCGGGTGCTAAAAACCATATAAACCCCCCCCCCCTGAAACAAAATTCCCTTTTTATTTTATAAAAATCTGATTTTATTATGTGTCAAAGAGTCCCAACGATTCATTGGTCGAACGAATCCCGACCGTTGATTTAAACCAATCAAACGATCATCGGGATCTCACATCGGAGATTTCATTGGATGCATTTGATTATTTTATTGATCTCCTCTGATTGGCAACCTCCAGATGGCTTCCCAACTGTTGATCTTCCCCGCTAGGCCCAGATTTGACGGCCCACATCGCTCTTTTCATAAGCCCATCCCTCCGCCTTTGGACCTCCGATTCATTTCTAGCCGTCAATCTCTCTAAAGATCGACGGCCCACATTCAATCGCATCAGAAATTTAATTTGTGCCTTTCCTCTCTCCCCCACCTATTGGCGTCCCCCGACTGAATCTGGGCCATCCATTGCATACATTCAAGGGTCCAGATTGAAGCCCACACCCTTTGATAAAATTCATGAAACCCCACTTTATAAAGTTTTTTGGGGAAATATTTACCATTGATCTCTGCAGATCAATCGCCCACATTGACCCTTTTTTCGCCTGACCCCTCACCTCATATTTTATTCAATTTACCCCAAGATTGAATCTCCACCATTCATGCCACTCATCCGACGGTCCAGATTCAGCCCAATAGGCCCAACTCCTTTAGATCCTACCTTTCTCCAGGTCAAATCTCCGCTATCCATCCCTGATCTAATGGTCCAAGTTAAAACCACCTTGACCCTACCCCACCTCTTATCGCCTGAGCATCTATTCTCCATCACACTCTCTCCACGACTGTCCGAACTAAGACCCCAAATCTGATGGCCGATGCACAGTTTCGCGTGATTTTTAGCCCGAAGGTTAATGATTTAAAATTACGCAATGAGGGCGGTTTTAAAAGGCCACATGTTGGCTAGTAATGCATATCACATTCAAAAAGGTAAAACCGCATTTCCTCCATTTTATCGCGTGAAATCGGCATTTTTCTCAGCCGAAACCACCATTCCCATTCCCTTTTCATTTTTCTTGAAATTTATCTTCGCCGTTGATCTCTGCAGATCAACGGCCCGCATTCAATTTCACCCTCAGTTCATCGCCCTCCACCCATCCTCCAAGGGATTTCATAATCAATCTCCGTCGTTGATCTCTGTGGCCGATCTCATCCGATGGCCCAGAATCCTCCGAGAAACCCCAATTTTCACTTTAGCCCTTTGTTAACTCCACCAAAGGTTTTTACTCATTTTTCTTCGCATTTTCATCTATTTTCATTATAACATAGCCAGTCCGCATTATATATCCACGATTGATCTCGACCGTTGATCTTTTCAAATCAACGTCCCAGACTTAATCTTTTACACCGTTCATCCAACCGCCTTCCTTTTTAACCTCTGCGAGAAATACTCGTCGTTGGTTTCTTTCATCCAATGACTGCGATCTAACCTCAGCCTCCAAAAAAATATAAACCCAAATACGTAGGATTTTCTTAAATTTTTCTTGTCTGTGTAGGTTTTAATGGTTTTTCAATTATTTTAAAGGAAAGTTGAAGGCCGGGGATGACGATCCCCCAGGCCTTTATTCGTAAAAGAGATCACTATGCAGGGGTTTAATATCATGTTTCATTCAGTGCCTCATGAGCACTGACGCCATTATAAAGCCCCTGTAATGCCTTCACATCAAAAATACATAGAAAATCTTAATCAAACAAAGAGTATCAGTGTTAAAGAATCCAGTCACAGCAGAGATGAAGAATGGAAGATGATTTACACAGTTTTGAGGGATTATGGCCTAATCGACTATCTAAAAGCCTAATCCACTCAATTAAACATAGTTTGGAGAATAGAAGACAGAATTTAGGCCTAATTAAGCCTAACACACAGAATCAAATCAAATTAACAGCGTTTAAAGAAAAACAATAATATCTATCAATCCGTGAAGCCTCCACTGCCACATCAGAGGTTAATTAAATCCTCTCAGCTACCAAAAGCCACATGCAGCCTCAAAGCATTCGAAAGAGGCCTATTTATTGCCAGAACAGAAGATATTAGCATAAAGACAGCTGAACTATTAATTCAACCAAAGGAACTGGTTACCACTGTCAGCAAAATTTATTACAAAGACAAGGGAAAGCCTTAAAGTCAATAAATCTCCCCAACAAGCTTAATACTTAATGTAAACAAATTAATACAGAGGAAATATCAGAAAGTTTCTCCATTGAGCCCCTCAAAGGCCAAGAAGCATTAAACTATATTAATTGAGCCTAGAAGATATTTTACCTTATCCCACCTCCTCATTTCTTCTATAAATACTTTTGTAGAAGATGAGATAATGTTGGTCACTGCATATTTGT
Source organism: Pinus albicaulis (assembly GCA_034641835.2). Classification (NCBI taxonomy): domain Eukaryota; kingdom Viridiplantae; phylum Streptophyta; class Pinopsida; order Pinales; family Pinaceae; genus Pinus; species Pinus albicaulis. The sequence goes on from CM076574.1 coordinate 218,531,076, forward strand.
TGCCTGTAAATAGTTTACTAAAGCTGTTGTAAGCTCTGTTTGTAATTGAAGATACCTAAGTTAAGATGAAAAGTTTGAAGCTGTAAAGAACCACTGGACTTGAAGATTGTAACTGGTTTGAAGCATCAAATACAAGCTGATTTATGGGATCCTGGTCTATGTCAATGGTGATGTTTTTCTTATTGTAACTGTTATTTTATTTATGTTTCCATTCTGTCCATCTTCTTTGATAAAGAACAACAATTATAGAGTTAGGATTTACTGTCAAAGGTACCCTGCTCTTACTGATAAGCTTTATCTACATGTTTTCTTCCAAATTGTGTTGTTTAAGAATGATTTAGTATAGTCCAAGAAGTTAAGATGTTGGTGTTCCCTTCTCTTACTGTCTAGAATTTAAACATTTTTTTTGAACGTTACTTTCAATTTCTGCCAAGTAAAGTTGAACTAGGGAGTCTATGGTGAGCCCTATCCTCTAGTTTTATCTCCAAAGGTTGTCTGAAAGTTTCCCTAAGAGTATGTTGAAAGCAGGCTAGCTTCAAAGTCCTTACCTGATCTTAGACTATTCTTTGTTATCTCATGTGCTGTCTTGATAAGTTTGCTAAGTAAAGCAGAGCTAGGGAAGTCTATGGTGAGCCTTGTCCTCTAGTCTCTTCTCCAACAGTTGCTTTGAAAAGTTCCCCTTAGAATATGTTGAAAGTAGGATAGGTTAAAAGTCCTTACTTGATCTTAAGTTATTATTTTTCTTGTTTTAAATGTTTTCTATTGAAAGTGCATCAAAATCAGGCTAGTTTCAAAGCACTTTCCTGATCTTAGATTACTTTTATGTCTTTCTTAAGTGTATGCAAAAAGCAGGATAGTTTCAAAGTACTTACTTAATCTTAGGCTGCTCTTTGTTCTTCATTTTTTTAATTCCCCTTCTTATTGTTTCATTTCATTCCATAAAATCAACTTTAAAGAGATCTTTAGACATAGATGACTTGCCCCATGGACCACTCTTTAACCTTGTTGTTTCAATTAAATCCTACTATGACTCCATAGCCCAATAGATTGAAGTTGTTTCTTGCCCATCTTCTTAGCTGAATCAATTTAACTTTCATTCACCTTCACCCTTCATTTAGACTTCCTTCACCTTCAGATATATTTTCCCAAACAAAAAAAACAAAAACCTCGTTCTTCATAACTAGCCTAATATCACATTCCAAGCCTTAAAGATAAATAAATCTTTGCACTTATAGAGAGATCCCTTTCTAGATTTAGGTGGGCTAGATCCTAGAATCCCAAAGTGGTTCAGGTGTTCTCCCTGCAGATTTAGTCTCAACAATATGCTAGAATTACAGTGACCTAACACTATCCTTGAAGTTATGTATAAGCTTTCAACAATCAACTTTGAATTGTTTTCAAAAATGAAAGCTTTCACAAAACTCCAAAAATGTGTTAGGAGATGTCACTTACTGTTCACATAGATTTTTGTTGTGGTTGATCTTCAGGCTTTGCTAGCTGTATTTGAAAGTCTTCAACCTGCCTTTTAAGCTTTCTGTTATTAGCCCTCAGCTTGGTGTTAACCATTCTTATGAATTTTGCTTCCTTGATTGCAGGGACAGTCCATATGAAAAATTAATCCTGACTGCTAATTGATTCACTGTTTGAAACCTTTTCTAGCTCCCATAAACCCTTTAACCTCTCAAAGTTTGACCTTTCCACAACATGCATTCTCACTTTCTTCCTCAATTTATCAATCTCAATGTTTGCAAGTCTGAGTTTGTCTTTAACATCCTCATAGCTACTCCTTTCTCTCTGAGTATTAAATACTCTGTTTCTATCCTCTTCAAATATTTGAGATGATGTATTAATGGGTTCTTAATAAACACTTGCATCCTCCCCTCCAATTTGGTCTATCTCCATGTTTGGGTGTTTCATTTTCTTAGACTGCCTAGTCTGTGGTTTTCTAGGCTTAAAAAAAAATTCTGACACCTCATTCTCAAAGTCTAATTTTTTGGATGTTTTCAATTTCTTCGATTTTCCACCTATATCCATCTTTATGAACTCTTTTTGAACCAGGGGAGACTCCTCAATGTCAATAGCTTGTAATATATCATTCAGGTCACCTCTTAATTGTAAATTTTCATTTGTGACCACAGCCTTACCCTTCTCCTTTGACCTTTGACTCCTAGTCAACTTCTTCTAAGTTGTTTTACTAATTAACTGTTCTTGGATTGTCTTTTTGACCTTAGTTCTCTTCTTCTGTGCGGATTGAGTAGTTGTTTGGATATTCAGTGATGTATTTATCATAGGTTCCTTAACTTGTTTCTTGGGCTTAAGCTTGACAAACCTCCTTGATTTTGTTTCTGCAGGTCCAGTAGTCTTTGATGAAGATGTTTCTTTGACTTGAGGGCTACCATATGTTCTTTCAACCCCTATTCCACTCAAAAAGAGAAATGCATACCATTCTCTTTTCACCTTCCGAAGCTAATGAAAAACTATTAACTTAACTAGACCATGATGAAATAAAGAGGTTTCACATGCCTGATTTTTCATATGAACTTTGTCTCCCATCTTGGCGAGACTTCGGAATAGAAAAAAGGGTAAGTCTAGAGAGATTATTCCTATGAAATGAAATAGGAGTTTAAAGTGACAAGTGTACACCTTGTGATATCTCCCTTCACAGGTGAAGTATCTTTGAATATTGTAGAGCAGGTTGGAAAATGCATCCATGACATAATTTCTTAGCACGGCTTTATTCAAATCAGTGTCCATAAACTCTTTGTGTGTGACCCTGTGAAGTTGGTAGAAAATTGTTTGGTGACTTGATTATGCCCTCCTTGAAGCTTTTCACAGAACCTCCAACAACCTACATTCTTGAAGGCTTCTTCAATAGATTTATCCCTGGTGAGACTCTCTAAACCTTTAGGTTCTGTCCTCAGGCAGTGACCCGACCGGTGATTTCTTTTTTCTTCTGCCATCTTCTTCCTGGAAACCCCATGTCTTCAGAAAAAATGTAATAAACATCCTTGTTGGATAAACTGGCTCACTTGAGAATTTGGTTCAGCCTCGCTTGATGGAAACCTCTGCCTCGGTTGATTTAAAACCTTGTTTCAGTCAACAACTGTTTTCAAACTTACTAGATTTGCAATCAAAATTGCTGACATAATCATCAATTAAATTTTTCCTCGCTTGATTGAAAATTATATCTCACTTGAAAACAAAATGAGAGCTCTAGTATCTTATCATGAGCTTCTCTTTCAGCAATAGAAATGGACGCAGTGCCTTCTTGCATGAGATAAAAACAATAATAACCAATTTCCTTTTCAAATTTGCAAAGGACCAATGAAAAATGACTACTAATGAATCTCATAATGATTTCATAACTACTTTGGATGGTTCCATGTGTGAAGGAGGATTCATGGACTGACACCATGATCATGGATTGACACTATAATCATGAAAATTTAACCCCAAGTTGATGTATGTGACAGCTAAATCGAAAATTTCGAAACCCCGATTTCGTAGCGCTGGTAGTGTTATTTTGGGAATTTTCGCTACGAAAAGACCAACGTTTTCGTAGCACAGAAGTATTTTTTTACACTGAGCACGCTACGAAAATGTGTTTTCGTGGCTTATTTGAATTTTTTTTGAAAAATACTTAAAATATGGGTTTCAAAACATGACATGAGACTACTAAAGTGTAAAACAAAGTTTATGAACTTGGTTTGGTGATGAAATGAGACTCTAAAACTATGACTTAGACCCTATAAAACATAAAAATGACTCAAACCCTATCTAATACCATGATTTAAGAACAAGTATGAACTGACTGAATTTAGAGGATTTTAATAGTGATAACAGGGACAAGAAATTAACAAACAAGGGCTTAGGGCTCTTTACACAGTCGGGAAGAGTTTTCTTTTAACAGTCTGGAGCGAAAATAACAGTGGAAAATAATGAAACAAAGGTTTAAACTTATGATATAAACTTTTAATACTCACCATAAATGTGAGTCATAGCATCAGCAGGAATGGGTTTTGATTTTTCGAATGCAAAAAACCATTAGCGGGTTTCACGTTGGCATAGAATAGTAAGTTGTTTTGCGCAAAATGGATGTGACATAATCAAAAGGTGCCACGTCGTATGGGGTGGTTTCACTAAAACTGGTTTTTTTGCGTTACTTTTTCTTTTTGGCTTAATTATATCTATCAATCTGTCTTCTAATTAGGTCGTCTTCTATCAATCCGTGAAGCCTCCACTGTCTCATCAGAGGCTAATTAAATCCTCTCAACTACCAAAATCCACCTGCAGCCTCAAAGCATTCGAAAGAGGCCTAGTTATTGCCAGAACAGAAGATACTAGCATAAAGACAGTTGAACAGTTAATTCAACCAAAGGAACTTATTACCACTGTCAGCGAAAGTTATTACAAAGACAAGGGAAAGACTTAAATTCAATAAATCTCCCCAGCAAGATTAATAATTAATGTAAACCAATTAATACAGAGGAAATATCAAAAGGTTTCTCCATTGAGCCCCTCAAAGGCTGAGAAGCATTAAAATGTATTAATTGAACCTAGAAGATCTTTCACCCTATCCCACCTCCTCATTTCTTCTATAAATACTTCTGTAGAAGATGAGATACTGTTGGTCACTGCATATCTGTTGCCTGTAAATATTTTACTGAAGCTACTATAAGTTCTGTTTGTAATTGAAGATACCTAAGTTAAGATGAAAATTTTGAAGCTGTAGAGAACCACTGGACTTGAAGATTGTAACTGGTTTGAAGCATCAAATACAAGCTGATTTATGGGATCTTGTTCTATGTCAACGGTGATGTTTTTTTTATTGTAACTATTATTTTATTTCTATTTCCATTCTGTCCATCTTCTCTGATAAAGAACAACAATTATAGAGTTAGGATTTACTGTCAAAGGTACCCTGCTCTGACTGATAAGCTTTATCTACATGTTTTCTTCCAAATTGTGTTGTTTAAGAATGATTTAGTACATTTCAAGAATTTAAGATGTTTGTGTTCCCTTCTCTTACCTTCTATACTTTAAACATTTTTTTTGAACATTACTTTTTGTTTCTGCCAAGTAAAATTGAACTAGGGAGTCTATGGTGAGCCCTGTCCTCTAGTTTTATCTCCAAAGGTTTTCTGAAATTTTCCCTAAGATTATGTTAAAATTAGGCTAGGTTCAAAGTCCTTACCTAATCTTAGACTATTCTTTGTTATCTCATGTGCTATCTTGATAAGTTTGCTAAGTAAAGCAGAGCTAGGGAAGTCTATGGTGAGCCCTGTCCTCTAGTCTCTTCTCCAACAATTTCTTTGAAAAGTTCCCCTTAGAATATGCTGAAAGCAGGATAGGTTCAAAGTCCTTACTTGATCTTAAGCTATTATTTTTCGTGTTTTAAAATTTTTCTATTGGAAGTGCATCAAAAGCAGGCTAGTTTCAAAGTACTTTCCTGATCTTATATTACTTTTATGTCTTTCTTAAGTGTATGCCAAAATCAGGATAGTTTCAAAATACTTACTTGATCTTAGGCTACTCTTTGTTCTGCATTTTTTTAATTCCCCTTTTTATTGTTTCATTTCATTCCATAAAATCAACTTTAAAGAGATCCTTAGACATAGATGACTTGCCCCACGGACCACTCTTGAACCTTGCTATTTCAATTAAATCATACTATGACTCCATAGCCCAATGGATTGAAGCCGTTTCTTGCCCATCTTCTTAGCTGAATCAATTTTCACTTTCATTCACCTTCACCCTTCATTTATACTTCCTTCACCTTCACATATCTTTTCCCAACCAAAACAAACAAAAACCTCGTTCTTCCTAACTAGCCTAATATCACATTCCAAGCCTTAAAGATAAATCAATCTTTGCACTTATATAGAGGTCCCTCTCTAGATTCAGGAGGGCTAGATCCTATAATTCCAAAGTGGTTCAAGTGTTCTCCCTGCAACTTTAGTCTCACCAATCTGCTAGAATTACAGGGACCTAACATTTATGGCAACTCTACTGGGGAATTTCTGAGTTTGTGAGAATCTATGAACACCTTAAGACTACAGAAAGCCCTTGATTCAAGAAAATTTGGTATATTAGCTAGTTGAGCCACCAGACCTAACATTTCTTGTGACTCCAATGGGGATTTTGAGTATTTTTCATCCTAGATACCTTTAAATATCTCAGATTACCCTTTGATTGAAGAACATTTGGTGTGTTAGCCAGTTGAGCCACCAGACCTAACATTTATGGTGACTCCACTAGGGATCTGAGTTGAAATCCTTAAAACAAGACACTCAATGTTCAGTGAGTACAAGTAGCCCTCTTCAAGCACTACCAAGCAAATGGTAATCATGATAAAACGTTTTTGAATCAGTGACAAACTAAGGAAACCTTAGGACTCTCATAAGAACTTATCAAACCTTGAAGGATCATCTAGCTTAGCCATAAGAGTAGACTGTCTTTGTCTCATCACCGTAGCTAAGTGTTGAAGCAGATTTAGGACACTCTTAAAACCCATAGGACTAGAAAAACTCAGAAAACCCAAAAAAAAATTCATATTGGTATTCAAATAAACATGGTGGTGGACCATAAAACCTTTTACCTCCAAAAGAGCTAATAATTTCCACCTGGTGACTCCACAATCCTAAACAGACCTTAAGGCTCCACTGGGAAGACCCATTATCATCATAACATCATTTAAACTTAGTTAGAGGACATTAGGATTAAATTTTTCTCGTTTAAAGATCAGTTAGCGTCTTAAATATTGTCATATTTGGTTAAACTTTTCTTGTTTATTTGGGTCTGAAAAACACAACATAGTGGCTCCTAGAAAGATTCATACTAGAGCCTACCCTGACCCAAACCCTCCTGAGATAGTTGATAACCCTAAAAGAATCTTTAGGAAGTCTCCTAAGATTAAATTTTCAACTGTTTTCAGATCACCCATTAGAGCTATTTCTGTTCCTGAAAACCTTGCAGCTCTACAAGAATCACAAGTTGACTTAATAAATCCATTTAGAACTTGGTCACTTGATGATTTAGATCAGCTAGATTCAAATTCTTCACTTTCATCCCCAGATATAAGTGAACATCCTGGGAATAGATAAAATACACCACCTGATTTACATTTCCTTCAAAATTTAGGTGTCCCTCATCCAAGATCAACTCAACAATCTATTGCTTGTCCATCCACATCTGTTCCTCATACATCCACTATCTCAACCACTCCATTCCAGTCTACTTTCCCTCTTTTCAATCCACCACTTGTAAACCCCCCACTTTTTCCACAACCTCCTATCATGGCAACGTGGTATACTCCCTTAGTACTTCCTTTACCCTTAGTCAATCTCCCATAGGACTATCAGTCCAAAATACCATTGTATGATGCCAGTAATGCTACTACTGCTTCACAACATGTGGATAAGATGAATAACTACTTTGAAAAAAATTAAATTGATGATGAAACTGTCAAACTTAGACTATTTGCTCAGAGTTTAGGGGGAGAAGTAAGAAAATTTTTCAAAGGCTTAACCCCTCGTATTAATGATATCCAAGCCTTCCATCAGTTATTATTAAACAAATGGGAAGTGAGGAAAAACCCTCTCCAAATACTTTCTGATTACAAAAATCTCCAAAGAAACACTGGGGAAAGTGTACAAGCTTACTGCACTAGGTTTAACAGTGTTTATAATGCCCTTCCCCCAGACCTAAACCCTCCACAAGGCTCAGCATTAAACAATTTTTCTGAAGCATTTGATCCTGAAATGGCCTATCAGCTGAGAGAGAGAGAGATCCTTTAACTCTTGAAGATATGCAAAAGGGAGCTCTTGCTGTGGAAGTTAATTTAATGGAGAAAAGAGAAAGAATGAGGAATGAGAAGAAAGTATCCTTTAGAGAGGAATCCACACCTTCCACATCTAGCTCAAAGATGGAGAGAATGATGGAGGAGATGATGAAAAAGATGAGCATACTTGAGAGAGCACAAGAAATTCAAAACCAGATAGCTCCTCAAAACAGAAATCAAAACCAAAATCAGAATTTTAGGAGAAACCAACCTCAAAATAGACCTAGGGAGGATGATCAATAGATTACTCCCCCTTTTCATCAAAAATATGTAAGTGAGGTTGAAGAAACAATAGAACAGACAGAGGAGGATGATATAAACATGTTGGGAGTATATAATGATGACTTTGAAGTTCACTACAATAGGAAACAAGGTCTATACACACCCTATTATGATAAAAGAGCTGAGGATGAAAGTTATTAACAAGAAATGGAAAATTTCATCATAGAAACCACAAAAGAGTATGACCTTAGAAGTAAAAATAATCTGGAAACTTCCAACAACAAAACCTCTGACAAATCTGTTCAAAACGGCCCTGTGAATAAACCCAAGACTACAAAACCAAAAGATAAAATAGTGGCTGGAAATTCTACTAAAAATAAAGAGAAAGGCACTCAAAACAATGAAAAATAGAGTGCAGACCTTAGTAGCGTTAGCACCTTAGGTAGTGCTCCTGTTAAAACAATTTTGTCAAATGTAAATAGGGGAAATCAGCAAACTGATTTTGCTGATAGAGTGGTAGTTAATAAGGCTGAAACAAGCACTTCAAAGAACCAGATGCCTTTAGTTTGGAGCAGGAAATTGCCAGAATCAAAATCTCTGTTCCTCTCACTGAATTAGCTACCCAGGATGTATATAGATCTCAAATTTTAAAGGCTTTAAACATAGAAGATAATAATGGCACTGTCAATCTTAACGATGACCAGCCAGAGCTCATTTTTGGTCCTAAGATTGAAGGTAGATATCAAGAAGGACCAATTCCTCCTTTTTATGTTAGTTTAAATGTTCATGACAAAAATTTTCACAACTCCATGCATGACTCAGGAGCCTCTCATAATTTAATGCCCAAAGCTATAATGGAGAGCATAGGCCTTGAAATCACTCGACCTTACAAATATCTTTACTCCTTTGACTCAAGCAGAGTGAAATGTTTAGGTTTAATATAAGACCTTTGTGTAAACTTAGCAAAAATTCAAGCCAAATGTTTAGTCATGGATATTGTTGTGGCTGATGTACCCCAAAAATATGGTATGTTGTTATCAAGATCTTGGGGAGTTAAGTTACAAGGAACTATGCAGATGGACATGACATATGCAACCATCCCCGTTTTCAATCAGACTAGAAGACTTTATAGGGAATCTCATATGCAATATATGGTTAATAGCCAAGAGAGACCACAAAACTCTCCTTTTTATTCTGTAAACACAGGCCATGACTCAATTATCCTTTTGAATGATGAAACATTCACTGAACAAGTGACCTTAACTGAATTAATGGCAGATAGAGAGGAGGAGGAAGACGAGACAGAACTGTCGAAACAGTTTGCTAAACCCAAAAACTACAACAAACAAAACACGGGTCTAGAGCTACAAATCATTCATCCATTGCTTTTAAACCTTAAGAGTCAAGAAATCAGTCCTCCACACAATGAAAAACATGAGGAATTAAAACAAATTCAATGAAGTGCTGATCCTCAAGAACAATCCAAAAGCACGCTAGTTGATGAGGATAGTAACCAAACTGATGAAACCGAAACTAGTCCTCCCTAGAGTATGCACTTTGACGGATCTTATACTAAGAGTGATGTAGGTGTGGGAGTGTGGCTTCACCATACAATGAAAATTCATACTGAAGGGCACTCCTGCAAATTAAACTTTCAGTGTACCAATAACATAGCTGAGTATGAAGCCCTGCTTTTAGGCTTGCATTTATTGAAGAAATTAGGGGCCAAAAGAATAAAGGTTCATGGTGATTCTGAACTAATAATTAGGAATTCAATGGGGAATATACTGGGAAACATCTGAAACTTATAGCCTATCGAAACGCTTTCATGGATTTATTGAAAACATTCGAAGAATTTAAACTAATTTTTGTCCCAAGAAACGAAAATATTCAAGCCAAAAATTTGGCCTTTGCTGCTAGGACATGCCTAACCCCTTATGAAACCAAAAAATGCACAACTCAAATTAAATTCAGACCATTTGTCCCTGATAATGAGAAATATTGGCAGGTGTTTGATGGAGACAAACAAATAGAAGACTTCCTATAGTCCATAAATGAATTTGAACTACCAAGTTTGGATTCAGACTATGAAACAGACTGTCCTAGTGGAGAAAATCTACTTGATAAAGAAGAAGAGTCTCTAGAGATGGCTGATGTAAATCTGTTGTCTAATAAACTTGAAAACATAACAGAAATTGTTGCAGAGTTAGAAAAAGAAGACTTAGAAACTCTGCAGTCTAACAATCAAAGTTTTCCAAAGGGACTGGTCCCTTTAGAAGAGTTGTTTGATTTCAACAATGTGGCCAAGAAGCCAAAACTGGAGCTTGTTGAATCTGAAGCTGAAGAGTGTAATATAGGTAGTGAACTAAAACCAAAGATGATCAAACTGTCTAAAACTTTACCAGCTCACATCAAACTAAAATACATAGAGTTGTTTAAAGAATTTTATGATGTTTTTGCGTGGAGTTATGAGGATCTGAAATCCTATGACACTTAAATAATTTAGCACAAGATACCTCTCAAGGAAAACCAAAATCCATTTAAACAAAAAATATGCAGAATAAACCCTGCTTAGTTACCTTTGGTTGAGAAGGAAATCAAGAAAATGTATGAAGCCGGTATTATTGTCCCTATTAGATATTCAGAGTGGATGTCTAATCTAGTGTCAGTTAGGAAGAAAACAGGAGAGATAAGGCTTTGTATATAATTTAGAGACTTAAACAAAGCCTCATTGAAGGAAAACTACCCTTTACCCAAGATGGATCATATTTTAAAAAGGGTAGTTGGTTCTAAAAGAATTTCCTTGCTAGATGGCTACTCAGGATACAATCAGATTTTAGTACATCCTGATGATCAATTAAAGACATCTTTTACTACACCTTGGGGCACTTTCATGTATGTGAAAATTCCCTTTGGTTTAATGAATGTTGGTGCAACATTCCAAAGAGCCATGGACATTGCATTCTCAGAAGAACTAGGCTACTTCATCATTATTTACCTTGATGATGTCACTATTTTTTCCAAGACAAATGAAGAGCACTTAGAACACTTCAGAAAAGTATTCGATAAATGCAGAAAGTTTGGGATATCTTTAAATCCAAAGAAAACATTGTTTGGTCTCCAAGAAGGTAAAATTCTTGGGCACATCATATCAGAAGAGGGGATAAAGATAGACCCAAAGAGGATTGAGGCTATATTGCAAATTACTCATCCTAGAAACATCAAGGAACTTCAATATTTCATTGGAAAGATTAATTTCTTGAGAAGGTTCATACCCAACTTAGCTGAGCTCCTTAGAAACATTACAAACGTGCTGAAAAAGGAACAAAGAGTTAAGTGGACCTTGGAAGCAAAGAAGTCTTTTGAGTTGGTAAAACAAGCATTAACCAAAACACCAGTTCTAATAAGTCCTGATTTTTCAAAAGATTTTTACATTTTTTCATTTGCATCAGAACATACAATAGCTACTGTCCTATTGCAGAAAAATCCACAAGGACAAGAGAATCCAATTGCATTATTTAGCAAGGCATTGAGAGATGCTCCTCTGAAGTACAACATTATGGAAAAACAAGCCTTTGCCTTAGTCAAAGCCTTAAAATACTTCAGAGTTTACATTTTTCACTCCCACATCATTGCCTTTGTCCCAAATTCAATTGTGAAAGATATTCTAACATGGGAACTAGATGGCAAGAGAGGTAAGTGGATAGCTATGATACTGGAATATGATTTAGAAATCAAGCCCACTAAACTCATTAAAGGTCAAGGTCTAGCTAGATTAATGGTTGAATAAAATTTTGAAGTTCTTGATATAAATATGATAAATGCTTTAGATGAACAAGAGGAACTATCAACTCTCATTGTTGAAGACCATTTTATGAATTCCTCTTGGTATGCTGATATTCTATATGTTTTGCTTAATTTGAATGCACCTCCTGGTTTATCAAAAACAAAGGCAAGGTTTTTAAAGTTAAAAGATGTAAACTACTGCATTATAGATAAATGTCTTTATTGGAAAAATGCAAGTGGGTGATTGCTTAAATGTTTGCCTGAGAATGATGCAGAGAAGGTTAAGCATGAGTTCCATGAAGGAGAATGTGGAGGCCACCTCTACTGGAAGACTACAACCAACAAAATCCTTAGAGCTGGTTACTATTGGCCCACCCTCTTTCTAGATGTACAAAAGATAATAATTTCCTGTCATAAATGCCAAATTTTTTAGGGAAAAATAAAATTGATTCCCTTACCTTTGCATCCAATCATTGTTGAAGTTCCTTTTCAATAGTGGGGACATGACTTCATAGGAGAAATCCATCCACCCTCATCTGCCAAGCATAGATGGATTCTCACTGCAACAAACTACTTTACGAAATGGATAAAAGCCATCCCTTCTAGGCAAGCCAATGACTCTGTCATCATAAAATTCATTGAGACTCATATCCTCTCTAGATTTATCTGTCCTAGGAAGATCGTAACTGATAATGATGCAGCATTTGGATCCAAGAAGATGGTTGAATTCTGTCACAAATATCAGATAACATTGGGTCATTCTACTGCTTATTACCCTAAAGTAATGGGCTGGCAGAATCCTCAAACAAAATTTTGGTGAACATAATCAAGAAGTTGCTGGAGGACAACAAGAAGTCTTGGCACACAAAGCTAGTACATGCACTATGGGCTGACAGATTAACACTTAAGAAATCTATTGGAATGTCACCCTACCAGCTTATGTATGGAATAGATGCAATTTTTCCAACCAGCCTTGGTGTGCGAGTTATGAAGTTGATTCAAGAGGTACAGTATGAAGACAATGACATGATCAGAAGAATTAATCAGACTATACATCTTCACCAAACTAGGGAGGAGGTCTACAACAGAGAATTACAAAAGCAAGAGAGCATCAAGAAGCTTTTTGACAGAAGGACAAAGGCCAGTAATTTTAACATTGGTGAAAAAGTGTTAAAGTGGGATTCAAGGAGAGAAGACAAGGGCAAGCATGGGAAATTTAATAACTTATGGCTTGGCCCTTATCTCATTCATTCTACTGCTGGTAACAATGCTTATTTCTTGCAGGAATTGAATGGAGCTGAACTATTTGGGGGTCCTGTCAATGGCAAGATGCTCAAACATTATTTATCTTAATCCTACCATTTTTGAAAGCCTTTTTTTCTTTTTTTCATTATAAATATTTCATCCATCATTGCATTCAAAGTTAGAAAAATCAAAAATACAAAAACAAAAGAAATAGAAAAGAGGGTAGATTGTAAAAACAGGAAAGGTACAGCCCCATACCAAAAAAGGGAAACAAAATTTGAAAGTGTGCAAGCTTAAATTCCACTCCTAAGAAACACAATCCTAGTTAGTCATATAGCCTAATCATGTCTAATTATTTTTAAATTTACTGCTAATAGGTTAGTGAAATTAGATTTTCCAAACAACTTAATCTTGGCTTATCAGTTAGGTAGATTACGATAGAAAATAAAGGTTCAAACAAGCTCAAAATCTGAACCTAAGATTCAAAAAGAAAGAATGACTCTAACCTGTTGAAATTTTGAGTCAAAGATAGAAGCAAACTGGTTCTGATATGCTCAAAACTTGAACCAAAGAACAAAGAAAAAATAGCTCAAAACAGAGCTGAAACAAAAAGAAGGATGTGCTTAAAACTTTCAGATCTTAAGCCTTCACCATTTTGATTTAATTTTCTGCAAATAAAAATCTATGTGCAGCTTGTTTTTATGCCATATATCAGCAACAAGTTATATTGTTCAATCCTGACTTGTATGCTTTTAAATTTCTTGTTCTAGAAGTTAAAGAATAAAAATCTGTTAGACAGTTTAATCCTAACAGATAACAAGTTAGGTAGAGAAGCTTATGAACTCAACTGTTTAATCTGAGTTCATGGAGAAATAAGAAGTAGACTTAGATCATTTTTTTTCTTTCAAAAGAATAAAAATCTTGTAAAAGAGTTTTCCAATCCAAATGTACTCTTAAAGAAGAAAAAAAGTTAGATTAGTACGATTCGGTAGGTAGAAAACTTGTTTTGATAGAGTTCCATTGTTTTTCATGGCTGCTAACATTATCAAAACAGAAGAAGATCATTCAAGTGAAGAAATTTGAAGCCCAATGGATGAGGCATTGATCAGCACCCTAGAAAATACAAGTCTGAAGTTCTTGACACCTTCAAGAAGGTGCCATCCCCATGTGGAGCCACTGTTAGCCACCTATAAAATTTTTCATATAAAATGGTGGCTAAATCATTTTTGAAGCCTTCAAGAAACAATTCTATTGCCAAATTGTTAGTTCTTGAATTATTTTGAATATGACTTATCCTTGAGTTAATCTTCACTGCTGTTTCCCTCTCAATTCTGAAAATTTGTTGTTTTCCTGAAGAAAAGATTGCTGCTAAAAACCCATTTTCTCCTTTCATTTTACCCCTCCTTTCATTCATAATTAACCTCCATTTTATCCCCTTTCTTCCCCATGAAATTCCTCTATTTTCCCTCATTCCCCTTCTTCCCTTCATAAAAACCCCTTTGATAAGGTTTAAAACTCCTTTTTTTCCTCATCGGGAGCTTTCCAATCCTTTAAAAATACTTGAAAAATCATAAAAATGAGCCTTTTTGTACTAAGGCTTTAGCCCCCTTCGGCTAAGCCCTAAACCACTTCCCCACCATGCGACTTGGTGCTAGAACCAAGTGCTAAGGCCCGGGACGCTTATCACATCGGGGCATTCATGTGAAACACATTCCTTTTGTTGCGTTAAAATTTCCGATGCGATTGGCTCCTTTGTATATAACCCTCGATCCCTTCATTTTTTCATATAACCCGAAAGCCCCGCAATCGGGTGCTAAAAACCATATAAACCCCCCCCCCCCCCTGAAACAAAATTCCCTTTTTATTTTATAAAAATCTGATTTTCTTATGTTTCAAAGAGTCCCGACGATTCATTGGTTGAACGAATCCCGACCGTTGATTTAAACCAATCAAACGATCATCGGAATCTCGCATCGGAGATTTCATTGGATGCGTTTGATTATTTTATTGATCTCCTCTGACTGGAAACCTCTCTATGGCTTCCCAGTTGTTGATCTTCCCCACCAGGCCCAGATCCAACGGCCCACATCACTCTGTTCAGAAGCCCATCCCTCCACCTTTGGACCTTCGATTCATTTCTAACCATCGATCTCTCTAAAGATCAACGGCCCGCATTCAATCACATCGAAAATTTTAATTTGTGCCTTTCCTCTCTCCCCCACCGATTGGCGTCCCCCGATTGAATCTGGGCCGTCCATTGCATACATCCAACGGTCCAGATTGAAGCCCACACCCTTTGATCAAATTCATGAAACCCCGCTTTATAAAGTTTTTCGAGGAAATCTCCACCGTTGATCTCTGCAGATCAACGGCCCACATTGACCCTTTTTTCGCCCGACCACTCACCTCATATTTTATTCATTTGACCCCAATATTGAATCTCCACCATTCATGCCACTCATCCAACGGTCCAGATACAGCCCGATAGGCCCAACTCCTTTGGGTCCTACCTTTCTCCAGATCAAATCTTCGGCGTCCATCCCTGATCTGATGGTTCAGGTTAAAACCACCTTGACCCTGCCCCACCTCTTATCACCTGAGCATCTATTCTCCATTGCATTCTCTCCACGACCATCCGATCTAAGACCCCAGATCTGACGGCCGACGTGCAGTTTCGCGTGATTTTTAGCCCGAAGGTTAATGATTTAAAATTACACGATGAGGGTTGTTTTAAAAGGCCACATGTCAGCCAGTGACGCATATCGCATTCAAAAAGGTAAAACCACCTTTCCTCCATTTTATCGCGCGAAACCGGCAGTTTTCTCAGCCTAAACCTCCATTCCCATTCCCTTTTCATTTTTCCCGAAATTGATCTTTTCCGTTAATCTCTGCAGATCAACGGCCTGCATTCAATTTCGCCCTCAGTTCATTTCCCTCCACCCATCCTCCAAGGGATTTCATAATCAATCTCCGCCGTCGATTTCTGTGGCCAATCTCATCTGATGGCCCAGAATCCTCCGAGAAAACCCAATTTTCACTTTAGCCCTTTGTTAACTCTGCCAAAGGTTTTCACTCATTTTTCTTCGCATTTTTGTCTATTTTCATTATAACATAGCCCCTCCACATTATATATCCACGATCGATCTCAACCATTGATCTTTTCAGATCAACGGCCCGGACTTAATCTCTTACACCGTTTATCCAACCGCCTTCCTTTGTAACCTCTGCGAGCAATCATCACCATTGGATGCTTTCATCCAACGGCTGTGATCTAACCTTAGCCTCCAAAGAAATCTAAACCCAAATACACAGGATTTTCTTAACTGTTTCTTGTCTGTGCAGGTTTTAATGGTTTTTTAATTATTTTAAAGGAAAGTTGAAGGCCGGGGATGATGATCCCCCAGGCCTTTATTCATAAAAGATATCACTCTGCAGGGATTTCATATCATGTTTCATTCAGTGCCTCATGAGCACTGACGCCATTATAAAGCCCCTCTAACGGCTGCACATCAACAAGACACAGCAAAGCTTAATCAAACAAAGAATATCAGTGTTAAAGAATCCAGTCATAGCAAAGATGAAGAATTGAAGATGATTTACACAGTTTTGAGCTATTATGGCCTAATCGAATATCTTAAATCCTAATCCACTCAATTAAACACAATTTGAAGAACAAAAGATATAATTTAGGCCTAATTAAGCCTAACACACGGAATCAAATCAAATTAGCAGCGTTTAAAGAAAAACAATAATATCTATCAATCCGTGAAGCCTCCATTGCCACATTAGAGGTTAATTAAATCCTCTCAGCTACCAAAAGCCACCTGCAGCCTCAAAGCATTCGAAAGAGGCCTATTTTTTGCCAGAACAGAAGATATTAGCATAAAGACAGTTGAATTGTTAATTCAACCAAAGGAACTAGTTACCACTATCAGCAAAATTTATTACAAAGACAAGGGAAAGCCTTAAAGTCAATAAATCTCCCCAGCAAGCTTAATATTTAATGTAAACCAATTAATACAGAGGAAATATCAGAAATTTTCTCCATTGAGCCCCTCAAAGGCCGAGAAGCATTAAACTATATTAATTGAGCCTAGAAGATCTTTTACCTTATCCCACCTCCTCATTTCTTCTATAACTACTTTTATAGAAGATGAGATAATGTTGGTCACTGCATATCTGTTGCCTGTAAATAGTTTACTAAATCTGCTATAAGCTCTGTTTGTAATTGAAGATACCTAATTTAAGATGAAAAGTTTGAAGCTGTAGAGAACCACTGGACTTGAAGATTGTAACTGGTTTGAAGCATCAAATACAAGCTGATTTATGGGATCCTGGTCTATGTCAATGGTGATGTTTTTCTTATTGTAACTGTTATTTTATTTATGTTTACATTCTGTCCATCTTCTCTGATAAAGAACAAAAATTATAGAGTTAGGATTTACTGTCAAAGGTACCCTGCTCTGACTGATAAGCTTTATCTACATGTTTTCTTCCAAATTGTGTTGTTTAAGAATGATTTAGTATAGTCCAAGAAGTTAAGATGTTGGTGTTCCCTTCTCTTATTGTCTAGACTTTAAACATTGTTTTTGAACGTTACTTTTAGTTTCTGCCAAGTAAAATTGAACTAGGGAGTCTATGGTGAGCCTTGTCCTCTAGTTTTATCTCCAAAGGTTGTCTGAAAGTTTCCCTAAGAGTATGTTGAAAGCATGCTAGGTTCAAAGTCCTTACCTGATCTTAGACTATTCTTTGTTATCTCATGTGCTATCTTGATAAGTTTGCTAAGTAAAGTAGAGCTAGGGAAGTCTATGGTGAGCCCTATCCTCTAGTCTCTTCTCCAACAGTTGCTTTGAAAAGTTCCCCTTAGAATATGCTGAAAGTAGGATAGGTTCAAAGTCCTTACTTGATCTTAAGCTACTCTTTTTCATGTTTTAAATGTTTTCTATTGAAAGTGCATCAAAATCAGGCTAGTTTCAAAGTACTTGCCTGATCTTAGATTACTTTTATGTCTTTCTTAAGTGTATGCCAAAAGCAGGATAGTTTCAAAGTACTTACTTGATCTTAGGCTGCTCTTTGTTCTTCATTTGTTTAATTCCCCTTCTTATTGTTTCATTTCATTCCATAAAATCAACTTTAAAGATATCTTTAGACATAGATGACTTGCCCCATGGACCACTCTTTAACCTTGTTGTTTCAATTAAATCCTACTATGACTCCATATCCCAATGGATTGAAGTTGTTTCTTGCCCATCTTCTTAGCTAAATCAATTTTCACTTTCATTCACATTCACCCTTCATTTAGACTTCCTTCACCTTCACATATATTTTCCCAAACAAAACAAACAAAAACCTCGTTCTTCATAACTAGCCTAATATCACATTCCAAGCCTTAAAGATAAATCAATCTTTGCACTTATAGAGAGATCCCTTTCTAGATTTAGGAGGGCTAGATCCTAGAATCCCAAAGTGGTTCAGGTGTTCTCCCTACAGCTTTATTCTCAACAATTTTCTAGAATTACAGGGACCTAACACTATCCTTGAAGCTATGTATAAGCTTTCAACAATCAACTTTGAACTATTTTCAAAAATTAAAGCTTTCACAAAACTCAAAAAATGTGTTAGGAGATGTCACTTACTGTTCACACAGATTTTTGTTGTGGTTTATCTTCAGGCTTCGCTAGCTGTATTTGAAGGTCTTCAACCTGCCTTTTAAGCTTTCTGTTATTAGCCCTCAGCTTGGTGTTAACCATTCTTATGAATTTTGCTTCCTTGATTGCAGGGACAGTCCATATGAGAAATTGATCCTGACTGCTAATTGATTCACTATTTGAAACCTTTTCCAGCTCCCATAGACCCTTTAACCTCTCAAATTTTGACCTTTCCAAAACATGCATTCTCACTTTCTTCCTCAATTTATCAATCTCAATGTTTGCAAGTCTGAGTTTGTCTTTAACCTCCTCATAACTACTCCTCTCTCTCTGAGTATTAAATACTATGTTTCTGTCCTCTTCAAATATTTGAGATGATGTATTAATGGGTTCTTCAAAAAATCTTGCATCCTCACCTCCAATTTGGTCTATCTCCATGTCTGGTTGTTTCATTTTCTTAGACTGCCTAGTCTGTGGTTTTCTAGGCTTAAAAAAAAATTCTGACACCTCATTCTCAAAGTCTAATTTTTTGGATGTTTTCAATTTCTTTGATTTTCCACCTGTATCCATCTTTATGAACTCTACTTGAACCATGGGAGACTCCTCAATGTAAATAGCTTGTAATATATCATTCAGGTCACCTCTTAATTGTAAATTTTCATTTGTGACCACAGCCTTACCCTTCTCCTTTGACCTTTGACTCCTAGTCAACTTCTTCTAAGTTGTTTTACTAATTGACTGTTCCTGGATTGTCTTTTTGACCTTAGTTCTCTTCTTCTGTGCGGATTGAGGATTCGTTTGGATATTCAGTGATGTCTTTATCATAGGTTCCTTAACCTATTTCCTGGGCTTAAGCTTGAAAAACCTCCTTGATTTTGTTTCTATAGGTTCAGTAGTCTTTGATGAAGATGTTTCTTTGACTTGAGGGCTACCATCTGTTATTTCAACCCCTATTCCACTCAAAAAGAGAAATGCAGACCATTCTCTTTTCACCTTCCGAAGCTAATGCAAAACTATTAACTTAACTAGACCATGATGAAATAAAGAGGTTTCACATGCCTGATTTTTCATATGAACTTTGTCTGCCATCTTGGTGAGACTTCAGAATAGAAAAAAAGGTAAGTCTAGAGATATTATTCCTGTGAAATGCAATAGGATTTTAAAGTAATAAGTGTACACCTTGTGATATCTCCCTTCGCAGGTGAAGTATCTTTGAATATTGTAGAGCAGGTTGTAAAATGCATCCTTGACATAATTTCTTGGCACGGATTTATTCAAATCAGTGTCCATAAACTCTTTGTGTGTGACCCTGTGAAGTTGGTAGAAAATTATTTGGTGACTTGATTATGCCCTCCTTGAAGATTTTCACAGAACCTCTAACAACCTACTTTCTTGAAGGCTTCTTCAACATATTTATCCCTAGTGAGACTCTCTAAACCTTTAGGTTTTGTCCTCAGGTAGTGACCCGACCAGTGATTTCTTCTTTCTTCTGCCATCTTCTTCCTGGAAACCCCGTGTCTTCAGAAAAACCGTAATAAACCTCCTTGTTGGATAAACTGGCTCACTTGAGAATTTGGTTCAGCCTCACTTGATGGAAACCTCTTCCTCGCTTGATTTAAAACCTTGTTTCAGTTCGCAACTGTTTTCAAACTTACTAGATTTGCAATCGAAACTGCTGACATAATCATAAATTAAATTTTTCCTCGCTTGATTGAAAAGTCTACCTCGGTTGGAAACAAAATGAGAGCTCTGGTATCTTATCATGAGCTTCTCTTTCAGTAATAGAAATGCATGCAGTGCCCTCTTGCATGAGATAAAAACAATAATAACCAATTTCCTTCTCAAATTTGCAAAGGACCAATGACAAATGACTACTAATGAATCTCATAATGATTTCATAACTACTTTGGATGGTTGCATGCGTGAAGGAGGATTCATGGACTGACACCATGATCGTGGATTGACACTATAATCATGAAAATTTAACCCCAAGTTGATGGATGTGACAGCTAAACCGAAAATTTCGAAACACCGATTTTGTAGCGTTGGTAGTGTTATTTTGGGAATTTGTGCTACAAAAAGACCAACGTTTTCGAAGCACAGAAGAAATTTTTTACACTGATCGCGCTACAAAAACGTGGTTTCGTGGCTTATTTGAAATGTTTTTGAAAAATACTTAAAATATGGGTTTCAAAACATGGCATGAGACTACTAAAGTGTAAAACAAAGTTTATGAACTTGGTTTGGTGATGAAATGAGACTCTAAAACTATGACTTAGACCCTATAAAACATAAAAATGACTCAAAACCTATCTAATACCATGATTTAAGAACAAGTATGAACTGACTGAATTTAGAGTATTTTAATAGTGATAACAGGGACAGGAAATTAACAAACAAGGGCTTAGGGCTCTTTACACAGTCGGGCAGAGTTTTATTTTAACAGTCCGGAGCGAAAATAATAGTGGAAAATAATGAAACAAAGGTTTAAACTTATGATATAAACTTTTATTACTCACCATAAATGTGAGTCACAGCATCAGCGGGAATGGGTTTTGATTTTTCGAATGCGAAAAACCATTAGCGGGTTTCACGTTGGCATAGAATAGTAAGTTGTTTTGTGAAAAATGGATGTGACATAATCAAAAGGTGCCACGTCGTATGGGGTGGTTTCACTAAAACTGCTTTTTTTGCGTTACTTTTTCTTTTTGGAAAACGTTTGTTTTCGGGCGCGAAATGCATCCTCGATCGTTAGATCAGAAACGTTGGAGCGAACGGAAGAGATGTATTGGGAAGCTGCGGGGGAAAGGTAAGGTGGGACCGGGCAACATATGCGATGGCAGATAACTATAAAACCTTTGTAATATATGCTTTATAACAAAGTTTTAATACATGAAAGCTATGTTTATGAGGGGTTAAAAACTTGCGTTAACTTTATATAAAGCATGAGGTTTTACATAACGGGAATGATTAAAAAGGTAAAGGTTTTTGTAGTGCGATTTCACACTTTAACCTTGGGTTAAGTTGGGGAAGGGTAATAAGTGAATTACAAAGACGCGGGGACATCGCATTTATAAAAACTTAGGCTTAAAATGACATAGTCAAAGTAGTATCTTTTCCACTTTAGACATATAAAATATGTATAAAGTGATTTTTTATTTTATTTGTATTATATAGTTATAGACTATGGAGATGTCTATTCACTAAAGGGGGTGGGGTATTTGAATAGGGTTAGTTTTTAGACCAAAGGGAGTGTAATTGGGGTTTTAATTCACCATGTGGATAATATTCTTTGGTCAAAAAATCTTATAATAGTGGGTTTAGGGGATAATTAGATAAAAGGAGTTATAATACTTAGTATAAGGTGTGTTTATAAGGATTTAATAAGTAAATTAGAAGTTAATATGACTAGGGATGATGTAATACACCAAAATATAATTACATGACTAAGTAAAGTGATAATGTAAAAGCAAAGCTTTATCATTTATAATTTTACCACTTTGACTTAGAATATAATACTTTTGGAGGGTTTTTTATGTTTTTATGAATGAAGGAGATTAGTCAAAAGGGGATTTTATCCTTCATTAAGTAAAAAGGTCTTTACATATGAAATTTAATAATGATGAGTGAATGAGGGATAAATGATGATAATTAGGGATTAATATAGAAATTCAACATTTTTAACTTATTAGTTATTGAGCCTTGGGTCCGGTAACAACAGAAGTCACAGAAATGCTCTGAGCCTCTTAAACTGGAAGTCTAGAACACTGAATAGCTATAAGGGAGAGGAAATTAGTGATTTTTGGCCGTTGAAAAATATTACAATGATTTTCCCACTTCTTTCTACCTACCCAATATAACTCTAACATTTTTTCTTCCTTTTTTGCAAGTGCATTTGAGCTAGCAACCTTAAAACATTTTATTCTTTTGAAAGCAATAAAAAATATTTAACTCTACTTTATTTCATTTGAGGGCTCATATTAAACTGACTGACTAATCTTTATTCACTATCTATGAAATGTAAATTGGAAACATGACAAGTCAATTGAATAGTTTAACTCATTATGGATTATGGCATTTATTGACACTCTGCCATAATCATCAGCAAAAAGTAAAAAGTAGTGGCATTTGGATTTGCACACTTTCATGTTTTATTTATTTTTCTTTTCGGGTCTATATTCTTTTAAGTCCTTTGATTTTTCTGTTAGGACTTTTACCCTGTTTTTGATTTTTTGATTTTTTTACAAAATATGGGAAAACAAATTGCAGAAAGCAAGGTATGTACATATTTTACAAGACTATCAAAATTCAATTCAAAATTATGAATCCTATATTTATAGGACCCTAACATGGGCTAACTAAATGAACACCCTTATGTGCGAAAGGGGCTAAATGTTTTGACTAGGTCAACCATGACCAAATCAACGGTGTTTTCTAGAAGGAGTGATCTTCATGGAGGCACAACGCAGTTTTAGTTGGAGGTGACTCATGTGAAAAGAGCTATTTCATTGAGATGGTTTAGGGTTTTGCAAGCTCTCAATATTATAAAAGGAAGAGGAGGACAACATGAGAAGGTTGTTGATGCTTATCATATTTCTGAAGATTTTGTTTTTTTAGAAATTTCTTATTCTCCTTGTGTTGAGATTCAACAAGATGATGAGCTTAGTGAAAAGAATCGCCTTCAATAAGTGGGCCCCACGGGCTATTTTTGGCGCAAAGTCTATTTTTAGACTATGCCTATTTTTAGACATGTCGATCATATTCTATGAGTTGCGGGATGTTATTTGTGGATGGTTGGTCAAGTTGGAAAAATATATGGACTTCTATTTTTAGACATTTTGGGTGAAGTCTATTTTTAGACTGTCAGTCCAAAAATATATATGTCGGATATTATTAGCTCTTAATAATATTTGGACTCTAAAAATTATCTTATTCTCTTGGAGCACTAACATTCAGTTAACAGATTGTTCATATCAGCTAGTTGAAGGAATTACGTAATTCCTAGAGCTATTGGTGGTTCATGCATGGAGGAATTCAGTTAGAACTCAAGTGGCAGAGTTTGGTGGAGTTGGAGAAGTAGTTGGTGGAGTTGGTTTCTAGTTTAAATACACTTGTGGAGTTAAAATCAGTTGAATTGATTGTGTCTATTTCTAACTGATTGATAATTTCAGTGGAGTTGAGTGAATTAATTAGTTAAATTAATTCACTAAATAATAACTCATTATTCAACTAGACAGAGACAACAGTTAACTACAGTGCAGAACAGATCAGTGGAGACTCAGTGGAGAGATTGGTGAAAGAGAAAGTGTGACTATCAGTTGTGACTATGTTGTTGCATTTTATGCACCACACATTCAGTGGAGATGCTTATGATTCGTCCTTTGCAATAAGTTCCTGAACTCATCAGAACCATTCTTTAGCGGATCTGTGATGAGCGGTATCGGGGAGGAGGCAAAAATCGGTGCATATTTTGCGGTTGTTCTTGATTAGTGTGGGAATTGTATTGTGTTGAGAGCTTGATATAGTCGACTTTCTATGAGGATTGTTACATGATATCTATGACATATATTATACTCTGAGATAGTTGGGGTTTTCAGCTTCAGGCTTTCCTATTAAACAAATGTGTTAATGTGTGTGAATTTTTATTGTTTCATGTGTGCATTGCAATCTTGAGTTAATTTTCGCAGATGATCAATGGTGGAATAGATTCTATATTTTGCATGAAGTTAAAATAGTGTGATATCAGGAGAATCTTGGACATATAACACATAATTTATATAATTTCTACATGGTATCAGAGTAGTTGATCATTGGAGGAGATTGCAATTATTGAAGCAATTGAGTTTTGTGATGGTGGAATTCGAATTTCTTTATAATGTTTTCTTGAAAGATAATCAAGTTGGGCATTATTGAAATTTCTTTCATGGACCACAGGTGGAGTATTCACTCAGAGGCATCTCGAATTACATAGCATGGGAAGGACAGGATGGAGGTGGTGCTGGATGATAATGGGTTGAAGGAGTTCATAGATGTTGATATTCCAAAGCCTAGTTCTAGCGATGCAGCCACACTTGATGCATGGAAAAAGAAGGTAGAAAAGTGTCGAAGGATTCTGTTGGAAGGTGTGAAGGACCACATTGTGTCTAGCCTTCACGGGAAAGCCACTCCATTATTAATGTGGAAGGCTTTGACATACTTGTTCCAAAGCAGAAGTGACCAGAGGAAGTTGGCGCTTAAAGACAAACTAAGGAAAATAAAAATGGAGAAAGGTGACAGTATACCAAAATACCTCACGAATTTTGTCCACTGCAAGGATGAGCTGGGAAGTGTGGGGGTTACTGTTGATGAAGAATACTTGGTGAGCTTAATCTCTTGACCAAAAGAGTTAGCATAGCTATAGAAGACTCTGCAATAGATGGATGGAGAGAGGAGAAACTGTCAGGATGGGAGCGACTTTGGTCGGATCTTGTGCAGGAGGAGATAAGGCGGGGTTCCAGGGATGGATCTTCATTGAAGAATGAAGATGAATAAAATTGCGCTTTGGCTGCCAAAGCTGGGAAAGGAAAAGAGAAGAAATCTTCCAAATCCGAAGCTAAAGGCAAGAAGCATGATTTGTCCAAGGTGAAGTGTTTTTACTGTCACCAGCATAGGCATTTCGCCACTAATTTCCCACGAAAGAAGAAGAATAAGAGTGTTGTTGGTTCTGTAGCAGGAGAGGCCTTAGCCTCATAGTTTGAGCTCGACTTTTCTTTGATCACATGCTTGTTTTTAAGTGTGATGGGATCGGTGTGGTTTCTTTACAGTGGTGCGTCTTTCTATATGACCGGAGACAAAGATTTGTTTAGTGATCTGGAGGAAAAGGACCTCGGAGTGCACATCGAGATGGGTGATGATGGTAGATACAGTGTGACTGGTATAGGGACCATTTCCTTTGAGAGGGAGTTTGGTAAACCTTTCATCTTGAAGGATGTCATGCATGTTCCAAGATTTAAGAAGAATTTGATCTCCGTGGCGATGTTGGAAGACAAGGGTTATGATGTTGTTTTTAGCGAGGGAAAAGATTTCCTACACCATAAAACAACTGGTCAAACCAGGAGGATAGGGATTCGAGTTAAGAATATTTATCAATTACAGGTAGATGGATGCACTGCAATGGCAGGCAAAGCAGAAGGAGTGGTGAGCCGATATGAGGGCGAATTGTGGCACAGGAGATTGAGCCATCTTCACCATGGCACTTTGAAAATTTTGTAGCAGATTTCTACCGGGCTTCCCAAAAGTACACTTGCGCAGTCAGATCAGTGCAAGGGATGTACTTTGGGAAAATTTGTGAAGACCACTTTCCATGGGAATGATAGTTGTGCTTCGACGATCCTTGAGAGAATTCACATAGACATGTGTGGACCTTTCTCGGTTGCTTCAACAGAAAAACATAGGTATTATGTTATATTTGTTGATGAATATTCTCGTAGATGTTGGATCTTCTTCATGCAGAAGAAGAGTGAAACGTTCTCAAAGTTCTGTGAGTTCAAGGCATTGGTGGAGAAGGAGTCGGGGAAGCAAGTGAAATCTCTACGGAGCGATAATGGTGGTGAATACATATCGGGAAAATTCAAAGACTGCTGTAGAAAAGAAGGAATTTGAAGAGAACTCATAACGCCTCATAACCCACAGTAGTATGGGGGAATGGGGTCAGCGAGAGGAAGAACAGAGAATGATAGGTAGGTCACTCATAGGAAATGTTTCATGATCAGGGACTTCCCATACACTTGTGGGCTGAGGCATGCAACACTACAGTTTATGTGAAAAACGGTTGTCCTCATAGAGTACTTGGCATGAGTACACCCGAAGAGGCGTTTTCTGGTAAGAAGCCTGATATTTCTCATTTGAAGATTTTTGGCTCACCTGTTTACATTCATGTGACGAAGGATGCCAGGAAGAAGCTGGAGCCGACTGTAGAGGTTGGGATATTTGTGGGATACACAGAAACACCCCACAATTATTGTGTGTATTTTCCAGATAGTCAGATGACTGTCGTGCGACGGGATATCAAATTTCATGAGGAGAAAGCCATGAATTTGTTGCTTGAGAGGGAGCTACATTTGCATGTAGAGGAGGAGCTACTTGTTCCTAAATATGAGCCTCAAGTTTTGGAAATGTTGTCATTGATGGCAAAGGAAGTAGCAAAGAAGGAGCATATGAACAGCAACAAGGCAAACAGAGAGATAGCAGAGGTAGCAAAGAGACCAGCAGAAAGAGCAAAGAAGCAGAGAGGAAGCAAGGCAGATAAGGAACTAAGGCAGCAGACAATGCAGAGACAATGAATAGAAATAGAATGCATAATTGAAGCAGAATTGTGCAGAGACAGAGTAGGAGAAAAAGGCCATCGAATAGAAAAGAATAAGTGAATGGTAATATGTGATAAGTAAGAAATCCATTGAAGGAATTAATGGTTGCAGAGATATGATGAATGTAGTGAAGATTATAATTGCGATGGACCATAGTACAGTAATCAGCTTGCGGAATCAAGAACTTGAATGTACAGTTAGAAGTGAAACAACGACAGGATAGAACTCCGAACATGTAATTGAAGGTTGATATATTATATATATCATATCAGAATTGAAGACAGAGTGAAATTGTGTTGTGTAGAATTCGGAAGGCAGCAATGGAACTATAATAAAAGGAAAAACATTAAAGCGCAACTTAATTATATTAATACATTGAAAAGGCGATGGAACCCTGCGTGGTAGAGTGGAACCATGACCGAGTGAACAGTGAAGGCGGTTTATGGTTTTCATCGCACCGCCTATGCGGAGCAAGTAGTATTTCCTGGTTGACGAGTGATTCCATAGAGTGCTTGACACGCGTCCCTGTACGACTTCACAAAACCGCTTACCACAGCGCGCCATCGCGCATTATAGTTTGACCCAGGATGCCTAGCGATATCGTTGAGCACCGTTGATCTGGGAAGGGGTCATCGGATGGTCATCATTTGTTGAAAGTGTGCAAAGAATAACACAAGTAAGGCACGCCATCGTGCGTTATTGCCCGTGCAAGTTTCCCAAGAGATATCCATCGGATTGGATGATGTGGCGTGATGGAACGTGAGCCCTTCGATCGGGTTGATTGTTAGCAATGGGCCCTAGTTTTAAAATAATATTGATTAAGCCATCGATTATGCATGTGGGGCTGGATCCAAAGGTCTATTTTAAAAAAGGCGATTTGATAAAAGCACGGATTATTAATATTTAATTATCAAAGGGTGTGAATAATATTTATTTATCAAATTCCATGAATTTGATAAATAAAATTCCAATAAAGTTAGACCATCAATGGCTTGTTAATATTACTTAACCTTGGCTATAGTATTATTTGGCAGAGAAAAAGAATACCTTTGGGACATTTCGTGCATGGAAGAATGAAGATTTGGATTGGTTCGAATTTTAATATGAATACCATTGGTAGTTGGATGGTTTTGACTCATGGTTTCACTAAAGGCAAAAGCTATATAAGGAGAAGAGAATTAGATGCGGTATCCATCGTAAGGGTTGTGAATGAATAAATTTTTCTAAGGAATATCTGCATGGGTGAACTCTGTTCTTAACTGATAAATCTGAATCTACGATGCACCCATGGATATAATGATCTGACGATGATGAATCTCTAGTTTGAACGATGGACGAAATCATGAAGAACAGGTGTGAGTGTACTGAATGAATAAATCTGGTGGCATGCAAGGTATGTCGTGTGGAAACTGGTGGATCTAGTGTGAAAATTGATGAAACGTGGTCCATAGAGGTGCTGAGGGTTGTAGCCTTCAGTCAGGGGGTTGTAGCTCCCTTCCAGGTGAGGCTGGTAAACGAGAGCAGGGGGTCGTAGCTCCCTTCCAGGAGAGGCTGGTAAACGAGAGCAGGGGGTTGTAGCTCCCTTCCGGGAGAGGCTGGTAAACGAGAGAAGGTTGTAGCCTACTGTAGGTGGATACATCTTTGCAGTATAACTGCGCCACCACAGTGTAAAGTTTTTTCTGTATATAATAAATATTGAAGACTGTGATAACAACAGCGGTGGTTTTCTCCCGAATTGGGTTTCCACCTTAAAAACTGGTGTTCATATGTGTGGCTTGTGTTTGATGGTGCATTGCATTATTTACATTCATACTTACTTACTAAACATCTTATGAATGAATAGATTTGTTGTGATCTAATAAGATCTGTGAACATACACATTGGATTACGTAAATTAGCATATGAGAGAAGAAAAAGTAGAAAATTTTCAGCCCTAAATACGATTCCTTCCCCCCCCTCTCGGTATTTTTCCAACAATTGGTATCAGGGGCAGTGCCCACAGAAAAGTTTAGCTAGCTAGAAGAGGAAGATCAATCAAGATGAGCAATCAAGATGGAACAGCATCTATCAGGCCTCCGCTCTTCAACGGAAACAATTTAATCTTCTAGAAAACAAGGATGAGATCCTATATTCAGTCTCTGGGAGCAGATGTATGGGCTATTGTTGAAGGAGGATATCAATATCCAATCGCAGTACCAACAGATCCAACGAAAAGAAAGAATTATGAAACAAATTCAAAAGCGGTCAATGCTCTATTGGGAAGTCTAACTGAATCAGAATTTGTCAAAGTCATGCAGCTGAATACAGCAAAGGCCATATGGGACAAAATCATTCTAAGTTATGAAGGTGATGCAAAGGTAAAAAGTGCTAAACTCCAAACTCTCAGAATTCAATATGAGAATCTAAAAATGCATAATGAGGAGAGCATTGCCAATTTATTTTTACGTTTTGATGATATTGTAAATCGTATGAGAAATCTGGGAGAAAAAATAACCGAATCTACTTTGGTTGAGAAAGTTTTAAGATCACTAACGACAAAATTTGAGTCAAAAGTTTCTGCTCTTGAAGAAAAACGGGATCTTCAAAATCTTACTGTGGTACAACTTCATGGCATACTAACTGCATATGAAATGAGAAGAGGAGGACCATCTGAAGTCAAAGAAGCCGTCTTTAGAGCTTCTACAAAAAGGGGAGGAAGTACAAAAAGCAGAAGGATCCAGAGTCTCTGAGAAGAAGGTAAAGAGATAAACTTTGTAAAGAAACTTTAACTTGGCTCAAGATGGTTCTTGGCACAGGACGGTTCAGAGGTAAGCTTCCTTTCAAATGTTTTGAATGTGGAAGAGTTGGTCATTATGCTGCTAAGTGTCCTTATAAAGAAACACATAAAAAGGGGAAGGAAGTAGCAAGAAGGAATAAGAATCGTTTTACCACTAGAAAGAGTTACTATACTCATGAAGACGGTGATGGGTTATCTGATAGTGAGGAATAATGTGAACAAGATCTTAGACTTCTCATGACATTTGAAAAATAATCTAGAGAAGAAAAGGATACTTTTGTGGATGCTCTAGAAGACAATGATTTTCTTGATGAAAACAATAAACTCAAAATTTGCTTAGAAGAGAGTAAAATAACCATAGAAACTCTAAAAAATCAGCTTGAAGAAAAGAAAACACAATGAGAAATTAAAGTGTGAAGTAGTAAGTCTAAGAAAAGAACTTGAAATTAGAGCCTACCGAATATTAGATTTGCTAAAAAAGGATCTGAAACCTTAGATAGAATTATCAAAGATTTCTTCTCCTCTTATAAAGACGGGTCTTGGATATATCAGAGAATCTTTTCAGGCTTCAGCACCAAATTATCTAAAAGCAGTTACAGTTGGTTTACAACATGCTGGCACTCAGCAAGGGAATAAATAATCTTTACAGGTAAAGCATGATCATCTCAATTCAAAGAACACTAACATGAATGTTTTTCAAAGAAGCACCAATCAACAGATAAATTCAAGTATAAGATTTTATGATCGCGGAAATTTCTTCTTCAATGGACAATGTTTCTCATGTCACAATTTTGGTCATAAAGTTATTCAATGTGTTGCATATAAAACCATCATGACAAGAGAAGCAAGAAAGTAGAGGATTGATATTGGAACAAAGAAGAATATTTATAACAACTTTTCTCCTCTTCAAAATGAAGTTGAATGTGGTTATTGCAATAAATTTGGCCATGAAGAATCTGACTGCAAGAGAAAAGTCTAGCCAAAAGATCATCTTCCTTCAAGCTCCAAAGTATGGAAAAATAAGGAATTACAGGTTGAAAATTTTGGCATAGCGTTATTTGCAGAAGATGAAGAAAACTAATGGTACATTGATAGTGGATGCTCAAGACACATGACAGGTGACAAAAACAAACTTCTAGCATATAGTGCTTTAGAAAAAGAAAAGAATGTTACATTTGGAAATGATACTCCTGCGGTCATTAAGGGAAAAGGGTCTGTTTTTCTAAAAGAAAAGGTAAAAGCTAATGAAGTTATGTATGTGGATGGATTAAAGCATAACCTGTTAAGTGTAAGTAAAATGTGTGATCAAGGAACTGAAGTTGTATTTAGTTCAAAAGAATGTGTGGTACGTGATCTTGATACAGGTAAAGCAATTATAAAAGGAAAAAGAACTCCAAGAAACCTGTATGTATTGAAGAACTGCAAAGAACAATGTTACTTGAGTAAATCTTCAGAAAAATGGCTATGGCATAGAAGGTTGGGGCATCTGAGCTTCTCTCAAATCAACAAATCAAGCAAACTCAAAGTTGTTCGTGATCTTCCCAATATTACTCTACCTGAAAGTATCATATGCAAATCTTGCCAATTCGGTAAGCAAACCAGAGTGCAATTTAATGCCAAGGAAGGATCATCAAGTAAGCCTCTTGAACTCATTCATACTGACATATGTGGACCTGTGAGGAAAAAGTCACCACGTGGTGAACAATATTATATCTTATTTATTGATGATTTTTCTAGAATGTGTTGGATTGGGTTGATTAAACACAAAGATGAAGCATTTGAGAAATTTCAGATCTTCAAAGCACTGGTTGAAAATGAATTAGATCTAAAAATCAAGTGTCTTAGATCTGATCGAGGAGGAGAATATACATCCAATTAATTCCTTGAATTTTGTGAACAACATGGCATAAAAAGACAGTTTTCTGTAGTTGGCACTCCACAACAGAATGGCGTAGCAGAAAGAATGAACATAACCGTTCAAAAAATGGCTAGAGCTAAGCTTGATGATTCCGGAACACCTGACACATTTTGGGGAGAAGCAACACATACAACAGTAAATATTCTCAACAAGGCACATATTCATGTAAATAGTGATAAAACTCCATATGAACTCTGGTATGGTAATTCTCCCACTGTAAAGCATTTTAGAATTTTTGGAAGCAAATGTTTTATCAAAAATAATGATGAAAAACTTGGCAAGTTTGAACCCAGAGCAGATGAAGGAATATTTCTTGGTTACTCCTCTAGGAGTAGGGCATATAAATGTTACAATAAAATACTTCGGAAGATTGTTGAATGTATTGATGTTGTTATTGATGAGTCTCCTGCAGCTCCAAAAGAAGAAAAGCAAACAACAGATGAAGATGATGATGACACATATCCTTCTACATCAAATAGTAATGATACAAACAATGAACCCAGTGAAGAACCCGAAGATGATTTTTCTGAAAAGGCTCCATCTAGATATGTTCAAAAGAATCATCCAGAATCTCAAATTTTGGGAGAAAAGGGATCAGGTGTACAAACAAGAAGGACTCTTGTGGGATCTTCTAGCAATCTGGCATTTTTGTCCACTATTGAACCTCACAATGTCAGTCAAGCTAGCAAAGATGAATGTTGGATTCAAGACATGAATGAAGAGCTTGATCAAATTGAAAAGAATCACACTTGGGAATTAGTACCAAGACCTCATGACAAAAATGTCATTGGAACTAAATGGATATTCAAAAACAAGTTAAATGAGAATGGGGATGTTATAAGAAATAAAGCTAGACTTGCTTGCAAGGGGTATGCTCAACAAGAAGGTATAGACTTTGAAGAAACTTTTTCTCCTGTAGCCAGACTTGAAGCCATAAGAATGTTTCTTGCTTTTTCAAGCTTCCAACAAATCAAAGTTTATCAAATGGATGTTAAATCTGCTTTTCTCAATGGTGATCTAGAAGAAGAATTTTATATAGAACAACCAGAAGGATTCATTTTGGGAAATGATGAAAAACTTTTTTGTAGACTTAAAAAGGCTCTATATGGTCTCAAACAAGCTCCAAGGGCATGGTACTATTGTCTTGACAAATATCTTCATCAACAAGGATTTTCAAAAGGGTCTGCTGATAGCAACTTATACACAAAAACTGAAAATGACAAACTATTGATTGTGGTTGTATATGTTGATGATATCATTTTTGGAAGTAATGAAGAGTCTATGAGTTAGAAATTTTCTTCTGATATGCAACAAGAGTTTGAAATTTCTGTGCTTGGGGAACTAACATTCTTTCTTGGTTTGCAAGTGCAACAAGCAACATATGGCATATTCTTATCACAAGAAAAATACCTCAAGCAAATCCTGAAGAAGTATGGCATGGAAGATTGCAAACCTGTAAGTACACCAATGATAACCGGATGTAATCTCAGTTCTAATGATGATTCCCCTATGGTGAATCAACCAGAATACAGATCTATGATAGGAAGTCTACTTTATCTCACTGGGACAAGACCAGACATCATGCATGCAGCTGGGATTGTTGGAATATTCGAAGCTAATCCAAAAGAATCTCATCTTCAGGTTGTGAAAAGAATATTCAAATATCTAAAAGGAACTCAAGACTTTGTACTATGGTATCAAAAGAATGCTGATCTTACTCTTCATGCATACACTGATGCAGATTGGGCTGGAAGTGTTGATGATCGGAAAATCACTAGTGGTGGTGCATTCTATATGGGGCCCCGGTTAGTATCTTGGTTTAGCAAGAATAAAAGCTCTATTGCCTTATCTACAGCAGAAGCAGAATATGTGGCTACCACATCATGTTGCACTCAACTTCTCTGGATGATGCAAACCTTACAAGACTTTCAAATCAAATGTTCACCTCCTATCTCCATTATGTGTGACAATACAAGTGCCATCAGTATCTAAAAGAATCTTGTTATGCATTCCAAGACCAAGCACATTCCCATCAAATATCACTTCTTACGTGAACAAGTGCTTGAAAAAAAGGTGAAATTGGAGTATGTTTCCTCCAAAGAACAAGTTGATGATATATTTACCAAACCTCTACCCAGGGAAGCGTTCGAATATCTCAGATAGAAACTGGGAGTAGTCTCTGCCATGCAGAGAATCAGGTCTACTTAAATACAAAAGAATAAATTGGTTGATAGGTGTTGTTAGGCATCTCTGAATGCACTGGCTAAGGGGGAGCATTGGTCATATGAAAAGGATGAATTGTTGGTCATATTATGTTTGAAGATGCAGCATGATCTTAGGGGGAGCATGGCATTGTCGGTTCAAAGGATCTTGATCAAACTCTTTGCCATTGATGTCAAAGGGGGAGGAAAAGCAACAAAGGGCTTCTATAAGACCATCAGAGGAAGAGTATTTCCATCAATGCCAAAGGGGGAGACTGTTGGAAATGTTTTCATTGATGGCAAAGGAAGTAGCGAAGAAGGAGCATCTGAACAGCAACAAGGCAAACTGGGAGATAGCAGAGGCAGCAAAGAGACCAGCAGAAAGAGAAAAGAAGCAGAGAGGAAGCAAGGCAGATAAGGAACTAAGGCAACAGACAATGCAGAGACAGTGAATAGAAGTAGAATGCATAATTGAAGTAGAATTGTCCAGAGATAGAGTAGGAGAAAAATGCCATCGAATAGAAAAGAATAAGTGAATGGTAATCTGTGATAAGTAAGAAATCCATTGAAGGAATTAATGGTTGCAGAGATATAATGAATGTAGCAAAGATTATAATTGTGATGGACCATAGTACAGTAATCAGCTTGTGGAATCAAGAACTTGAATGTACAGTTAGAAGCGGAACAGCGACAGGATAGAACTCTGAACATGCAATGGAAGGTTGATATATTATATATATATCATAGCAGAATTGAAGACAGAGTGACATTGTGTTGTGTCGAGGTCGGAAGGTAGTAATGGAAATATAATAAAAGGCAAAACATTAAAGCCAAACTTAATTATATTAATACATTGAAAAGGCGATGGAACCCTGCATGGTAGAGCGGACCCATGACCGAGTGAACAGTGAAGGCGGTTTATGGTTTTCATCGCACCGCCTATGTGGAGAAAGTGGTATTTCCTGGTTGAGGAGCGATTCCATAGAGTGCTTGACACGCATCCCTGTACGACTTCAAAAAACCGCTTACCACAGCGCGCCATCGCGCATTATAGTTCGACCCAGGATGCCCAGCGATATTGTTGAGCGCCGTTGATCTGGGAAGGGGTCATCGGACGGTCATCATTTGTTGAAAGTGCGCAAAGAATAACACAAGTACGGTGCGCCATCGCGCATTATTTCCCGTGCAAGTTGCCCAAGCGATATCCGTCAGATTGGATGATGTGGTGCGATAGAACGTGAGCCCTTCGATCGGGTTGATTGTTAGCAATGGGCCCCAGTTTTAAAATAATATTTATTGAGCCATCGATTATGCATGTGGGACCGGATCCAAAGGTCTATTTTAAAAAAGGCCATTTGATAAAAGCGCGGATTATTAATATTTAATTATCAAAGGGTGTGAATAATATTTATTTCGTGCATGGAAGAACAAAGATTTGGATTGGTTCGAATTTTAATATGAATACCATTGGTAGTTGGATGGTTTTGACTCATGGTTTTACTAAAGGAAAAAACTATATAAGGAGAAGAGAATTAGAGTACGGGGTATGCATCGTAAGGGTGGTGAATGAATAAATTTCTCTGAGGAATATCTGCATGGGCGAACTCTGTTCTTAACTAATAAATCTGAATCTACGATGCACCCATGGATATAATGATCTAACGATGATGAATATCTGGTTTGAACGACGGACGAAATCATGAAGAACTGGTGTGTGTGTACTGAATGAATAAATTTGGTGGCCTGCAAGGCATGTCGTATGGAAACTGGTGGATCCAGTGTGAAAATTGATGAAACGTGGTCCGCAGTGGTGCTGAGGGTCGAAGCCTTCAGTGAGGGGGTAGTAGCTCCCTTCTAGTGGTAGCTGGTAAATGAGAGCAGGGGGTAGTAGCTCCCTTCCAGGAGAGGCTGGTAAATGAGAGCAGGGGGTTGTAGCTCCCTTCTGGGAGAGACTGGTAAACGAGAGAAGGTTGTAGCCTTCCGCAGGTGGGTGCCTGCATGCTGGTATAAGCCTGCGCCAACATAAATTGTAAGAATTTTTCTCTATATAATAAATATTGAAGATTTTGATAACAGCAGCGGTGGTTTTCTCCCAAATTGGGTTTCCACCTTAAAAAAAATTGGTGTTCATATGTGTGGCTTATGTTTGATGGTCTGTTCTGTTATTTCTATTCATACTTATTTCTTACTAAACATCTGATGAATGAATGATGCAATGATCTAATAAGATCTCTGGATATACACATTGGATTCTGTAAATTAGCATATGAGAGAAAGAAAAAGTAAAAAGTTTTCAGCCCTAAATACTGATTCACCCCCTCTCTCAGTATTTTTCCAACATTAAGATGTGGATCAACCACAAGAGGAGGTTCATGGAGCAGAAGAAACCACTCATGCAGCGCCAAACATCAGAGGGCGGAAGCGCACTACAGAAGCTGAGCGACTAAATCTTGATGCATTGCAGAATGTAGGAGTTCCTACATCACAGCGCAGACAGAGACAGTCACCTGACCAATTTACTGGATACATGGCTCTGATGAGCAAGTGTATCGTGACGGAGCCATCCTCTTTCAAGGAAGCTGTGGAGGATCTTGCATGGGTATATGGCATGGTGGAAGAGTATGATTTGATTGTCAGAAACAGTGCATGGGAGATTGTCCCAAGGCCGAAAGGGAAATCAGTGGCAAGTTCGAGATGGATCTACAATGTGAAGCAAGTTCCTGATGGGAGCGTTGAGAATTATAAGGCAAGATTTATTTCCCAGGGCTTCTCACAGATTGAGGGGATTGATTATGGAGAAACCTTTGCACCTGTCACAAGGTATTGTTCCATACGGACCATCCTTGCTCTCTCAGCGTAGATGGGTTGGAAAATTCATCAGATGGATGTGAAGACTACGTTCCTCAACAGAATCATTGAGGAGGAGGTGTACATTGAGTAGCCTAGAGGATTTGAAATCTTCAGCAGCGAGGCACATGTGTGCAAGCTCAAAAGAGTGATGTATGGGCTGAAACAAGCACCTTGTGCTTGGTACACACGGATAGACAGTATTTCACTGGACTTGATTTCACCAAGAGTGAGGCAGATCCAAACCTATACCAGATTGTGGTGGAGGGAAAGATTTTTATCATTCATGTGCTTTATGTAGATGATTTAATACTAACGGGTGATAAACTGTTGATACACTCATGCAAGGCAGATCTTGCAAAGGAGTTCGAGATGAAGGACTTGGGCCTCCTTCATTATTTCCTGGGATTGGAAATTTGGCAGCGGAAAGGTGAACTATTTATGTCTCAAGGCAAGTACGCCCGGGAGATACTGGATAATTTTCACATGAAAGGCTGCAAGCCTATCGACACTCCTCATCCTGGTGGTTGGAGGAAGGAGGATGCTACATCGGCAGAGGTAGTGGATGCCACTGTTTATCGACAATTGGTTGGTTCACTCATGTATTTAGTTAATACACAACCGGACATATGCTATGCTGTGAACCAGCTTTCACAAGCGATGGTGAAGCCTACCAAGCTCTTTTGGAAGGTAGGCAAGCATGTCATGAGGTATCTTAGGGGCATATCTGAGTATGGATTGTGGTACAGATAGTCGGATGAGGTGAAGTTGCATGGCTTCATAGATGCAGATTGGGCAGGAAGCCCAACGGATAGAAAGAGCACATCTGGAGGGATTTTCAGTATTGGATCTATAGCATTTTCTTGGTATAGAAGGAAACAAAGGTCTGTGGCACTTAGTTCAGTGGAGGCTGAGTACATGGCAGCAAGTTTGGCTACATGCGAGGCTATATGGATGAGGAAGATCCTGGTCGGTTTGTTCGGTTTTCATTTAGATCCTACTGTGATATATTATGATAATCAGAGTTGCATTAAACTCTCCATTAATCCAGTATTTCATGATAGAGATAAACATATTGACATCTGGTACCATCATATTAGAGATTGTGTGCAGCAGAGGATCATGTTGCTTACTTACATTCCTACGGAAGATCAGGATGCAAATATTCTAACAAAGATGATCACTAGGAGAAAATTCGAATACCATAGAGACAGGATCGGGGTGCTAGATAATCCCTATCTTGTTGAGAGGGAGTGTTGAGATTCAACAAGATGATGAGCTTAGTGAAAAGAGTTGCCTTCACTAAGTGGGCCCCGCAGGCTATTTTTGGCGCAAAGTCTATTTTTAGACTATGTCTATTTTTAGACATGTCAATGATATTATATGAGTTGCAAAATGCTATTTGTGGATGGTTGGTCAAGTTGGAAAAATAGATGGACTTCTATTTTTAGACATTTTGGGCGAAGTCTATTTTTAGACTACCAGTCTAAAAATGGACATTTCAGATATTATTAGCTGTTAATAATATTTGGACTCTAAATATTATCTTATTCTCTTGGAGCACTGACATTCAGTTAACAGATTGTTCAGATCAGATAACTGAAGTAATTACATAATTCCTAGAGCTACTGGTGGTTCATGCATGGAGGACTTCAGTTAGAACTCAAGTGGCAGAGTTTGGTGGAGTTGGAGAAGTAGTTGGTGGAGTTGGTTTCTAGTTTTACTACACTTGTGGAGTTAAACTCAGTTGAACTGATTGTGTCTATTTCTAACTGATTGATACTTTTGGTGGAGTTGAGTGAATTAATTAGTTAAATTAATTCACTAAATAATAACTCATTATTTAACTGGATAGAGACAACAATTAACTACAATGCAGAACATATCAGTGGAGACTCAGTGGAGATATTGGTGAAAGAGCAAGTGTGACTATCAGTTTTGAATATAGTGTTGCATTGTATGCACCACACATTCATTGGAGATGCCTATGAGGATTGCGTGAGCAAGGCTGGAGAAATTCGAACTCATCCAGAGCCATTCTTCAGCAGGGATTGTGCATTAGAGGCAGGCTATCAGGAGGGCAAAAATTAGTGCAGATTTTTGTTGATTGTTCTTGATTAGTGTGTAGCAATTGTATTGTACTGAGAGCTTGATATTATCAGCTTTGTATGAGGACTGTTACATGATCTCTATGACATATATTATATACATATATTTTGGGTTTTCGGATTTAGGCTTTCCCATTAAACAACTGTGTTAATGTGTGTGAATTTTTATTGTTTGATGTGTGCATTGCAATCTTGATTTAATTTCCGCAAATGATCAATGGTGGAATAGATTCTATATTTTGCATGAAGTTAAAATAGTGTGAGATCAGGAGAATATTGGACATATAACACATAAGTTAAATGATGTCTACACCTTTTTGTTTAGCAGAGAATAGTGTTGTTTAGCACTAGGTGTTCCTGATCGGGAATCCCACCTCTTTCCTTGAGTAGCTCTTGCAGGAGTTTTGCATTAATTGTCCACTATCATGCATTTGGCCAAGTTCTTCTTCCAAATAAAATGAAAATCATGTTGAGGGTTTGGTTGTCTTTGTAAGCTGCAGCAAGTGGAGGCTATATCTACTCAGATCTAGGCCATTCTAGTTCCTCTTTTCAGTGGGAAAGGCTTCTATCCCATTGGAAAGAGAGAATTGGATGATTGGAGCACTGATTTAAGATCTTGGCTTGAGGCCAAACATGTTCTAGAGCCTACAATGCAATTTTGATTTTAGTACTATGCTATTTGCAAGGGTACAGTTGCAGGGTTTTTTGGCACACTTTTGGAGGAGAGATTTCTAGTGTTGTGGATCTTCCCTTTACTATGGAGATCCATGGTTTTTAGATCTATTCCATGTCATATTCAGATCTGATATGAATACTATTGTATCTACTTCATAATTTCTGAATAATTCTGTAGATCTATTGCATAAGATCTCAGATCTATTCCATGTACTTCACTTTTTGCTGAAAACCCCAAGGGTAATTTGAAGAGGAGCCTTTCTAGTGTACATATATGATATAGATCTAACCTTTTGTACACAGATCTGATCTAGATCTGAAGTGTAATCTACTACTATTTCATCCAATAAAAATAATGCTTTCAAGCTTGTTTAGTCATAATATATGTTTGCAACACCTCATTTTTTAGGATTTCTTCATGTAAAAGTCTTATGTTTCTTTATTACATCTTATGGGACATAATATAAATATTATTTTATGATTTAAATGTCATTTTTGAGCTTCCATATTGGCCTTTTGTTCGTATTTTTCTGAACTACGTTATTTCTCTTCAGTATTGTTTAATATTGCTGCATTTTTTCCATTTGGGATACTACAGTGGTATTAGAGCAATC
This sequence comes from Pinus albicaulis, assembly GCA_034641835.2. Classification (NCBI taxonomy): domain Eukaryota; kingdom Viridiplantae; phylum Streptophyta; class Pinopsida; order Pinales; family Pinaceae; genus Pinus; species Pinus albicaulis. Next base: position 218,571,301 of record CM076574.1, read on the forward strand.
ATCTTGGCACAGCGTGTAACAAGCCAATATTTATTCAAAAGAAGAAGAGCCTCTTATTGACAGAGAGAAGAGGTATCTAAAAAGAAGACAAAATAAATTTGATTACACAAATGATGATAAAGACAAGGGTAAAGCGCCTAAATCTGGAAGTGAAGAAGAAGAAAAGGATTTTCCCAAGATCCTTTTGAGAGCCATGCAAGATCTTTCTAGAGATATCAAAGAGATGAGATTGGAAAAAATAAAAGAATCTCCTAAGAGGTTTCATCTTGGAGAAAACTCTGGCATGTATCACCACTAGAATGATCAACCAGTGCATCAACCAAACATTTCCCAATGCTCTACCATGCCTACCTTTTTGGTTGTGGGAAATGAAGGGTTTCAAGAACAAGCATCCCTTGAAGACTATTTTGAATAATATGAGTCTCAAAATCAGAGATTCAAAGATCGCTTAAGTTTTCAAGAGTTCTGTCACCTGAAGGACAAGAGAAGACCAAGGCATCAACATAGAGATGGTGGATTCACTCAGAATCATTATTGACATCACTCTATGGTCAGATTATTTCTACCCAACTTTGATGGGTCATCAAATTGTTCTGCCAAATCATGGGTAGAAAAACTTGACATCTACTTTCAGTTGAACAAGGTCCCTGAGATGGAGGCTATCAAAATTTTATCACTACACTTAGGTGAAGCACATGACTGGTGGTTCCATGACTTGTCTACATTGGGCCATGCCAATGAGACTGATTATTATGAGTTCACTAGAAGAGTGGTGGAAATATTTGAGAGAAGAGATCCAGAGCCACCATTCATAAGCCTTACAAAGTTGAAGAAATCAAGTAATACAAAGTCTTATATTTCTAAATTTTTATGATTATCTGTTATGGTTCTTTATTTTTCTGTAGCAAGAAGGGTGTACATGTTCATTGATGGTCTAGATGAACCTCTTCATGGGTTGGTAAAATATACCAAGCCCACTACCTTGCATGATGCCATTGAGAGGGCTAGAGACCTTCAAGATTCCTTGCCAAAAGCAAAGGAAAAATTTTAGCACAAGCCCTCTTTTCCTTCTAAAGGAAAGGAAGAGAAAGTTGCTCCTTCCAAGGAGAGATCGTTCAAGAAGCCTCTTGATATTGAAGTCTGGAGAGATCTAAGGAAGAAGAAGCTAAACTTCAATTGCAAAGAACCATGGGCACCTAGACATAGATGTGTTGCTGGGAAAGCACATTACATAGAGTTCTTCTCAGATATTGACGAGGAAGAAGAAGATGAACTAAGAAGGGGTCACAACGCTGACACTAATGGAGGAGATCCAACACCATCAGGAGATGGGAATGGAGTCTTTGCTCCTATTTGAGTGACTCTTGCATATTTTAGGGGAGTACCTAAGTACTTGACCTTAAGATTTCAAGGTTCAATCTTGAATCATAGGGTTTCTGTATTGATTGATAGTGGGGCAACTCACAATTTCATTGATGTTCATCTTGTATAAAGGAGGGAAATACCCACTGATAATTTTGAGGGATTATCTGTTTTGGTCCCAGGATATAGAACAATGCAATGTATGCATTATGTCCCATCACTTTCAGTCACCATGGGTACCTATACTTTGGTTGATCACTTCTTTTGGTTGACATACTAGACACCGATGTGATTTTGGGTGTTCAATGATTGATTACATTGGGGAAAGTCACCATGGATTGGGAGGCTTTGCAAATGGAATGGGTGGACAAGAAGAGTGATGAATCTCAAATGATCAAAGGCATGCATACTTACCCCTCACATAACACTTCCACTGATCTGAAAATTGAAGGTACTTGAAAAGGGTGCAAGGTATCCATTTTCAATTATGTAAATGAGTGCAAAAATACTCTAAGTTTAAATCTGAAAATGTGAGAACTTCATATTTCTAATACAGAGATAGACTGTAGGGGAATTTACTGGATATTTCACCTTTCAAATAAAGGATGAATCCAAAAGCTACCTGGCCCTCTTACAGACTCTGCCTAAAGAAATAATAGAAGTAAACACTCAGATTTAATTAAGATGATCTTGCTTTAAACTTGATGTTATGCGGAAATTTAGCTTGCAAATGGTGTATGTCTTTTCACTGTTTATGTATCTTAAGTGTAATTGTTTTTGCTGAAACTTAAAATGGGTATCAGCAACAATATTCAACAATATAATATCAAAACACAACAGCAATATAATATAGGAGTTCACCCCAACTCTTGGGCTACATCTCTTGGATCAAGCCTCCCAAAATGGGCTTGTCCTCTTGTATTAAAAGCTCTCAAATGAAATAAAATATTATAAGTGTCTCAATAGAAAAATATGAATATATAAACTGATTCAGAAGGCAGGAAAAAGCTAATAATTCCTTTTCAAATTCACTAAACAGTGAAATATTACCATAAACAATGATTTCTTCATCAATGTCCTACTAGTGCTTTGAAATTATCTGCAACTTTTTGGGCTATAGAAGTCCTAAAATTCCTTTGAAACCATTTCCAATGGCTTCATAAGGTCGAAATTATCTGAAATAGAGCTTTGGTTCACCTCAAACTGATAACCACAACTCAAACCCCAAAATGGCCATGGTGGCCCTGAAAACTCTCCTAAATGTTTTCAGCCTCTGAAAGTCTTCAAACAGAGCTAAGAACTATTCCAATGGCTCTTTAATGTAGGAAATAGTCTAAAATGACTTTTTTTTCACGAAAAAAGGTTAACCATAGCTCAACCAAACTCAAAACCCAAAATGGCCCTAGTGGCTCAAAAAGCTTCTCTGAAGCTAAACAGGCTGAAAATGAGCACCCATGGCTCTAAAACTTATGCCATTCCGTCCAAAATGCTAAGAAAATACGAAATCAAAAAAAAATTTGTTCCAAAAGGTTGAGTAATGAGAAATTTATGACCAAAACAACTTTGCCCCAATTTCCTCTACTAAATGTGGGACAATTGCCAGTTAACTCCACTAAAAGTGGAAGTTCGCCTAAATTTGGGAGCACCTCCAGAATCTCGGACATATTAAACTCCACTTAACTGAATCTTAATTAAATATTAAAATTGATATTAGGCTCCTTAAGTGCTCTTAACATTAAGCTCCCACACTGGTCATATGATGAGGTTCCATGGGAGGAGGGTTGGCCCCTCCGTGCTCCGTCAGACCCACTCCACTAAAAGTGCAATAACTTCTTCATACTGTGTCCGTTTTTCGAACCGTTTGTGGCATTGGGATTGTATCGCCAAGGCTTATCTAGTTGCTTAGGTTCCAAATCAATTTGATCACTTTAATTTTTGAGCTTTTTCCCAAGCTCAGATTTGAGCTCCTGATCACACCTCCCAAATGAGAGGATTTTGGTCCCCAAAAGCTTACTGAAATAAAGAAATGAACTGTAATACAACAAATGAGAGAATAAAAATCCTCTTCTCTTCATACCTTCAAAACTTTTTTCCTTGAAAAGCAAATGAAATTGAACCACAAATGGAAAGAAATCGACATTTCCCTTCCTGAATGCGCTTGTCCACAACTGTCCACAATTGACCTTCTTGAACTCACACAAAAATTTCTGGCAATAAATTTACAGAATGAAACTGTACAATGCTTCCTTGATCAATGATCTAAGGTGGCTCAAAACAAACAAGATATTACAGCAAAATACATGCATACATCCGAAATTTTCATATGTACAAAAGGAGTACGTCTTACTGTGTCAAGAAGTCCATCCACTTCTCACCAAGCCACTTCCATGGCAAATTTTGCTGCTGTGACTTTTCCTCATGTGAAACTTCCCTTTCCACATCAATAATGGAATATGAGGTTCCACCTTCGCCAATATTTTTGTCCTCTCGCTGCATGTGCGTGGGACGACGAGTTTGATGCAAAGTCCAACAATGAGAGACAACATGTCCCTTCTTTTGGAAAAAAGTGCAAATCATATGCACCTTCTTTGAAGGTAGTCTTTGCTTCATCTGCTTCTTGTGTGCCTTCTTCCTCATCCAGCATCTCGAAACATGATGGTTAAATCGACCACAAAATGTGCAACAAAACTTTTTTTCATTTGAACAAGAAAAATTATCATTCTTTGTTGAAACATAATCAAATTGATTATGTGAATGATTATACCTCTTTTGCTGCATGGAATGTCCATCTTCTTGTTGCAATGATGGCTTAAAACAATGGTAAGGAAGATTTTCATCATGACATTGATGTAATTGAGAACTTGGGAGAAATGTTCTCTTCAAATTTGCATCACATTCTTGAATGCATGTGCTCAAAGCTTCGCCATTAAGCTGCTCATAGCCAAGACCAATATTCTTAGGACGCTCCACAACACAAATAGGCTCAAAAATTCCTTGTGCATGCTTTCCCAAACCTTTGCCTTCTTGATAGCCCATCTTCAACATCAATTTGGACCCAATACCTCTTGTATGTCGTTCAAAAGAACCAACACAGTTTTCAATAGAGGAAACTGAAGACAAATCAGACTGATTTACCTCATGATTTACATCCTGAAGATGAGGTATTTTCTTGGACAAAGCTTCTTGAGCTTGAAGAAGCTGCAACTCCATATCATGCAGTCTTTGAAGTATGACTTCTTTCTCTTCCTGCATAGCTAGCAATTGTGCATGAAGCTTAACGCTTTCTCTTTGATCGTCAAGGAGAATCTCCACCATGTCCTTCACCTTAAAGAACTCATTCTTCATGTCATCATTGAAGAATATTGTGAAGGAGGAAAATTCACGTGTAGAAGAAGATAACATTATGTAAATGTTCAAACAACCAAAAAGAACTTCCAAAGAAAAGTCCTCAAAGCTTTCAATCAAACGACAAGCTTTTAGCCAAATGTCAGTAAAGACCCCTTCTCATTCAAGCAGCCATAAAACACAAACTATTGGAGTTTTCTTTCCAAAGATAATCTTGAGGTAAATTGGGTAAGGAAAATAGTCTTCAATCCTTTCCAAGACTCAGCTAACAACAGCTATCCTTCCAACTCAAGAAAACCCATACATGCAACCATTTTGCAACCAATAAAACAGTAAATATCTTACACTGTTTTAAAAAAAAATTCACAACAACAATGCTCAACCTAAGCTCTGATACCATCTGATCTGAAAATGGAAGGTACTTGAAAAGGGTGCAAGGTATCCATTTTCAATTATGTAAATGAGTGCAAAAATACTCTAAGTTTAAATCTGAAAATGTGAGAACTTCATATTTCTAATACAGAGATAGACTGTAGGGGAATTTACTGGATATTTCACCTTTCAAAGAAAGGATGAATTCAGAGGCTACCTAGCCCTCTTACAGACTCTGCCTAAAGAAATAATAGAAGTAAACACTCAGATTTAATTAAAATGATCTTGCTTTAAACTTGACATTATGCGGAAGTTTAGCTTGCAAATGGTGTATGTCTTTTCTTATGTTTATGTGTTTTAAGTTCATTTGTTTTTTCTGAAACTTAATCATGGATATCAACAACAATATTTAGAAATATAATATCAAAACACAACAGCAATATGATATAGGAGTTCACCCCAACTCTTGGGCTACATCTCCTGGATCAAGCCTCCCAAAATGGGCTTGTCCTCTTGTATTAAAAGCTCTCAAATGCAATACAAGATTATAAGTGTCTCAACAGAAAAATCTGAATATATAAACTGATTCAGAATGCAGGAAAAAGCTAAGAATGTCTTTTCAAATTCACTAAACAGTGATAGATTACCATAAACAGTGATTTCTTCATCAATGTCTTGCTGGTGCTTTGAACTTCTCTACAAGTTTTTGAGCTGTAGAAGTCCTCAAATGCCTCTGAAACCTCTTCCAATGGCTTCATAAGGTCGAAATTATCTGAAATAGAGCTTTGGTTCACCTCAAACTGATAACCACAACTCAAAATAGCTTAAACCCCAAAATGGCCATGGTGGCCCTGAAAACTCTCCTAAAGGTTTTCGGCCTCTGAAAGTCTTCAAATAGAGATAATGCCTATTTCAATGTCTCTGGAATGCAGGAAATAGTCGAAAATGACTTTTGTTTCACCAAAAAAGGTTAACCACAGCTCAACCAAACTCAAAACCCAAAATGGCCCTAGTGGCTCAAAAAGCTTCTCTGAAGCTAAACAGGATGAAAATGAGCTCCAATGGCCCTGAAACCTACGCCAGTGAGTCCAAAATGCTGATTAAATACGAAATCAAAAAAAAAATCGTTCCAAAAGGTTGAGTAATGAGAAAGTTATGACCAAAACAACTTTGCCCCAATTTCCTCCACTAAATGTGGGGCAACTGCCAGTTAACTCCACTAAAAGTGGAAGTCCGCCTAAATTTGGGAGCACCTCCAGAATCTCTGCCATATTAAACTCCACTTAACTGAAGCTTAATTAAATATTTAACTTGAGATTAGGCTCTTTAAGCATTCTTAACATTAAGCTCCCACACTGGTCATATGATGAGGTTCCATGGGAGGAGGGCTGGCCCCTCCATGCTCCGCCAGACCCACTCCACTAAAAGTGCAATAAATTCTTCATACGGTGTCCATTTTTTGAACCGTCTGTGGCACCGGAATCAAGAAGACGAGACCTATGCAACCATCTTAGTTTCAATCAATTTTGAGAACTTTAATTTTTGAGCTTTTTCCCAAGCTCAGATTTGAGCTCCTGATCATCCACACAAAGAACAGAGATGGATTTGTGTAGTGGAAGCAAGAAACTTACAGTACCATCTATTATGTTCATGATATTTTTGCATGGGACACTCTTATCTAGTGGAAAACCACCTGGGAGGCCACCTGATTCAGATTTGGTGGGGAAGACCTCACAACATGCTGCTCCAAGTTTAGATCCAAGAGGGATTGGAGAACTTGAAGACAAAGCTACAACACTGGGAGACTTGGGTAAGCTCAAGAAGGAGGGAGACCTTCTTCCCTTATCATCATCACCCACTCTCATTTCTGGATCTACACTGTGGGAGGAGAAGAATGGAAGGAATGGCCTTCTAACACACATCTTTGGCATGGGAGATGTAAAGGAGGAGATCAGAAACATGACATATATTTATATTGATACATCATCAGTGCTGTCATTGTTGAGCAGTTTAGATCTATATTGGAAATCCCAACTGTTGGTGGATTATTCCAAAGATCTTCACACTTGTATAATACTTTATGACCAGCTTCATGAAGAGGGCTATTTAGTCCAAGGAGGAGTCATCTATCATCATGGTAGGATCTTCTTTTCTATAGCTTCTAAGCTCAAGAAGAAGTTGCTACAAGGAGCTTACAAAGAGTTATGTTTCAGCCATATGTATTCCATGAAGATCTAAAAAATCATCATGAGAAGCTTTGATTGTGAAGGCTTGAAAGAAGATCTACATCATCATTTTCAAGAATGCATGAACTATGTGGAGTTGGGGCAGCAACATGACTCCATGAAGGGGTTATTTCAGCCATCTCTTCCTTCTTCTGAAAGAGGAGAAATATCCATGCACAACTCCATGTGTATGAGGAGCATTTTTGGTGAAGAATTTGATCATGTAAAGTATGTTTTATTTTCTAATTATACATATTCTTTCACCATGCTTATGCAGGAGATGGCTCCAAGGAGGACTAATGTATCATGTAAATCTCATGGCAAACATTGGGCCACTAAAATTTCTGAATTTGGCCACTCCCTTGATGTGCAAAGGGAGATTTTCTATCATGATGGGTGATTTCCCAAGGCACCAAACATATCTCACACTTTCAGCCATAGTGAGATGAGATGGGAAGAAAGTAAGTGGTGGGGAAACCACTTACCATACCTTGATCTGATGTAGGCAGGAGATGCACTGCACTAGTACCATATGTGGGAAAATGACCCACCTCCACATGCTCAAATTTCTGTTTGTTTGTATGTAATTTTTCTTCCATACCTTGATGATATAGTTGTACTTTTATGGGGATGTATGGAGGGAGGATGGGAGGCATGTATGTACCACATGGGATGGAGACTCTCTATGTACCTTATGCTACATATTTCAGGGAGATCATTGGTTCAACCATGTTTGTTTCATTTGAGTTCTTAACTTCTTGTGGGATGGACTATGTACATCTCATGATGACTTTGGAGGAACAATTCATGGAGGGTTGGATTGGTGAACACTTAGCTTATGGAATAATATTAATTCATGATGGTGTCACCAATGGAAGAGGAGAAGTGTTGCAGCACTCACCCTATCAATTGCTTGAGGACAAGCAACATTTTGGAGGGGAGGACTGTAATATTCCCAATTAACCCAAGCTAATGAGAATATTAATTTTTGTTTCATTTTTATGTTGTATGAATAAATGTGTAAAGGAGGATAATAAAAACTCTTAAAACAACAAATAAATCAATGCCACATGAGAACAAGGTTAAATCTGGGCTAACTAAATAAGCACCCTTATGTGTGAAATGGGATGAATTTTTTTACTGGGTCAACCATGACCAAATAAACAGCGTTGTCTAGAAGGAGTGACATTCATGGAGGCACAACGCAGTTTTAGTTGGATGTGGCTCATGTGGAAAGAGCTATTTAATTGAGATGGTTTAGGGTTTTGCAAGCTCTCAATCTTATAAAAGGAAGAGAAGGACAACATGAGAACTTTGTTGATGCTTATCATATTTCTAAATATTTTTTCCGTTTAGACATTTCTTATTCTCCTTGCTATTTAGCAGAGAATAGTGTTGTTTAGCACTGGGTGTTCCTGATCGGGAATCCCATCTCTTTCCTTGAGTAGCTCTTGGAAGAGTTTTTCATTTCTTGTCCACTATCAAGCATTTGGCCAAGCTCTTCTCCCAACTACAATGTAGATCCTATTGAGGGTTTGGTTGTCTTTTTAAGTTGTAGCAAGTGGAGGCTAGATCTACTCAGATATAGGCCATTCTAGTGCCTATTTTCAGTGGGAAAGGATTTTATCCCATTGGTGAGAGAGAATTTGATGATTGGAGCATTGATTTCATATCTTGGCTTGAGGCCAAACATGTTCTAGAGCCTACAATGTGGTTTTCATTCCATTACTACATTATTTGAAAGGGTACAGCTGTAGGGTGTTTTGGCACACTTTTGGAGGAGAGATTTCTAGCGTTGGGGATCTGCCCTTCACTATGGATATCCATGGATTTTAGATCTATTCCATGTCATATTCAGATCTGATCTGAATACTTTTGTATCTTCTTCAGAATTTCTGAATCATTCTGTAGATATGCTGCATAAGATCTCAAATATACTCCATGTACTTCACTTTTTGCTGAAAACCCCAAGGGGCATTTGAAGAGGAGACTTTCTAGTGTATAGATCTGATATAGATCTAAATTTTTGTACACAGATCTGCTCTAGATCTGAAGTGTAATCTACTACTGTTTCAACCAATAAAAATAACGTTGTCAAGCTTTTTCAGTCATAATATATGGTTGAAGCACCTCATTTTTGAGGATTTATTCATGCAAAAGTCTTATGTTTCTGCCTTACATCTTCTGGGCCATAATATAAATCTTATTTGTTGATGTAAATGTCATTTTTGAGCCTCCATATTTTCCTCCTACTCTTACTTTGCTGAACTACGTTATTTCTCTGCAGTATTGTTTAATATTGTTGCATGTTTCCCATTTGGGATACTACATCAATCCTTCAGAGTGGATAATGATTCTTTACCTTGATTTTGTTCAATGCACAGAAATCCACACACATGCACTGTTAGCAACCTATAAATATAGGATTCATAATTTTGACTTGACTAATGATAATTGTGTAAATATGTACATATTTTTCTTTCTGCAAGTTGTTTTCCCATATTTGTAAAAAATGAAAAACATATAGAAAAGCAAAAAGAGGGTAAAATTCCTAAAAGAAAAATCAAAGGACTTAGAAAAAATGATATACCCCAAAAGAAAAAACATGAATAAAACATGAAAGTGTGCAAGTCTAAATGCCACTACTTTTACTTTTTGCAGATGATTATAGCAGAATGTCAATAAATGCCATAATTCATGATGAGTTGAATAGTTCAATCTTGACTTATCATGTTTCAATTTTACCTGTTATAGATAGAGAATAAAGAATTTTCATACAGTTTAATCATGAAAATTCAGTAGTTAGGTAGAGAGAAAAAAGAATCCAACAGTTTAATCTGGATTTTGTTAGCCACCTATAAAATTTTGTCAAAGAAAACAGGTGGCTAAATATGTTTTTGAGTCTTCAAGAGAAACATTTCCCTTGTAAATCTATCATTCTTGAAGCCTCCATGTGTCTTCTATCCTTCAAAGAGTCTTCACTATTGTTTCCATTAATGAACCCTATTGTTTGTGAAAGAATTTGTTCTAAAAAAGGCCTCCATTTTCCATCATTTCACTCCTCTTTCATTCCCACAAAATCCCCATTTGTCACCCTTATTCCCTTCATGAAAAAATTCCTCTGAAGACCTTCATTTCTATGTCCATCTCATCCTAAACCCATTTTGAACCTTATATTTCCATTTATTTGGTTTAAAAAATCCCTCATTCCATCTATCAGAACCTCCAAATTCCTCAAAAAACCCTTCAAAAATCCAAAAAAAACCATTTTTTACATTAAGGCCTTAACCCTAGCCCCTATTCTCCATCTAACCCGTGCTACAACCAAGCGCTAAGGCCTAATCGCAATTGCAAAAAACTCATTCCCTTTGTTCTTTTTCCCCGAATCCTCGATGCGATAAGCCTCTCTCCTCCAATCTTTCGATCTAATCTTGACCGTCGAATCCACAAGAACCAACAGCTGAGATTCAATCACGCTCCGCTCATGAGCCCATCACCCGCGCCCGCTGATTTGATTTGGACCATTAAATCCACAAGAACCAACAGCCAGGATCTCATCGCACTCCACCCATAGCCCTTCGTCATCACCCCACTGATTTAATCTTGACCCTTGATCTCTTTCGATCCTATGGCCAACACTTAATCACATATCACAAACACAGTTTCCCCTTCTTTCTTTTCCTCCAATGGCCCAATTCCCCAATTTGATCCTGATGGTCGAATACACAAGAACTGACGGCCAAGATTTCATCACACTTCACATTTTTCTTTCCCCCTTTCACTTTTCTACTGGTCGCCGATTAGATCTCCGCCGTCCATTCCTATAGATCCGACGGCTCCCATCTTTCCACTCATTCACTTACCCTATTTTCCTCTTGATCAAAAACTCCACTTTCTCTTTTAATCTCAACCATCCGATCCGCAGATCTAACAGTCCTAACTCAACCGCACCATATGTTCCGCCCGCACACATTTCCACCCATCGTGTGTGATCCGCACTGTTGGATCTGAAGCCTCCAATCCGATGGTTGCTGATGCATTTCACATAATTTTTGCGATCGAGATTTAACACCGAAAAATTACGTGAAATGGGCGACGCATGTCAAAAGGTGTATGAAATCACGTTTTTGTGTGGATACCACCTCCCTCCTTTTTTGTGCGCGAAAACCACTTCCTGTTTTTCGCCGTACCGCCTACCCTCCATAACGTTGCTTTTCACGTTTTTTCCCAACCGTCGATGTTTGAGATCGGACAGTTTTGATTTAATTTTTCCCCCATCCATTCTCCATTCATCTGATCTTCCAAATGACTCCATCGAAAGATCCCCATCGTTGATTGTTCTAATCTGATGGCCCACATTATATCGTGATACCATTTCATTGTTCCTCATTTGTTCTCCCAAACGCTCCATCGTGCGATCTCCACTGTAGATCATCCTGATCTAATGGTCCCAGTTTATCCTCGTGCCCAAACCTCCAAAACACATGGTTAGCTGCTCTGCCAGGGTTTTTCATCCATTTTTCAGCTGCATACAGTCTTCTCCTCACTACGCCACCATCCCCACAAGCCTCCGAAGCAGCCATCCTCACTCCCTCAGGTTTTTATAACGTGTTTATCATGTTTTGCAGGGTTTGCAGGTGGTGAATTCATTCTGTCTCCACAGTCACGGTCAGGGTGATATAGAGCAAAGAAAACCAGCCCCAAAGCCAAAGATAGTAGAGGAAGACATCCCTCTGGGGGTTTAAAGCATGTTTTATTGAAGATCAGGTTGTTAAACCCTGACACAAGCCCTCCAGCGCCTCTGTAGCTTGTATATTCACAAACACAGGTCAAAAGAAGTAGCAAAGAGTATCAGAAGAAGAATTAAAGGATTAATGCCTAATGTTGAAGACTTAATGCTTATAATCCAATGTTTAAAAGGATAAGGGACACAGATGAATACCCGAAGATGATCAAAGAGGCTTAATGAAGCCTAAAGCACACATCAAGCCATATCAATGATTTAATATCAGCAGAATGTTATTTTTCATAAGAAGGACAAATTCCCACGAAATTCTCTATGCCTCAGCGAGCCGATAACATTTATTATTCTGACAAAAATCTCTTGTAACTGTCAATGCATTGGTTATGAAGTATGGAAGACCTGAAAGACAAAATATTCACCTTACTTGTCACAGAAGATAAAACAGAGTACTACAACCAGGAAAGTACTTCAAGGAACATACCCTTGGAGTTATTATCAATCTGTCGAAGTCTTCTAAACTAGCCTAAAGGGTACCAAATAGTTAATTCATAGCCATTAAGCAGAGTGGGAATTCGAACACTTCCTCCCCTCTACCTTAATGAATCATTTAAGTTTATATCTACTACTCCACCTCCTCATTCACCTATAAGTATTCATTGAAAATTCATTGTAAAGGTTTGGGATTTTATTGACTGTTTGAACTATTATTGAGGGAAGTAGCTGGGTAGTTTGTAATATAGTAGGCTGGGAAGATAAGTTTAGACTGTAAAAATCCATTGGGCTCAAAGTATGTGACTGGTTTTGCACATCAATTGAACAAGAAGATTCACAAGATCCTGGTCTATATTATTCGTGATGTTTTCCTTACTGCAATTGTCTCCTTTCATGTTTTTCATACTGTCCATTATTCTTTGATAAATAACAGAAAGCATAGATTAGGACATACTGTTGGAAGTACCCTAAATCTCACTGTAAATCTTTATCTTTATGTTTTCCTCCGATTGTGTATTTTAAGGATAATTCTATAGACTATAACTAGTCAAGAAATTTTGGTGAGCCCATGTCTTGTTGAGTAAAAATTGAAACATTTTCCTTGAAATATATTTTCATTTCATGCTAAGTAAAGATTGAACTAGTGATGTCTATGGTTAGCCTTGTCCTCTAGTTTCTTCTCCAACAGTTTGTCTTGAAAGTTTCCCTGTGAGTTGGTGTCAAAAGCAGAGAAGGTTAAAAGTCTTTCTCTGATCTTAGGCCTTGATCTGTGTTTAATCTTAAATTCTTTCTACTGTCTGAAGGCAGTTATGAGGACTGATGGATTTTTTTCCTAGAGTATGCTGAAATTAGGTTAGGTTAAAAGTCCTTCCTTGATCTTAAGCTACCCTTGGTATCTTCATTGAGAGTTTCCTTTGTGAGTATGTCAAAAGAAGGATAGGTTAAAAGTCCTTACCTGATCTTAGGCTACACTTTGGTTTCTTTCTTTCACCCCACTTCTTAATGTTCCATCCCACCATCTATCTAAAAATATCCTTTGGTATAGATGACTTGCCCCTTGGAAACCCTTGGATAGTTTTTATGCGAGTAAACCCTTTTATGACTCCATAGCCCAATGGATTGGCACTTCTCTTCACCTATTTTCCGATGCTGAAACATCCTACTACTTTGTTCCTTATTCGCTTCACATAACCTTCTCAGTTAATGATCTCCAACCAAACAAACAAACCAAAAACCATTGTGCTTCATACCTAGCCTAATACCTTAAACTGACCTTAAAGATATATCATTCTTTACATATATAGAGAGATCCCTCTCTGGATCTAGGAGGGATAGATCCTGAGATCCCAAAGTGGTTTGATGTTGTCTTGTCATTTGGTATTTCCAAATCTGCCAAATCACAGGAACCATAAGATAATGGCGACTCCGCTGGGGACAAGACCAATTAGCCTCGATTTGGTATAATTGCTGATGGTGGAAAAAAACCATCATTAAAATATTGAAAATCCTCCACCTGGCGACTCCAAAATTCCTAATAGACCTAAAGACTCCACTGGAGGAAGAACCTGAAATATGACCAGACATTCTAGAAGGATAGAATATTCAGGCCTGATCTGGTTTCAAGAACTCATCGTTTTTATCTACAACTATGTTCTATCCTACTTTAAGCCTGATCAAGTGTATAAAGATGAGATCCACATTGATTATGGGAAAGATCTCAAGCCTCATTTTTCAGACCATGAGCAGACCTATACACATGTGAAAAACCTAGTGAAACAAGAGCCTCATGCTGTATCTCTTACCCCTAATGAAACTTCAAGCAGTCATAGGTCTCTTGTTGCACTACCTACACCCACAAAGGTCATAGAAAGATAAAAGCCTCTAGTTTTTCCTCTTATCTTCCAACCCCTTCCTCCAGGACTTACAAATAAGCTGCCCCTTTTTTATGGAGAAAATACAAAGATCACTGCTGAGCAACACATTCAAAATCTTGAGGACTTACTTGAATTATTTGAAATAGAAGAATATGATGTGCATATTATAATGTTTGCCTTATCATTACAAGGAAAGGTTAAGAGTTGGTTTAAAGACCTTCCAACTGCAAGCATTATCAATTTTCATCAATTTGCTCCAGTCTTCCTTGATAAATGGGTAGTCCTGGGAAATTTTTTCCTCATCCTAGAAGAATACCAAAACTTGAAAAGACAACCAGGGGAGACAGTACAAGACTTTTTAGCCAGGTTCAATAAGGTATACAATGCAATGCCTACTAAGATAAAACCACCCTTGGGATCGGCCCTATTGCACTATCCGAGTTCTTTTGACCCTGAGGTGGAATTCCATATAAGAGAAAGACAACGTTCAAGCCTAGAAGAAATGAAGAACGTAGAAATTACTGTCGAACACAACATATGGTGTAGGGAGGAAAAATTGAAGGCAATAAAGAAGGACCAAGCAGAGTAAAGAAGGTTGATCTCTATAGAAACCAAGCTAGAAATATTGATAGAGACAGCCAACATCTTGATAAACATAAAGGAGGAAGAATATGAGGTTAACACTATAAATCCTTATTTGAAAATACCCACACCTTGTCCTTAGGAAAAAAAACCGGATCACTGCAAGACATAAGAAACATGCTAAGCATGTATGATAAACAAGATTTTAAATCAGAAAATGAACTTGCGGATTATTTTGAAGAAAGACTTGCTGAGAATCCAGTAGGTTTGATTGGTAACATTGCTTATAATTATGATTTTTCTAGTTTTTATCTATCT
Organism: Pinus albicaulis; assembly: GCA_034641835.2. NCBI lineage: Eukaryota > Viridiplantae > Streptophyta > Pinopsida > Pinales > Pinaceae > Pinus > Pinus albicaulis. Next base: position 218,586,615 of record CM076574.1, read on the forward strand.
GATGATGATTTTTTCCAAATAGAAGCTAATCATGTAGGACCATCATTAGTAGATTTATGGGAGGAAGATCATGTCCATCAATTTCAAGAAAGTAATGAGCCAATGCAGGCTATCTATAATACTGATGAAGAAAGTTATGAAAGCCTGATAGCAAAAGAAGATTCATTGAATTTTTGCTCTGCTATGTATCAGATCATGAGTAATAATTTCCATGAGGGTGGAAGTCAACAGTATTTTAGCTCAGAGGGTGAGGAAGAACGCAATGAAGAAACTCTTGAGCAAGTTGAATATCCTGAACCTTCTCCTGAAAGGGTTGAGTTAATCAAAGTGGCCCCTGCTCAAGAATATGTTAATATTTTCACAAAGCTCAGTCCACTGAATCAAAATGCCCCGGGACTACAAGAGGACAGCACCACCAAATATGATGAGTCCTCTAGTTCAGATTACAATGAAGATGAGGGAGATTTTCTTTCTCAAAGGAATCTTTTTCTTGATCCAGTGGAAGAAGAATCAATCTTGGTTGAAAATTACCTGCCATATACTCCCAACTAGGAAAAGGATGATTGTGCTTTTAAGAACCACACTAAAGATGCAGTGATCAAAGCTGTCAAGAATGCAGATAGCCTACCAGTCATGGAAGGCCTAAAGGAAGAAATTTTATATCATGTTTTTGCTGATCCTATGGCAGAATATATGGATACCCTGATTAGCTCAAGTTCTCAAGCAATGACCCTGTGCAAGAGCCAGATACATCAGGAGTGGTCACCACTGGTGGTGTCCTTGGTTTTGATGACCCACATTCAAAGTACCCTATGTTATCTCTGACAAGCAGTCAAATTTTCTATCCATTTTTGTTACTACTTAACTAGCTGCATTGGCACTATTGTATCACATAGAGCATCAAATATTCTCAAGTTAGAATAGGGTAGGTAGGAATCTCAATAAGCTCAGCTTGTGAGCATTTATTTAGTTGTTGATTTTTTCTTTGAAGAAAATTCAAAAAATACAAAAAATAGAAAGAGAAGGGTTCAGACAAGCTCAAAACTTGAACCAGCAAAGAAAAGAAGAAGAAAAAGCTCTAACAAGATCAAAACCAGAGCTGAAATGAAGAAATAAAGGTGACTCTAAAAAGCTCAAAATCTGAGTCACGAGAAGAAGGAAGGATGCTGGTGATTTTTAGATCTAAAGCCTTCAATTTTTTTTTTTCAATTTATGCAAAGTTCATTCCATGTGCAGCTTGTCCTTATGCCATGGACCCACAACAAATCAGATAGTCTAATCCTAGTTTGTCTGTATTTAAATTTCTGTTTTAGAATGTAGAGAATGAAAATTTGTCAGACAATTTAATCCTGGCAGATATTAGTTTAGGTAAAGAAGCTATGAGTCCAACTGTTTAATCTGGTCTCATGGAGAAATAAGGGTAGCAGTAGATAGGTTTATTTTCCGGTTTGCAAAATAATGATGATGTGAAAGGCTTGCAAGTCTAAGTGCACCTTGAAGAAAAAATGTTAGGATAGTAGGATGGGTAGGTAGTTGTTTGGGAAAATGTTTTCTACTGGCATAATATCCATCATGTTTGTAGCAGTTGATCAAAGAAGAAAAATATGGTCAAGTACCAGGCATCTGGCCTACTTCCAAAGATCATATCTGAGATTCTTGGCACCTTCAAGAATATGCCATCCCCGTGTGGAGCCATTGTTAGCCACCTATAAAAAATTTTCAAAGAAAACAGGTGGCTAAATATGTTTCTGAGTCTTCAAGAGAAACATTTCCCTTGTAAATATATCATTATTGAAGCCTCCATGTGTCTTCTATCCTTCAAAGAATATTCACTGCTATTTCTATTAATGAACCCTACTGTTTGTGAAAGAAGCTGTTCTAAAAAAGGCCACCATTTTCCATCATTTCACTCCTCTTTCATTCCCACAAAATCCCCATTTGTCACCCTTATTCCCTTCACAAAAAAATTCCTCTAAAGACCTTCATTTCAACCTCCATCTCATCCTAAACCCCTTTTGAACGTTATATTTCCCTTTATTTGGTTTTAAAAATCCCTCATTCCATCTATCGGAACCTCCAAGTTCCTCAAAATGCCCTTCAAAAATCCTAAAAAACCCATTTTTTACATTAATGCCTTAAGCCCCTTTCGGCCTTAGCCCTAGCCCATGTTCTCCATATAACCCACGCTACGACCAAGTGGTAAGGCCTTATCGAAATCGCAAAAAAATCATTCCCTTTTTTCTTTTTCCCCGAATCCCCGATGCGATGAGCCCCTCTCCTCCGATCTTTCGATCTAATCTCGACCGTCGAATCCACAAGAACTGATGGCTGAGATTCAATTGGGCTTCGCTCATGAGCCCATCACCCAGGCTCGCCGATTTGATCTAGACTGTTGAATCCAAAAGAACCAACGGCCAGGATCTCATCGCGCTCCGCCCATAGCCTTCTGTCATCACCTTGCCAATTTAATCCTGACCGTTGATCTCTTTCGATCCTACGACCAACGTTTAATCGCATATCGAAAACACAGTTTCCCCTTTTTTCTTTTCCTGCAATGGCCCGATTCCTTGATTTGATCCTGACCGTCGAATACACAAGAATCGACGACCAATATTTCATCGCACTTCACATTTTTCTTTCTCCCTTTCACTGTTCCACTGATCATCGATTAGATCTCCGCCGTCCATTCCTACAGATGTAACGGCTCCCATCTTTTGGCTCATTCACTTACCCTATTTTCCTCTTCATCAAAAAATCCACTTTCCCTTTTAATCTCAACCGTCCGATCCGCAAATCTAACGGTCCTAACTCAACCCCACCATATTTTCCGCCCGCACACATTGCCACCCATCGCATGTGATCCGCACCATTTGTTCTGCAGCCTCCAATCTGATGGTTGCCGATGCGTTTCACATAATTTTTGCGCCCGAGAGTTAACGCCGAAAAATTAGGCAAAATGGGCAGTATTTGGAGGGACGTGTGTCAAAAGGTGTATGGAATCGCATTTTATTTGTGGATACTGCCTCCCTCCCTTTTTGTGCGCGAAAACCACTTCCGGTTTTCTGCCATACCGCCTACCCTCCATAACGTTGCCTTTCGCATTTTTTCCCAGTCATCGATCTCTGAGATCAGACGGTTATGATTTAATTTTGTCCCCATCCATTCTCCATTCATCCGATCTTCCAAATGACTCCATCGAAAGATCCCCACCATTGATTGTTCTAATCTAACGACCCACGTTATATCGTGATACCGTTTCATTGTTACTCATCTATTCTCCCAAACGCTCCATCGTGCGATCTCCACCATAGATCATCCTGATCTAACGGTCCCAGTTTATCCTTGCGCCCAAACCTCCAAAACACCTGGTTATCTACTTTTCCATGGTTTTTCTTCCATTTTTCAGTTGCATACACTCTTCTCCTCACTGCGCCACCATCCCCACGAGCCTTCGAAGTAGCCATCCTCACTCCCTTAGGTTTTTATAATGTGTTTATCATGTTTTGCAGGGTTTACAGGTGGTGAATTCATTCTGTCTCCACAGTCACGATCAGGGTGATATAGAGCATAGAAATCCAACCCCAGAGCCAAATATAGCAAAGGAAGACATCCCTGTGAGGGTTTAAAACATGTTTTATTGAAGTTCGGGTTGTTAAACCCTGACATAAGCCCTCCAGTGCCTCTGTAGCCTGTATATTCACAAACACAGGTCAGAAGAAGAAAAAAAGAGTATCAGAAGAAGAATTAAAGGATTAATTCCTAATGTTAAAGATTTAATGCCTATAATCCAATGTTTAAAATGATAAGGGACACAGATGAAGACCCGAAGATGATCAAGGAGGCTTAATGAAGCCTAAAGAACACATCAAGCCATATCAGTGATTTAATATTAGTAAAATGTTTTTTTTCCTAAGAAGGACAAATTCCCACAACATTCTCTATGCCTCATTGAGCCCATAACAGTTATTATTCTGACAGAAAGCTCCTGGAATTGTCAGTGTATTGGTTATGAAGTATGGAAGACCTGAAAGAAAAAATCTTCTCCTTAATTGTCACAGAAGATAAAACATAGTACTACAGCCAGAAAATTACTTCAAGGAACATACCCTTGGATTTATTATCAATCTGTCGAAGACTTCTAAACCAGCCTAAAGGGTACCAAACAGTTAATGTAGAGCCATTAAGCAGAGTGGGCATTCAAACACTTCCTCCCCTCTGCCTTAATGAATCATTTAAGTTCATATATACTACTCCACCTCCTCATTCACCTATAAGTATTCATTGAAAATTTATTGTAAAGGTTGGGATTTGACTGACTGTTTGAACTATTATTGAGGGAATTAGCCGAGTAGTTTGTAATATAGTAGGCTGGGAAGAGAAGTTTGGACTATAAAAAGCCACTGGGCTCAAAGTATGCGACTGGTTTTGCACATCAATTGAACAAGAAGATTCACATGATCCTGGTCTATATTATTGGTGATTTTTTCCTTACTGTAATTGTATCCTTTCATGTTTTTTCATACTGTACATTATTCTATAATAAAGAACAACAAGTATAGATCAGGACATACTATTGGAAGTATCCTAAATCTCACTGTAAATCTTTATCTTTATGTTTTCCTCCAATTGTGTATTTTAAGGATAATTCTATAGAGTATAACCAGTCAAGAAATGTTGGTGAGCCCATTTCTTGATGATTACAACTTGAAACATTGTCCTTGAAAGATATTTTCATTTCATGCTAAGTAAATATTGAACTAGGGAAGTCTATGGTTAGCCTTGTCCTCTAGTTTCTTCTCCAACAGTTTGTCTTGAAAGTTTCCCTGTGAGTTAGTGTCAAAAGCAGAGAAGGTTAAAAGTCTTTCTCTGATCTTAGGCCTTGCTCTGTGTTTAATCTTAAATGTTTTCTACTGTCTGAAGGTGGTTATGAGGACTGTTGAATTATTTTCCTAAAGAGTATGCTGAAAGCAAGTTAGGTTAAAAGTCCTTCCTTGATCTTAATCTACCCTTGGTGTCTTCATTGAGAGTTTCCTTTGTGAGTATGTCAAAAGTAGGATAGGTTAAAAGTCCTTACCTGATCTTAGGATGCACTTTGGTTTCTTTCTTTCACCCCACTTCTTAATGTTCCATCCCACCATCTATCTAAAAATATCCTTTGGTATAGATGACTTGCCCTATAGAAACCCTTGGATAGTTGTTATGCGAGTAAACCCTTTTATGACTCCATAGCCCAATGGATTGGCACTTCTCTTCACCTATTTTCCCATGCTGAAACATCCTGCTACTTTGTTCCTTCTTCACTTCACATAACCTTCTCAGTTAATGATCTCCAACCAAACAAACAAACCAAAAACCATTGTGCTTCATACCTAGCCTAATACCATAAACTGACCTTAAATATATATCATTCTTTACATATATAGAGAGATCCCTCTCTGGATTCAGGAGGGCTAGATCCTGAGATCCCAAAGTGGTTTGACGTTGTCTTGTCATTTGGTATTTCCAAATCTACCAATTCACAGGAACCAAAACACTTGGGATTCACCTATAGGGTCGCTGCTTCATGGGGAACGCATCCAGTTTGAGAATGATATGCATGACCCCTAAGTCCCCCGTGATCCCCTTTAGATACGAAATCTTTGCTGGGAAAAATTCTTGGTATTCTGTGATTAATTCAGCCATTTTTCCTACTATATCCTCATCCCAATAGTCCCCAATCTTAGCTAACTTAGGGTGCTCTTCCGTCCCAATATTGACTTCTCGCAGAGTGAGAGGCTTAGTGACATCCACCTCTTGCAGTGGATTTCATCCAACGGTGTGCTCCCCTTCTAATTCCGGGATAGAGACAGACCATGGGTCATATTCACCTTCTTCCCTTTCCAAGCTGCAGCAGTTGACAATATCCTGCATCTGTGTTTCCCACGTCGGCTCCCCAAATATTGCAGAATAAATAGACTTGCCAAACATAAATGTATCGATATCCTGGACAACTTCGTCAAGTGCCTCTGAACCCCCTATCAGTCCGAATGTTCTTGTGAAGTCATCCTTCAGAGTTTCCCATTATTGGGTGTCTTCATGGAGTTTTGCATCCAGGTACCATGCAGTAGGGATTGGACCCAGCGTACAAATGAACAAGTGGATCCATTCTTTTGTAGTTCGGGTGCCCCACGTCTTTATCCATGCAACCAAGTGCTCATGTGGATCCCATGGGCCGAGGAATGTCTTGACCCGTATCTCTGCTAGAGGTTCAAATTGTAGGAGCATCATGTCTCGAAAGCCCTCCCAGTCCTGGAACGCCCCCTTATGCATATCCCACCATCGTGTAGGTGTTGTATGCATAGCTAGATTAAGGGCCCATAACCTTTGTTATTTGGGAACCTCGGCTTCGAATATTTACAAAAATTCCTTAATATTACCAGAGCCATCGAAATAGGGTAGGTCTCTTACCTCTGAGGAAATGCAATGGAAGTCCTTTGAGACCCGAAGACATCATAGCGCAGAGACATCATGTAACTGATTTTTCCAGTTCTCCATCTCCCCGTCGGAGTTAGAAAAGCATTCACTATCCTTTTCCCAACAGAGTACACAATCTACCGTGGGGTTGATCCAATATTCATCTCGCGCAGTAAACTTATAAATGTGATCTACATCTTCTTCACCGTGCACCGTCTCGGTATATCATTTGTCTTCTGTGGGATCTAACGGTACTATCACCCTTGTATCGTTATTTTCAAACACCATGCTTCTCTTCTTCAAATTAATGATTCCTCCCATATCTATGGCCCATTCTAACCCTAGGAGCGTAGGGTAGGGGACCGAATCTTCTACAATATGAATTAATTCAAAATCAGCCCAGACCTTAACTCCTGTGATATCTACCACGATCTTCGACAGTCTCCCCAAGGGTATGAACTTATGTTGATTGGCCATACACAACTGGATAGTGGACCACTCCAGCTTAGGTTCTCCCATTCATTGCCATGTTTTCTTTGGTAGTACATTCGCATCTGATCCCAGGTCCAAAATAACCTGATCCATTTCATAGTCACCGATCTGTGCTATCAACCGCATCTCCCTCCTGGTGCATTTCTTATATCTATATAGTTTGTGAAAATCCTTGATCTCCGGGGGTAGGTTGGGTCATGTTGCGCAGCTATCTATTAATGCCTAAAGATTCTCCATAGCCTTTGGGTTGTGTAGCAGCTTCATACATGCCTGCAAGAAGGGTTTGACCTCCTCATCTGCCTTGAGGTTTGCAGGTGCCTGAGAAGTAGATGCCTCTGCCTTAGCAAAGTCTTTGTGAGCTACGACAAATGTTTCCTTTTCCTTTTTTAGGTCTAAACCTTCTTGTTTTACAACTTCTTGTTGGATCAAAGGTTCAGTCGTAACCTTCTCCCCAGGTCCTCTGGTGGCCATTCCACTGCGTGTTACGACATTCATGCTTGGAGCTTTGTCTCACAGTTCAGCCTTAACCCTCTACACATTTTGGGTAGGTGTTGACTGCTTCTCTTTCATATTTGCTATCAATATTTGACAGTATTCAATTGCATGGTCTAGTTGTTTGCAATATCAACAGGACTGCCTTGTAGGGTTCAGACAATCCCTTGGAAAGTGCCTAACTTCTCCACAGTTATAACAGATTATTTGGCCTCATCCCCGACCTGCGCTTGCACCTCACCCCCCTCCCCTGCCCCTAGCCGGGGAGCCACCTATGCCTGCAGGAGATCTTGGCAACGCAGGGTCTGATTGTACTCTATATGATTTTCTTCGATCAATCATCAAATCATATTTCCAGCAGTTCTGTTCATCATATCCTACCAACCTACAGAACCTACACCATTGTTGCCTTACCTCTGCGACATACACATCAAGGCAGGGATAGTGGTTTGTATCATGTGACCCTGCAATGCGACAATCATCACACCATAGTGCTGGCCCACTTGATCCTATATTTTCCCTAGGGTGGAATGGGCTAGGTCCCTCGACCTGCATGTAGTCTACTAATAGAGAACAATTAACCTTGGCGTGACCATTCACCCTGCATCGTATGCACCATATTTTAGGGCTAGCCTCTATTCCTCGATCCTTTCGCAGGTTCCGGATCTCCATGTGCATCGCCTCTAGTTATCCTTGGATATGTTAGATGCCCATCTGGGTCTCATCTCTAGGCGCAAATTCTAACTTCATAGCAACCTCCAAGGCTTTTTCCTACGATTCGAAATTTTGGTGACCCATAGGTACGTGTAGGTGAGGCAAAAACATGGCGATGAACCATTATACGTGTTTTCTGTCATCGTACTGAAATCCTCCTTCTCTGATTACTTTTTTTAATCATTGATCATCTTCCCAGATAGACTCAGATGGACCCTATTTGAAATCTTTTAGGTCGTTCACTATCTGGGAGTAGGACTTAGGCTTCTTGAACTGTTGCTTCAAGGAATTCTTAATGTCCTCAATGCTCACATTCGCATGCTGGTTGAGGTATCCCATGTTCCAGTCTAGGGCCCTTCCTTCAAAAGCAAGAGACAGCTGCGCTCTTTTCATAGCATCGCTCGCTACATTTTGTGCAGTCCATACAGACCCTGCAACAAACCAGAATCGATCCATATCTTTGTCCCCCACACCCTTGAGGGTGGGTAACTTCATGTGTGAAGCCATATCGTCTTCCAGTGTTGGCGAAGGTGAGTTCTTGGCCTTTCAAGGATTCGAAGATGGTGTTGAGGGGGGGCTATGCACAACAAAATTAGTCACTGGACTGTACAAAGATCGACCTCCCTCTTGATTAGTTCTGTAGTACTTGCCACTGCGCATTGTACCCTCACTTTTATCGGAGCTCATTCACTCGGTATGGCTACATAGGATACTTTTCTTGCACAATAAGATCTTAATTAATAACGGAAAATTTTTTAGAAACTTACCCCAGAAACCCTTGAAGAAACTCCACTTCGCTTCTGAGTAGGAGACCAATTGATCAATTTCAAATTCAGTCACAAATCCTCCTATCACACTATCCACCCAATGATCTACCATGAGATTAATGGTATTATCAGTCTTTTCCAACTTCCAGATTAGTTCTAGGGCCCACTACATGACCCGTTCGTCTTTCCAATAGTTCTAAAAATCGACCAGCCTTGCGAGACACTCCTGTAGCTCGATTGCAAAAGTTACGAAGAAAATCTCGTATATTTCCAAGAAAATATACTTATTTTTCCACTCCTCCGCAATTAAGTTCGTACTGCGATTTTTTTTTACAACGAATTACTGAAATTGATTTTCAAACCACTCGCCGATTTATTTATTTTCAGGCTTCCAATATGGCCTTAGAATTACCAAATTTCTTCGTCAAAATGCTCCCGATCTCGGCAACAAAACCATTTGTTGGCTCGAGGGGTCCTGACCCAGGTTCAGAGGTGAAGGTTTTCCAAAAAACCCCTATACTACTAGACCTTTTGACAGTGACCCACTTACGCAGTTCAAACTCTCACCCAAAGCAATATGGGAGGGTGTTGGAACTAGGTTTCTGCACCCTAAGAGAGAGTAGGTAATAATGCAAGTCCGCAATTATCAGATCTGCACCGAAGGTTGATTCGCAGGGTTTGAGAATGTAACCAGACTATATTTCTTATCAAATGTTCTCTAGCAGGTTCGCATCCACGTGTGTATCGTCAATTACAACCATAAAACAACATAATCGCAGCCAATATTGTTAACACAGATAGTTCATGTTCATTAACAAAGATGCAATCAATACGTGCAACAACAGTCACACCATAGTAATATAATAGGTGCAGATACTTTCATATCACAGAGATAAAATAGATGAGTTCAAAGCTTAATCAGATAGTCTTAGTTTGCATCCATCATAACATAATAGATTCAGACAACAACATATGTTTCAACAGTACTTCACATATATTACTTATCAAAATCCTCTTACATTCCCCGAATACCACCTATGCACACAACCAGTAGGGTCCGCACACAACAGAACAGAGGATCTTCATGCACATAGCCAGCAGGAGTCCTAACCCAAACAACCCAGCCCGAGATCTAACAATTCATACTTCGCATCAATCTCTTCTCATCTTTTCCATATCGACTCAAAAAGGTTCAACTATTTATACTATTTTAGCCTACGCATCCAATGGTTCACAAACCGTGGTTTGTGGACTCTTGGTCTACCCTTGACCCCCTTACAATGAATTAGGGGCTTTTACCCACCCCAAAACCCCTGTGTTAGACTAAATATAATAAAAAATATACAAAATGGACCAAATTTGCAGCTTTGTAGGAGATCCTGTTCCAACACTTCTCATTGGCATCCGAACACACAACTGCTATAGTATTGATACAAAATAACATAATGGGACAAGAACAGACCATATATTTCTTTAGTAAGGCTCTAAGGTATGCACCTCTAAAATATGACATCATGGAGAAACAAGATTTTTCCTTAACCAAAGCCTTAAAATATTTTAGAGTTTATATCTTGCATTCATATGTAATTTCTTTTGTTCCTCGTACAGTTGTTAAGGACATACTAACTCAGGATCCTGATGGTAAAAGAGGTAAATGGATTTTTTTCATCGTAGAAAATGATTTGGAAATAAATCCCACCGAGCTAATCAAAGGGTAAGGACTAGCCAAACTGATGGCTGAAGAAAACTTTCAAGCATTGGACATAAACATGATACATTCCTTGGATGAACAAGAGGAGCTAGTGACTCCACCTATTGAAGAAGCATTTCTGAACTCACTCTATTATGCTGACATATTATATGTGATTTTTAATCTAAATTCTACTCCAATTTTGTCTAAAACAAAGGCTAGATTCTTGAAACAAAAGGCTGTAAATTTTTGCATCCTAGATAAAGCTTTATATTGGAAAAATTCTGTTGGTATCTTGGTTAAATGTTTACTTGAAGATGATGCAGATAGAATCATGCATGAGCTTCATGAAGGAGAGTGTGGAGGTCATATATATTTGAAAACTCCTGCCAAAAAAATCCTTAGAGTTGGTTTCTATTGGCCCACTCTTTTCCCTGATATCCACAAGCTAGTAGTGACTTGCCATAAATGCCAAATATTTGAGGGAAAGAGAAAAATATTGTCTTTGCCTTTACACCCTATCAGTGTTGAAACTCCTTTTCAACAGTGGGGTTTAGATTTCATTGGAGAAATCCACCCTACCTCCTCTGCCCAACACAAATGGATCCTCACTGCAATTGACTATTTCACAAAATGGATAGAAGCCATCCCTTCCAGGACTGCCACTGACTTGGTAATCATCAAATTCCTTGAAAATCACATCTTGTCCAGATTTGGTTGTCCAATAAATATCATCACTGATAATGTTGTTGGATTTAAATCCAAGACAATGGTAGAATTTTTCCACAAGTATCACATTACATTAGTGCATTCTACAGCTTATTACCGTCAAGGTAATGGTTTGGTTGAGTCCTCTAACAAAATTTTGGTAAACATCATCAAGAAGTTATTGGAAGAGAAAAAAAAGTCATGGCACAACAAATTAGTGAATGCACTATGAGCAAACATATTAACAAGAAAGAAATCAATTAACATATCTCCTTATTAGCTAGTCTATGGCATGGATGCAGTTTTTCCAACATCCTTGGGAGTCCCAGTGATGAAGCTCCTTCAAGAGGTACAATCAAAGGAGAATGATATACAAAGGAGGCTGAACCAAACCATTCAACTGCAACAATCAAGGGAAGAAGTATACAATAATATACAGGTAGTGCAAGAGAGCATCAAAAAGCTTTTTGATAAGAGGACCAAGGCAAATGATTTCCAGATTGGTGAAAAAGTGCTGAAGTGAGATTCAAGAAGAGAGGACAAAGGCAAGCATGGAAAATTTTAAAATCTTTGAAAGTACCATACATCATCCATTCAGTAAGAGGTAACAGTGCATTCTTTCTATAAGAAATTGATGGAGCAGATTTATTTGGAGGTCCTTCCAATGGCAAGATGCTCAAGCACTATTTTGTTGAAGTTCTTAGTTTAAAGCTTTGTTCATAGTACATAACATTTCTTGAATAAAATATCATAAAAATGAAACACAAAAACAAAGAAAAGAAGAAAACGAGGGCAGATGAAAAGAAGAGGTAAAGCCTCATACCAAAAAAGAATATGTCTGAAAGTGTGCAAATCCAAATGCTACTAATTTTGAGGAAAATAATGTCTTTTTCAGTCATACAACCTAACCATGATTGAAAATGTTTTAAATTTTTGCTGATAAGTTATAAAATGATGATTTTCCAAACTATTTAAACTTGGCTTATCAGTAGACTAGGTTAGGAAAAGATGCTGGTTCCCAAAGCTTAATTTGGAACGAAAGAGGAATGAGAGGGATGAGTGAAAAAATCCAAATTATGAGCCCTCAAGTTTCTAGTTTTACTTGTACAAAAATAAAATTTGTGTTCCACTTGTCCAAGATGCCACAGCTCATGACAAATCAAACTGCCTAACCTTGATTTGCTCATGTTTTAAATTTTATGTTGATAGTTTAGAGAATGAAAATATGTCAAACTTATTAACCTTGATAGGTAAGTAGATTAGATAGAGAATAATAGAGCTCATTAGTCAAATATGAGCTCTTGGAAGTTAGAAGTTAGAATTAGATAGTTTATGCTTTCAAAATAAAAATGATGTTCAGGTTTTGCCAATCCAAGTGCACCCAAATGAAGAAAAAATTCTAGGAAAGGTATGATGGGTAGCTAGAGTGGATATTGAAGCAATCATGGTTTTCAGGTTGTAATATCACAGCTTCAAAGAACAGGAGTAAATCAGCAAGCATGTGAGGCATCTCCTCTACAAAATCAGAGATATGAGGTTCTTGACACCTCCTAAAAGGAACTACCCTCCTCAAGTGGAGCCACTGTTAGTCATCAACATTTTTCACTATATTTGGATGACTAAAGGATTTTTATATATTTCTGAAAACAATATTCCTTGAATATCTTGAGTTTCATAAATCTCACTGCCTTCATTATCCTTATAAAAAATGTTAACACTGGAAAATCGTACAGCAGAAGATGACATTAATTAATGTCAAGCCAAAGGATTTACAGGACTAGAAGACATTACAAAATCCGGAAAGTAATTAAAATTCTCAAAGGTTTGAGGAAAATCAAATTTGAACTAGTCTTAAATGTTATTTTCATGCATTATCCTTTGAGTAGAGCGCCTTCTACACACCTTTTTTCCTGATATGTGTGCATTCCTGAGAGCGGCGAAATATCACTATATAGGACCACACAAAGTAAAGGACAAGTCACTCCTTACATTAAGCCACCTAAGGAAAACCACCAACACCTCATTAGACACTATGTGAGCATACAATGGAATAATTGGAGCACACAAAGGAATCATACCCCTCTCTTGGGTCACCATCCTCCATGTACCAAGAGAAGGAAGGAGGATTTGAAATCTCCTATATAAAGCCACCATGAGATGAATAATGGGTGATCACATTGTTATGATGGCCAAAATTTCCCAAGAAATACCAGCAGTGTGTGACCCAGAGCTGAAGACAAAGGGGACTTACTTGCTCGCCACAACAAGTTCAGTCCACATAGTAGAGAGAGAGGGAGACTGCACCGAGGCAAGCTTGGGATAAAAAAATCCTTGCATCGGGACCTAGAACCATTGTCTAGGGGCCCTTTGGAAAGAGGGTAAAGTATCACTCTTCTTACTACCAGTGCTCAATAATAGGGGCCTAGAGCCACCATTTGCATTATTTTGTCGTTTGACTCTTTCAGAGCTTATGTTTATTTATGTTTAGTTTTAGTTTATTTTTTAGATTACATTTGCATGCTTTTTCTTCTATATAGTATGCTCATTGACTCCACTTCTTTCTGCCTATTACCAATATTTTAACGGGGTAAACCACACCCCTTAAACTGGTGTGATTTCATACATACATGCACCAAACACACCACTATAGGATTTGCGACTCCGCTAACTTTTTATTACCAAGTTTATGTGGTTGTGCCTTCTTTTGCAGGAGACCTCTATCTATGTTGTGGAGTCGAGCTGGATTTCCCCTGATTTCTCTTGTATTCCCGAGTTCATCCCAAGTGACAGACTGAAGAAGAGAAACTCCTAAAAATTTTACTTGCAGGATTTTGCACGCGTTTTTTCCTCATAGACACACAGGGCATGCATTAAAAGCCGACCCACTTGTAGAGAGCACACTTGTTTCAACTTTTTGCACACAAATTACAGAATGAGAAATTTCTCCCTAGTTTCTATTTTTTCCTGCTTGTAAGGTGGTTGGCAACCCCTAACACACATGCCAACACTTGTTGTGGTACCCCGCAGCTTGTTAAAGCTCATTTTTAGCTACTTTTTGTAGGCTTAGTGTCAGTGTTACTTCAAGTTGATTTTTGCAAAGTTCACACATAGTTTAAGTAGGGGGCAAAAGTAACTTGCATTTCAAAAAAATTATGTTTTGCAAATTTTGGTACTTACACACCTAGATAACTAGCCCAAGTAAGTGGCCTAAGACCAGGCATGCATAGCTAGTTTTCTTTTTCTAGCATAAAAAATTGTAGTTTAGTTCAATTCTTGCACTAGGAATTTCGGGACTAGGATTGAATTGTTCATAGAAGAGAAAGTAATCTCTGCTACCTTTGCACCCTTTGGTGATCCTAGGTAAGCATATGAATGCTCCCTATTCACAATTTTCCATCTCCCTATAGTTAGTCACATAGATTAACTAGGAAAAACTGAAAGTGGCCCATTATCCGCACATGTTTTCCATTTGAGCTAGGAAAAATACAACATATTTTAAATAGGGTATTTTGTAAAGGATCATCGATATCCACACATTCAAACTATGTGCTTGTCAACTTTGCACTCACACACACTCACCCACTGAGTGAAGAAAAGAGACCTAGAACTAACTTAACCAAACTCACTAAATTCTCCCCATAGGGGCCACAAAAGAATTTATAGCTTAAGTTAGGATCAAGGGGGTAGGCATCCAATAATCCACCTTGATCATAATTCATATTGAAACATATAAGTTGTGAATTTAGGGAGCTTCAAATCCACCTATCAGCCCACGGCAAAGAAAACCTGAGCGTGGCATAAACCCGTTTCGGAGGGGGTTAGGCTTAGGCGTAGTGCGTGCGATATCAGTTGGGGCTACCTGACCTAGCTGATACTCAGTATTGTTATCTGACTACCAAGAACCCCAAGAATATAACGCTTACATGGGACGGTGGTTCTTAGTGGCCAGAAACTAGGGCAACCTTTACCCTAAAGGTGATGGTGCAGGCAAGCGTGAGACCCTCTACCCTTACCTTGGTCGATTCTCTTCGGCTGACTGGGGGCGTCGCCAGCTCTTACGGGACGTTGTGCCAGCACTTGCAAGAAATATTCTCAAGGCCCAGTTACTTTTGAGTGTATGAGGATGCATAGGTCTTCTAGGATTTTGAGTATCATACGCAAACGAAAAAAAACCACTTTTTTGATTGCTTGATCACATAGATTAATTTAAAGGGAAATTTATTTTATTTTTCACTTTGTTTTATGTATGTGACAAGAATTTTGTTTTTATCACATACTCTATCCTCTTAAATTTTTCCAAAACCAAACCTAGGTGACACCTGACAGGTCCCAATGGAACCTCATTGATCCAGCCATATTTTGGACCTCCCCCATTACCGGGAGGGGTTCTAGGTCTTTCGCCATTCAAGCGTCAAAGACAGAATGCTGCCATCATTATTGGTTTGTCCTTTATTGAGGCAACCATAGTTGGGAACCCTAGTCAGTCTCCCAACACCACACCACATACCACTCCTCCCACAACCCCTAGGGGGTAGAGGAGTGCATCCCATACGGGAAGCTAGCTGAATACACAGCAAGGTACATCGTAGACTAAGCCTCATTCTAAAAATAACTTTGTGTCTTCACACATTGCAATGGCTTCAACCTCTCAGTCACATTTCTTAGCTTCATTGAATATTCCCAATTTAACCAAGCTAACAAATGACCCCGTCGCACATGATCCTACATGGACTATAATTCCCACGAAGCTCCCTTCAAATATACCAAAGTTCGAAGGCAAGCAAGTGAAATACCCAGGTAATCATGTCATGACCTTTCACCTATGGATCTTATCAAACAGTATCAATGAAGACACTATTTGATTGATATTATTTTAGCACAATCTTACAGGAGTATCCGCAAAGTGGTACATGGAGTAATCCTCAACTTCACATGGAACCTTTAGTGCTCTCACTACTGCATTCCTAACATAATTTTAGTTACCCATTCACCATGATTCCAAAATGGAATTAGTGACTCATTTTATGCAAATCCCTGCTATCCACATCTCAAACCATCTCCATGAATGGAGGCGGCATCGCAGTTTATGTAAAGCTAAGCTCGACGACTAGGTGCTCTTAGATTTGTTCTTGAAAACTCCCATGGTAGAGATTTCAAAGGATGTGGAGCAGCAGAATCCCACATCTGAAGAGGATGCAATCAACAAAGCCTAGAAGCTTGAGCTGATTTACACGCAGTCAGGATACATTTACAAAATCCTGCCTAACACCCCCGTGCCTGCAAAATTATCAAGAATTTCCAGCCATGTAAAATTCTTCAGATGGGCTAATTGGGTCAATGACCCAAGTTTACCTAGGCAACAACAGTCAAAACCCTGGTTACACATACATTTCTACCCAGAACATGCCTCAACCCAGTTTTCAAAGTCATCATATGCCTCAGCAAAATTTTACTAATAGGGCGCCAATGTATCACCAGGGAGGACCTTACCCTCTAGCTCAGGGGAATCAATACACAAAAAGAAAAATTGACTGAATAAATCCCCTCCAATAGTTAGGTGCAAACTTGGGACCGCACTACGCTCAGTCCCCAGCACATGACCCACCTATGCAAAATAATGCACAGGTGAAATTTGTGCAGCCATCCCAAAACCAACCACACCAATATAATTAGGATAAATAACATCCTAACGTGGTAAATAAAAAATTTAAAAACAAGCCAAAAGGGAACCCTGGACAGGGGGGCAGCAACCAACAGTTCCCACCGCAATCAGAACCAGGATCCAAGAAATGTCCAATAGCAGAGAAAAATGCCACCTCTTGGAACTAACCATTCATGTTAGATATGTGGTGAGTACGGTCACTATACTCACCAATGTACCGATCTCCCTGAGCTGAAGAAGCTCCAGAGTAACCGAGGATAAGGAGGATCTTCCCAGCAACCACCAAGGTAGGATTAGCACTCACCAGCAAAATACAGATGATTCCAAGAAAAGCAGCCATGAAATCTACATGAATGAAGAAGATATTCTTTTCCAAACATGGAACCTCAATTACAACACCCCACTTGACACCAATACGTCGGGGGAAAGTACCAGTGCATCGAATGCACCTTTGACCATTTCAAAGATGCCTATAGAACCATTGCCAAAGATAGCAAAGGAGCCTAATAGGTGAGAAGGAAACTACTCCAAAATGGCCCATAATTATAGTATCATGGATGATTTAGCTCAATCTCCCGCTGTTATGTCAGCTCTGGAAGTACTACAGTCATGCCCAAAACAATGGAAAGCCCTACTTTTCGCGTTAGGCACTATCGATCCTGACAATACACACCTGATGGCTTTTGACTTAGATAAAGCCACCCCTCAGCTTCCTTCCATGGTCACCTTCCAGATACTAGTGTTGGTGCAAAATATCACTATCCACCGATGTGTCATAAATGAGAGTGCATCCACATGCATCATGTCCAAAAATGTTTGGCAGAAGTTAGGTTCTCCTGAACTAAAACCCTCAATCATCACGCTTCGAGCATACGAAGATCAACCCTCGACTCCCATCGGCCTCTACCAAAATTTCCCGGTATGTTGAGCCAAAAATATGGTCCACATAGACATCAAAGTCTTGGACACTCACTTGGATTACAATATACTCCTTGGGAAGAGTTATATGTACGCCATGTCTGCCATAGCCTCCTCCATATTCCACATTATGATGTTCCCCCACGAGGACCACATCATTACTGTAGACTAGAAAATGCACAGTGAGAAGCATCTCGTAACAAGCACTGATTTAATCCTACCCTATGTAGGTACATCCACATATGCACTTTCAGAATATGGCCCTGGCCAATTCAAACCGTTATCCGTTCTAGGGTCATTCCTAGGATATCCTCACATTATCCCTGAGTCATTACTAGATGTCATAGGGGCTCCGGTGTGCATGATGTCCACATCAAGCACTGAAGCTAGTTAAGACATGGACACAAGCATCGCCGACATTTAGGCATCAACCAAGGTAGCTTCCCTAGCCTCTGCTGCCTCGCAAACCCCTTTCCTCTAACCCCTAGCTGGCTTTGTCTCCCATCAGGTTTTGGGAACATTGGTGTTACCCAACATACTGTTGGCATGCAAAGTTTGGTACCTCATTCCCCCTTCTAGAACAGGAGCCACCCACGTTACTACAATAGGATTGAAGCCCCTCAATCCCAAGGAGCCCCCACCTGTCCAAGAAATAGTTGAGACCACCCCTGCAAAGGAAGTCCCCATTGCAAAATCAGCGATCACAGCTAGGAAAACCAAGAAGAGAGGAAAGAAGATGGTAATCCACACCATACAATGGGAATCACCAGTTTGCACCATATGTGACATAATAGGTCACCCTACCCATATCTGGCTGGAGCTGGATGGATTAACACCACTCGTAGGCTCTGAAACAGACATCGCAACACCGCATTCCTGTAAAAAAGAACCTACCACCAAAGGTAAAGGAAAAGCATTGCGCACTAATAACGCATGTGCTATCTGCAAAATCTATGGGCACTATGCCTATAATTTCCCAGAGATCTCGTCATATAGGGACGCCTTACATGCCATCGAGTGGTCCTATAAAGAGGATCCCCCCACCCAATCTGTCGGGGATGAACCTTATATCATCCTGTACCTGCAAGAGGAGCAACAATCACCATAAGGACAACCATTTGTCCCTCCTCCCCCCAAGCCACCATACACCAGCCAAGGACAGGGAAACCTGGTTGCCTCATCCTCTTGAGAAATCAAGCGCATTGATTGCTGCAGATGGCTTAGTCAGGTCTTTTACCTAAGGTCACCTAGGAAACATTAATCTGTATTCGGGGAGATCCTAGACAGGGGGTAGTAACTGGCAACGCCCCCCATAATCTCAGTATAGGGGCAACCCCAACTGAAATCAAAATTAGGATTCAAGTAACTACTCCATGATGAACAAAAGTGATGCCACACATTTGCATTCCAGAAAAATAAATTTTCAGCGTTGGCAGGTATGCCCTCTCTCATCTTCCTTTTTAAATCTCATTACTTTCAGTAATATTTGATAAAGAAGATGCTTTCACTTGAGGTAGTTATTTTTGCAGGAAAAGCTCGCAAACCATTCACAGCAACATTTATTGAAAGTTCTAGAGTAGGTATCATTCTATGACCCAAGTGGATATTGGTGGCCACCCGCCTATTCCACTTGGGGCCCCACCATTGTCTCTTTCAGTTTTTTTCACAACTTACTATTTGTAGCATTGTTTTGGGTCTTGAAATTTCGGAGCCATTTTGAGGCCCCAAATAGAGATAGTATGCTGAAGTTACGTCCCCAGGAAGTTGAAACACCAATTTACCCAAACGGGGCCCATAGTTTTGGCGCTTCATCTCCTAGGGTTAGGTTTTTGGATGTTTATAATTATCCATTGTTTCTCCATAGTAAATAGGCCCTCGAGCATCATTGTAACACATTTCAGAGGTCTGTAGTTGCCACATCTCTTCTCAAATATTTTCTACCAGCACCCTAGCTATTTTATTTCCATCATGTTTGTAAGCACATTTTTGTGATTTGATATTAATGAAATGAAGCCTTATTTCTGTTGTATTTCTATGTTTATGGTTATTTTGTATTCTATTGTGTTCCTGCATAAATTTGGATCAGTGGTATCAGAGCGGTCTGCTTTTTCTCAATCCTTCTTTGCATGTCCCCAACGAGGTCAGGGTATAAGGAGTTAGCGCTCGATCTGGTCGAACCTTTGCATGATTAGCCTCAAAAACCCCAACGGATGCCCATGGGGTACGAAAAGAAAGATGAGAGAGCAGGAGATCCTATCAAAATATTGCTCGAGGAGGCCCTCGAAAAACAAAGGAACGCGATGATGGATAACTTTGCCCAAATCCTTCAACGACTGCCCACCGGTAGTGCATCTGCATCCAATAGCCATTCTGGAGGTGCGACTCCCTTTAAGGTACAAGAAAAATTTGACATTCCCATATTTGAGGGTCAAATAGATGTAAATGCCATAGATAGATGGTTGAATCTATTAGAAGGATATTTCTCGGTTCATGACTTTTCCGACTGGGAGAAGATTATTTTTGCACTCCTCAAAGTTACCCCCCATGTCAAGGACTGGTGGGGAACCTACTGTGAGAAAAAGGATGAGATAGAACCCTCTATGTTCTCAACTGTACCCACTTGGAATTATTTCCGAAATGCCATCAAGGAACAATAATATCCCATGGGGAGCTATGAGGACAAGTACATACAATGGACCACGCTGCAGCAACAAAGGGATCAAGATGTGCATGAGCTAACGAATCTGTTCCATACCCTACGCACAAATTTGGGTATCAAATATTCAGAGAAACATTTCGTACTAAGTATCGTGGTTGTCTGCACAGATACATTCAAGAGGAAATGGAGTTCCTCGACATCTCCTCGCTCGGAACGACATACCAGTATGTTGCCAAGATTGAGCAGAAATTAAAACAGAAGAGGCGAGACTTTGGATATGCGAATCAAAAGCAAGGGAAAGGTTCCCATAAACCATAGAAAAAAGGACAAAGCCAAGGCATGGTGGCCCAAGACAACCTGCCAAAGACATAAGAAAAGAACAACACCACAAAGCCAAAGAAGGACATGGGAAAGTGGTGTGAGTTCCATAAGAGCTCCACTCACAACACGAGTGTCGGGCCAAGTAGTCGCTAGTGGCCAAGATGAGGGCATATGAATCAGATGCATGCTCCGACTCTGAATCAGAACCTAATAAGGGGAATGACAAAGGGAATCAGATTATTGATTTGGAGCCCAATGCCATTGTTGCTACTACGAAGATCCAAAAGCAGGAACCAGAAGATCCAGAGGAGGCAGAGCATCTCTTCCACTCCTAGATGTGGGTAAAGGGTTCCCCACTATGGTTCATTATCGACAATGGGAGCCAAAATAGCCTCATTTTAGCATATGTCGTGAAGCGGTTGGGCATGCCGACCAAATCACACCCAAAACCATACACCATCGAGTGGCTTCACCAAGGACGGGATCTCCACGTCAACCAGCAGTGTCGCCTTCCGTATAGCATCAAGCCCTTCATGGATGAGGTATTGTGTGAAATTGCTCTTATTGATGTTTTTGATGTATTATTAGGCCAACCATACTTGTGGAAGTGACATGCTATGTATGAGTCCCAACCTCGCTCTGTTATTGTTACTTTTGGAAATAAATTGTACAGAATACCAGAGGTACCACCGCCTCCCACTATCTCTTTGGTTACTACAAAAAAATGCAGTAAGCTCATTTCCCGAACCAGGAAATTTGTTTTCCTGATGATCTGCCCTAGGGCAAGAAGAATACGGTGGCCACGACCTCCAGACATGGCTCCTCTGCACGACAAAAAAAAATGGATAAGGTTGTGGAGGAGTATGGTGACATCTTCAACTCTCCCACAGGGGTGCCTCTACATTGTCAGGTCAAGAACCCCATTGACCTGACCCCCGGCGCGTCGCTACCCAATGGACCGATCTATAGGCG
Source organism: Pinus albicaulis (assembly GCA_034641835.2). Lineage (NCBI taxonomy): Eukaryota > Viridiplantae > Streptophyta > Pinopsida > Pinales > Pinaceae > Pinus > Pinus albicaulis. Next base: position 218,608,463 of record CM076574.1, read on the forward strand.
CTCTGTTCTGGAGAATGATGAAATCAAGAGGCAGATTCAGGAGTTGTTGCAGAAAGGTCACATCCGGCCAAGTTCATCACTTTGTGGGAGCTCGATCATGTTGGTACAAAAGAAGGATGGGACTTGGAGACTCTGTATTGACTATTGGGCATTGAACAAGATCACTATCTGGAATAGGTACCCGATCCCACGGATTGATGACCTTTTGGACCAACTCGAAGGGGAAAAATATTTCAGCAATATCGACTTGAAGTCTGGGTATCACCAAGTACCAATCGAACCCTCTGATGTATGGAAGACTGCCTTCAAATCCAAGGAGGGCCTTTTTGAATGGCTCGTCATGCCTTTTGGATTGAAAAATGCTCCCACAACCTTCATGAGGCTGATGGATGACATCTTGCATCCATTCACCAACTCATTTTTAGTGGTATACTTGGATACATTATGATCTTCAGCCAGACTTGGGAAGAGCACCTCCACCACATCTGAGAAGTCCTCCAAACACTGCGGCAAAATAAGTTGTGTGCCAATTTGGAGAAGTGCACTTTTGGCATGACCTAGGTTCAATATATAGGATACATTATTTATTAAAGGGTGGTGCATGTGGATCCAGCCAAGATCCAAGTCATTCTGGATTGGCCAGCCCCAACAGAGCTTTGCAACTTTTTGGGTCTTGTTAATTTCTACCACAGGTTCATGTTGGGATTCTCTCATATCACTTGGCCCTTGAGTCAAGTCACCAAGGTAGGAGCAAAAGAAAAATTCTATTGGTCTGAATCTCAAAAGAAGGCATTCGTGGAATTGAAGCATCGCCACTATTCTGCCCCAGTGCTCACATTACTAGACTTGCAACAACCATTTGAGATCGAGACAGATGCCTTTGACTATGCTATTGGGGTATTTCTTACTCAACAGGGGCATCCAGTGGCATATCATAGTGAGACATTGTCTGACACAGTTTGAAAGTATCCCACTTATGACAAAGAAATGTTTCGATTGTGCAGGCTTGTCGACAATGGAAGCATTTCATTTTGGGGAAAGAGACAATCATCCACACAGACCACCGACCCCTACAGTTCATATAGACACAAGGGAAGTTACAGAATGATCGCCATCAGAAGTGGTCCACAAAACTTCAAAAAATTCATTTGAACATCAAGTACAAGAAGGGTAGCACCAATAATGTTACAGACTGCCTCAGCCAACCAGTGATCATGTCTATAACCACAGTTATCCACTCTTGTGGGCATGAGACTCTTTATTGGACGCTTCTCTATAAGAGCAATCTAGAATTTAGCTACACATACAAGGCACTCTTGGGGGGTATGCAAGTTCCAAATTTTCACCTCCAAGATGCACTATTATGTCACTTGGGACACCTTTGTGTTCCTTCAAGCGAGCGTGCCAAGATGATATAGGAAGTGCACTACAGTCGATTTTCTAGGCATTTTGGGGTCGAGGAAATGGTGGTAGTACTACAAAAGTATTTCTATTGGCAAAACCTTCGATAGGATGTCGAGAAGTACATCAAATCCTGCACTGCTTGCGCTATTGCCAAATCGACCATCAAGAAGCAAGGGCTCTATACTCTGCTACCTACCCCTAGTCGACCTTGGGAATCCATCTCCATGGATTACATGTTAGGCCTTCCTTCTACTAAGCATGGAAACGACTGTGTTTTCATGGTCATTGACAAATTCTCAAAAATGACCATTATGGCGGCCTGCAAGAAGAATATCACAATAGAAGCCACTGCTAAACTCTTCTTTGAATGAGTTTGGGTCCATTTTGGGATCCCACAGTCTATCATATTAGATCGCGACAGGAGGTTCCTCAGCACATTTTGGTCCAGTATCTAGTCAATGTTGGACACCAAGCTCACCAATTCCATAGCTTTCCATCCCCAAACTGATGGCCAGATAGAGGTCATCAACAGGATGATTGTATACATTCTATGCATGTACGATTCAAAGAATCCATGCACATGGGATGAGAGCCTTCCCTATGTACAACACAGTTATAACCGGGCTCTCCACATCTCAATCGGTCATAGCCCCTTTCAGGTGGGCTTGGGATTCCAGCCACTATCTCCCATTGACGTAGCCATGCCATTTGCAGCTACTCAGGAAAATTTGGCTCATGTCAAATATGAAGCTGACAAAGCAAACAACTTCATCGAGCGCATTCAACACATCCACTAATAGTTTCATGACATATTGGAGAGAGCCAATGCTAAGACAAGCAACGACATGATCAACATCGGGTGCCACACAACTTCACAGTGGGCAAAAAAGTGTGGCTACATTTGCAGAAGGAGTGCCTCACTGGACCCCACTGCAAGATTCATCCGCTCTGATATGGGTCGTACACCATCACCAAGGCTGTAGGGAACAATACCTTCGAGCTCAGTTGATGCAGGAGCATCAAGGGCGTTTTTTTATTTTGTAAATATGTTAAAAGGGGGTGTGATGATTTTTAATATTTTATTAATTAATTGGAGTAAAATAGGAAAATGTGAGGATTTTTTGTAAATATCTTTTTATTTAATAAAAGGATATGAGGGAATTTAATTAGTGGAAGGATTTTAGGGATAAAGAGCTATCCTTTAGGGATGTTGAGAGATTTAGGGGTTTGTTGAGGAATTGAAGGGATTGAGCATTTAATTTAATGATTTTTTAAATTGTATAAATAGGAGGAAGATTTGTGAGAAAAACAACATTAGAGATTGTGAGAAAGTGTGAGATTGAGAGTAGGCTTGAACAGCAAGGCTGTAAGCCTTCAGCAAATTGTAAGGGCCACGACTATTGAATATCTGGCCACGAAGAAAGTTTGTAAGTATCTTAATGTTAAGGTGAAAAGTAATTTCATATTTGTATGGTCGAATTATGGAGTGGTGTATATTTTCCTGCAATTGGGTTTTAAATGGAGAATGCCCTTTTATATAATCTGGTAGTGAATTCATTGTTAATGTCATTGAATGAATCAAAACAGGAAATCGATCTGAATAATCGATACTTGAATTTCTGTGTGAAGCACATAAGGGGAAAGGGTCGATTCAGTGAAAAATCGAGCTACGTGTTGAATGTAATCCCATCTGCATAGCGTAATTACTTAATTAGAGGTTTGAAGGATTCGTTGTAGGTGTGCATGAATTCTAATGATGTTTCTGCGAAGAGTTGAATTTAATATCGACCCAATAATAAATGGCTGAATTGCGCATGAACAGAGTCTGAATCACTATCATTAATGTGTTGGTCTTCTGTCCAAGAATAAAGATTGACATGATATATGACCACGTCTTGAAACCGTTTTCAGGAGAACTTAAATTTGTATCGGTTCTGCATTAAAATACATAGTTTGACTGCGCCAGTGGTATTGAGTGGCGTCTTTTGTCGACATTGAAAACTGGAATTTAAAACTGTGTTTTGGCTTGACATACATAGTCTTGTTTTGTAGTGCAATATGTGAGACGGAGATTGCTATATGAGTTAAGATGACGTTCTGGCAAACAAAGAACTAAGTGCAGAATCGATTCCTCTAAATCGAATTTCCATTTGAATGATTTTACTAAGGCGCAGGTTCGAAATTCGATTCAAAATTCGTGGTGTTCAAAGCCAGAAGTTTTGAATCAATCGATTGAAGGTACGTTCTTTGTTGAAACAGAATTGTGTTACTTTTCCCAGTTTATATGCAGTGTCAGGGCGAATCGATGGATGAACCAGAAACGTCGGTATTGATACAAAACAGTCAGATGTTGAAAAAGACAGTCAGTGAATGTGAACATGGTACTGTTTCTTTGAGATCGGTTTGATTAAATTATAAATGGTGTAAAAAAGCTGTGGATTCAATAGTGAACTGATGCATTGAGTTTTAAACGTTGAATTGAAACGGTATAAAAAAACCAAATGTTGGAATCCTAAGTTTTTATATGAATTCAATGGCAAGCGATTTTGAACTAAATGAAAGATAAGCTATTAGCTGAGATTGAACAATGGGTCAAATTGTCAGATCTAATTCTGTTTCAATTTCACATGAAAGCGTTGAAGATATAGTGAAATTGTGGCGCTAAGGTGTAGCGCAGAAGAAACAACAAGAAATCGACTTGAAAATGGCATTAGCAGAATCGATCTACAGCAACGAGAAATGTAGAGATGAAAGTGGAATCGTGGAAAGAGAAAGTCTAAACAGAGGTAAGATAAATTTCCAGGTTCGAGATTTAAATCTGATTGAATCAACTGTAAATATTGAAAGAAAATACCTGTGTGATGTATTAATCACTGGGTACGCTGTAAGAGAAAGGGCGCACATATATTTGGTGCTTTGACTGGTTGAAATTGGTTCTGATTTGAAATTTGTACAAAGAATCGAGGTGAAATTGGGATAAACGGATGCAGGTTGTATGGGCCAGATTGCCCATAGGGAAAGTAAGTAAATTACATGAGCGTAGATCGATTTTCCATATGAGTGACCATATTGTGTTATTTGGCATTTGAATTCTGGGTTTGTAGAACAGTAAGGGCACATTCTTGAATCAAGCCATATGTGAATGAGAAGTATTAAGATTGCTTATGGAAGCATTGAATGTTTGATGTGATTTGAATGATGATAAGTTTTCTTGTGTAATGATTGTTGGGTCCTTATGTTTAAAACATAAAATGAAAATAGTTTCCACAAGATAATGGCAAAGTGTGAGTTTGCCAAGTATTGAGGATTTGATTTGGGGAAAAAGCTGTGATGTAAGTTGATATGCAACAGATGTTTAAGATCCTGGTATTTGCAGGCCTAGCCCTGCGTCATCATCAGTATTCCACCATTCCTTGGTCTGCACCTAGTATTCAATGTAGACTGCCTTCGTCCCTACTTCCCACCTCTATTGCACACCTCTGAAATTGCAAAAGAACTCACACCAAAAGAGTTAAACCCAGACTGCATGGAATAGGCCACCAAAAACTGTATCATGGACACGAAAATCAAGAACCCTCGCCGATAGAAGATCCAACTGTATCGGTTTGTCAAAGCTGGCCAACGCCTGCACCAAGGCAAGTGGTTCACCAGGGACCAAGTTCAACATAAGTTTCCTCATCTCATGGAGGAACTCAACGCAATTGGGACCATTGCTTCCTAAGAGGGAAGGAATGATCCAGGTGGATATTTGTGGCCACCTACCTATTCCACTTGGGGCCCCACCATTGTCTCTTTAAGTTTTTTTCACAACTTACTATTTTTAGCAGTTTTTCGGGTCCTAAACTTCCAGAGCCATTTTGAGGCCCCAAACAGAGATAGTATGCTGAAGTTATGTCCCCAGGAAGTTGAAACACAAATTTACCCAAATGGGGCCCATAGTATTTGCGCTTCATCTCTTAGGGTTAGGTTTTTGGATGTTTAGAATTCTCCATTATTTCTCCATAATAAATAGGCCCTCGAGCCTCATTGTAACACAGTTCAAAGGTTTTTAGTCACCACATCTCTTCTCAAAGATTCGCTACTAGCACCCTAGCTATTTTATTTCCATCATGTTTGTAAGCACATTTCTGTGATTTGATATTAATGAAATGAAACCTTATTTCCACTTTATTTCTATGTTTATGGTTATTTCTATATTCTGTTTCATTCCTGCATAAATCTGAATCATACCACCCCCAGCATGATAGATTCCCAGAAACCTCTGCATTTCTTGACATCATTTCCCCATCAAACATAAACCATAGGGTCTTCATATCCGACCATGTTTATCATCACCTCACCATGCACAAGATAAACATTTGCATTGGGCAGTAGAGCCTCCCCTCCATGACGCTCGTTACGCATAGTAGACCATATATCACAACATAAGTGACGCAATGGCCATACCACTTCAGTTCGGGAAGCACCTCATGCCCATCCATTCATCATGCATAAGGTCAAGTTCACCATAGAAATTGAAACCCCCTTCCCAGACGACCAGGTTGTACAAGCAGATAAAGCGCGCACCACCGTGCCTCACATTTGGCCCACCATACCTCCACTAGCATAATCCATCTATGATACTTTTACATACGCTTCATCAACCCTGCACATGAGACCAACCAATGGGACCCCCACCCCCAGCGAAACACCTTCCTCACAACATCAGTGAGTGAACACTTTCATGTTTGGGGTAGCCGTCTCTGTGTTTTGTACAAACCAAACCCCATTATTTTATTCTTTTGGTAAGTGTACAAAGACCAAAAATGGTGCACTTCGCCCCATCACCCTCTCATTTCATCTTTTCTCCCGTGGCACCAGTCCCTAAACACCCTTGGTCGGAGTATTTCACCCTCAAGCAAAAACCATCATGACATTCATAGTTGGTTTACACCCACCGTGGAAGTCCTACCGACTCCAAGGATTTCCCCTTCAGAAATAACTATTACTGCCACCAAGATGCTTAAGTATACTCCGACCTTGGGCCACTGAATCCCCATCATCATTTTTCAGTCACCCCTCGCCAACATGCCTATGTTAAACCCACCATATCCAGGTCCCCAATCCATCTTATCAGCGACCCCTTGTTTGGTTGAGGCTTCCTTTTTGTCGACTCCAACACCCATATTCCGAAAAGGAAGTGGTACCTTGGATCACCCCTCTCCATACAAAGGGGCATCCTCGGGTGGCACTATGGGAGACATCATTGTCCATAGATGTCATCAATCCTCTTGAAATTCGACTACAACAAAATATTTCATGTCAAGATGGTATCGTACGTTACAACCATTCCACTTTTATCAGATCCGTCAAAGACCCGTGCCTCCTTAAGCGTCTTTGTCAACAATTCTTACATAGGAAGGTCCTAGCCAACACCTATGCATACAACATGCAACTATATGTAATACCAATTTTACGCATATGCATACCACATTCCACCTATATGCAGTCGTCGTTAACAATCGCCAATGTCATTACCATATCAGTGACATAGACATAATATTTATCATTCATTTTTTTTTAACTAGCCATAGCATCACGAGCGTGGGACATGCCCGCCTTGTTGAAAATTTGTATATATTGTAAATTTAATTTGCTTGCAGGGATCCCTTAGGCCATGATCAATCTTGGAAATGATACAAAGTTTTTTCAATTCCAAGGCTCACACAAGTCTCTCTCTCTCTCTCTACGCATGATACAGAAAAGAAACTACAATGTATTTCAACTATACAGTTCTTCCTAGACCTCACACATTAGGGGGAAACTGTTAACACTGGAAAATCGTAAGAAGAAGATGAAATTAATTAATGTCAAGAAAAAGTATTTATAGGGTTGGAAGACATTAAAAAATCTAGAAAATATTTAAAAATCTCAAAGGTTTGAGAAAAATAAAATTTGAACTAGTCTTAAATGTTATTTGCGCACATTATCATTCGATAAGAGTGCCTTTTGCGCACCTTTTTTCCCGATGTGCATGCATTGCTGAGAGTGGCGAAATTTCACTCTCCAAGACCACAGAAAGTAAAGAAAAATTCACTCCTTACTTGAAGTTGCATAAGTACAGCCACCAACGCCTCCTTAGGCACTATGTGAGCACACAATGGAATATTTGGAGTAGTACACAAAGGAATCACACACCTCTCTTGGGTCACCATCCTCCATGTACCAAGAGGGGGAAGGAGGATTTGAAATATCCCATATAAAGCCACCATGAGATGAAGAATGGGTGATCACATTATTATGCTGGCCAGAGTTTCCCAAGCAATAGCAGCAGTGTGTCACTAGGAGCTAAAGACAGAGGGGACTCACTTGTTGGCCACCCAACAAGCTCAGTCCACAAAATAGAGAGAGAGGGAGACTGCACCGAGGCAGGCTTGGGATAAAAACATCCTTACATCGAGACCTAGAACCATTGTCTAGGGGCCCTTTGGCAAGAGGGTAAAGTATCACTCTTCTTACTACCACCACTCAATAAGAGGGCCCTAGAGCCACCGTTTGCATTATTGTGTCGTTTGACTCATTCAGAGATTCTGTTTATTTATGTTTAGTTTTGGTTTATTTTTTATATTACATTTGCATATTTTTCTTATATATAGTATGCTCATTGACTCCACTTCTTTCTGCCTGTTACCAATAGTTTAACAGGCTAAACCACACCCTTTAAACTGGTGTGATTTCGTACATACATGCACCAAAAACACCACAAAAAAAGAAATTCACTTTTCCCCAGTTACTCTTCCCAAAGCCACCCTGTTGCTCCTAAAAGACTCACCATAGGCTTATACCTCTCATTTTCATCTTTCTCCTATGCCTATAACCTCATTGCCTCATTTTCCCCATGTCAATAGACTTCATCCTCCATCTAGGGTTTCCTAGTGATGACTCATTCCAATTTCCCTTTGGGCATAATAAGTTGTAACAATACTCTGTTTTTACTTGAAAATCTTCAAGTCATAATTTCAGTCAAAATTAGGTCAACGGAACCTCTCACTAGGTCATTAGGGTTTTTTTCATGTTTTAAGGTCATCATTGGATGTTTCAAGCACAATTTTTCTTTTCTAGATTATGGCTCAGATGTAATAGAATGTCAAGACATGGTTATTCAAGAAGGACCTAAAATATCTCCAAAGAATATTACCTCATCAATTCAAAGTTTGCAAATGAGAAAAATGGACAAAGTTTGGTACTTCTGTAGGAGTGTTGAAAGTTGTGTTAGCATAAGGCACTGATGAGGTAGACTATCTACTCTTGAATGAAGAAAAATTACAACAAATTAAAGGGAAACACTTATTCTTGTAGATGATTAGGTTTTTGAACTTGATGGTCCAGTTGAGTGCCAAAATAGTGATCCCTTGCAGAAAATGACATGGAGGAAGCACACAAGGCCAAACATGAAGAAAGTATATCAGAATAGATTGAAGAAATATGGAAAAAGGTGAGGTGAATTGGACATAAATGAATGAACTTGAAAGGGCTATAGAGAACTTAAATACAACACTGATGATTGTTGTAAAGCACTCCAAACACCTAGGGTTTTGAAGAAAGTGGCTAGACAAGGTGGAAAAGATAAGTTGAGTGTTATGATGGAAACCACATAAATTTTTGAAGATGCTAGTGTGTGTGATTAAATCCCAAAGGTATTATAATGAACTTGTCATGCCTCTATGACCAAAAGAAAGGTCAAATTCATCATTTTAGCAAACTTGAATGCAAACAGTGTAAAAGGGTTAGTGAGAAAAGAAAAAGGACTTTTCACATTAGAAAGTGGGTTTTCATTATTAAATCAAATTCCCAAGTCTATAAAAACTCATTTTGTGCTTCAAGAGAATCATTTTTTCATTTCAAAATATCAAGAGCACTCAGGAGAGAAAATGTTTTGATTTTCCTAGGTGAGTCTAGGAAAATTCTCTTGGCGCTGCCTGCTTGGAACTGGGCATTACGCCCTTGGCATTTTTCTTCAACGAAAATTATGAAGGCACTACGTGCCTTGAAGTGGGTGTTGCGCCCTTGACAAAGCACTGTGATCTTTCCCGACAGATCTTCTGATCATTTCCATTGGTGTTGTGCGCTTAGAACTGGTGCTGCATGCCTAGGCTTGGCATTGCGCCCTCATTCTTGGCACTACGCGCTTGGATAGGAAGGGTTTCTAAGCCCTCCAACCATTAAAACCACTTCAAAACACTTTAAAATTTCCTCCAAATTATTATAAGACACTGGTAAGAGGTAAGTACATGACATGGGCTCATCTTCAAGCTATTTTGGTCATCATTTATTGAATGGAATGAAACCCTAATCAAACCCTAGGTTCCAAGCTTGAAATCATTGTTTATATGCTTATTTCACCCTCCTAGGTAGAGTATTAGTCATAACAAGCAAAATTACACTTTTTGAGGGCTGGAATTCATCTTGCTTGACACAATATCCATTCCCTTCATTTTCACTCATTCCATTCATTTGCAAACTTCCATTTCATACCCTCCATTCATCTCATTTCACATCAGCCCTAGGGTTTCAAAAACAGAGTTTACAATGTCTAAGGGTGAAGACAATGGTATGGAGGCCCAAATTCCAAGGAGGCATGATCATAAAGGAGGAAAGATAAACATATTTGAGCCCCTCAATACTATGGAACTCATGGAATCTCCCCTTACTATTTCCTACTTCAAAAATGTAGGATGCTTTGAATTTTGTGAGAAGGTGCAGCAATTACAAAACCAACATGAGCTAACAAGACTTTTCATTATTAATTTGCATGAAATACAAGTTAATATTGCTAGGGTGACATTTGATTTGTCTATAGACTCCATTGAAAATTCTATAGGAATAAAAATTGTGGGGGGGAAATGGTTCAAGCAAGCAAACCTAGACATGAGTTACTTTGTAATATTCCTTTTCAGGAATTTCTGCAATTTCTTCAATGAGGACGTTGTATAAGGAAAACCATGCAATAAAAATTCTTTACAGGACTTATATCCTCTTATATGTGATTTATTTAGCTTAAATATAAAATGGCATCAGAAATAAATTATTCTAGCTACACTAAACAGATCTCCCTAGCTCAAATATGCTCAAAAGCACCCAATCCCATTACTTCATAAAATAGAAATTCCGGATACTGCAACAGCATTAATTTTATTATGAAATATAAATAAAAATATGGTTTCATATAGATCTATATCTTTCATTAATCATGGAATCATAAATAAGAGGTTTTACCTCTTTTACAAGCACATCGGAACACCCCGACAAGGGTTTCTGACAAAATAACAACACAAGATACATCACTGCAGAAAATAATGTTGTACCCAAAAAATTTGTATTATAAAGTACCAAATTTAATCTTAAATAGACAACCAATACATAAATTGGCCCAAGGCCTCCCTCAATAGACCTCTCGGAGTGAAATAGACACCTCCTCCTCCGAAACAAGCATAAAACAAGAGGGTTTCACCCTGTTGCTGCTGCTATTGCAGAAATGATGCAGTTACTAAAGGTGACTGCATTGCATGTGATGAAGAATAGATTTCCTCAATAAAAATAATGAAAATTTAGCTCAGAACCTCCTCCTTATATCTCCCAATCAGCTAGACCAAAGGAATGATGGAATTCCTGCATGAGAATTCCTTGCACTAAACAGTGGTGCAACTCCGGCTAAACAACTGAAGCTTGAAATTAGTCATAAGACCCAAAACAAGATGAATGAATGAATGATCTCTTTGCTGGTATCTTTTCCTTCTTATCCTTCGTGATATTTTCCACCCCGAACCCCACTCATTGGTGATGTGACTTCCTTGAGAAGATTCCCCTTTCAAAACTGCGCTTCCCTAGTAGCTTTCCCTCCTCTTGTGACAACGATGTTGACTTGGTCAACTGAACATATCTCATTTCTTTTCCCTTATTTCATACCAAAGTGGATTTATTTTTTCTTCCTAATCTAATCCCTCTTCACACTGGGATATGTTTTATTGTCTTCCCTACTTCTTATTTAAAAAATGGAGTAGTTATAATATTCCAAGTAGTTGTGGCTAATTGGGAATATTACATACTTTGAGCCATATATAAAGCCTAGGTATAAATACCACCACAAATATTTCTTTCCTTTTTCTCATCTTCTTGAAAGATATTCACCTATGATGAGAATAATCATGAAGTATTTCACATGTGAGGGAAGGTTCTCCCACGTCTACTCATACCACATCAGGCTTCTTATGCACTTTACTAGAGTGAGGATGCTGCATATACCATATTATCTTTACCAAAGAATTGACAAAATGGCGTACATAATGCAAAAGAGAGATTATCCTCATCAAATGCAAAGCCTATTCCATCACTCACTTATCAAAATGGTGGTTATGCACCAACTACATCAGAAAGGCATTGCCAATGAGGTGTTCACTACTCCACAAGGAAATCATCAGAAAGATATACCTTCCTCATCTCATCCTCCCATTCCCTAGTAGCTTTCCCTCCTCTTGTGACAGCTTTGTTGACTTGGTCAACTGAACCTAGCTCATTGATTTTCCCTTCTTTCACACCAAAGTGGATTTATTTTGTCCTCTTAATCTAATCCCTCTTCACACTATGATATGTTTTATTGTCTTCCATACTTCTTATTTCAAAAATGGAGCAGTGATAGTATTCCAAGTAGATGTGGCTAATTGGGAATATTACAGTCCTCCCCGCTCAAAATATTCTTGCCCACAAGAAACAGTAAATAAGTATGTTGCAATATCTTCTCTCCCTCCCAAGTGGCATCCTCATCTGGTAGATTCCTCCATCAAATCAAATATTCCTTGATGACTCTATTTCTCAGATACCTCTCCCTTATGTCTAATATTTCTTCTGGCTGCAATATTAAGTGGCCATCATCATCAATAGGGGGGGGATCCATGTTGGCAACTACATTCCTCCAAATGGCCTTATTGAGGCAAGAGACATGGAAGATATTGTGGATCTTGCTCCCCTTAGGAAGCTCCAACTCATATGCTACCTTACCGATACATTTGAACACCTTGTATGGCCCATAGAAATGGGGTTTGAGCTTCTCAGCTCCCTTCTCCTTGAGTGTGGACTATTTTTAAGGCAGAAGACGCAGATAGAAAATATCTCCCACCTCAGACTATCTTTCTATCTGACCACGGTTTGCATACATATTCTACTGGTTCTAGGCAGTGGAAATGTTGTCTTTGAGTGCGCTGAGTATGTCCTGGTTCTCCTGAATCCATTCCTTTTCCCTTGGAGCTTTACTTGCCCCAAACATAACATCAGAAATTGAGATTGCCTCATACCCATATAAGGCTTGGAATGGGGTCATGCCAATAGAAATATGGTGAGTAGTGTTGTAACAATACTCTCCCAAGAGGAGCCAACGCATCCAAGCTCTCTGCTGCCCTGCCACATAGTTCCTCAAGTAGCCTTCTAGCTGCTTGTTCACTATCTCGATCTATCCATCGGTTGGGGGATGATAGCTAGTGCTTGGATTCAAATCAATCCCCACTAACTGGAAAGGTTCCTGCCAAAATCCACCCATGAAGCGGTTGTCTTGATCACTCACTATGGTCCTTGGGATACCATGGAGTCTAAATACATCTCTGAAGAAGAGCTCAGCTACCTGTGAAGCAGTATAATGTGCATAAATGGTGAATAAATGAGAGTACTTTGTTAGTCTATAAAAAACAACAAAGATACAGTCCTTACCCTGCAATGTCGGTAAGCCAGTGATGAATTTCATAGAGATATTTTCCCACTTCCCATCCGGAATAGGTAGCGGCTGTAATAACCCAGCAGGGTGAGTGTGTTCTCCCTTGTTCTATTGAAAAATGGTGCATTCTCTAACATGTTGGAGCACATCCTCCCTGAGACCCTTCCATGAGAATCTCTCTCTGATAGCTCTATAAGTCTTTGTGAAACCTTGATGCCCGGCAAGTGGGGGATCATGTGATGCCAATAAGATCTTCTCCTTGAGCCTGGAATTCTTATCCAAGAAGATCCAGTCCCGGTAATAGATGACCTCATCCATCACCCTAAACCTCTCATCTGATGCCACCCCATCAATTATCTCACATGCAAAGTCATCTTTGGAATACTCAACTAAAAGTTGAGCTTTCCAATCTGCATCCATGCCCCTCAAAGACAGCATTGTAGGCCTCCTAGATAGTGCATCAGCTACTAAATTTCTCTTTCCCTTGACATATTCTATGTCAAAATCATAAGCTTGGATTTTTCTCACCCACTTCTATTATCTCTCCTTGAGTTGTCTCCTTTTAAGGAAGAATCTATGACTGTTATGATTAGTCTTCACCTTGAACTTATTCCCCACCAAGTATTGCCGAAATTTGGCTAATGCATGCATGATAGCCAACATTTCTTTATCATAGATGGGGTATAACCTCTCACGAGGGAGTAGCTTCCTAATCTCAAAGGCTATAGAATTCCCACCTTGCATCAAGACTGCCCCAATACCTTCACCTGATGCATCACATTATAGCACAAAAGGTTGAGAAAAGTCAAGCAAAACCAAAATAGGACAACTACTCATTACCTATTTGAGCTTATCAAAATCCCTATGTGCTATAGGTGTACAATAGAAATCTCCCTTCTTTTTCAAGTCTGTGAGTGGTGCTTCTAGTTGTGAAAATATTTTCACAAACTTTTGGTAATAAGTGCATATGCCCACAAACCCTCTGAGTTCTGTAACATTCCTGGGTTCAGGCCAATCTCTGATAGCCTAGATCTTCTCCTCATGTACCCTCACTCCATCCACTCCTATGATGTGCCCCAAATACAACATCTCTGTGAGGCCAAATTCACATTTGGAGAGCTTGGCGTAGAATTGCTGCTCCTTGAGGATATGTAAAATTGTCTCAATGTGCTGCAAGTTCTCTTCCCAAGTGCGGTTGTAGATAATAATATCATCAAAAAATACCAATACAAACTTTCTCAAATGACCACGGAAGATGTGGTTCATGTAGGATTAGAAATTTTTTGGAACATTTTTCAATCCAAAAGACATTACCAGAAACTCAAAATGCCCATAGTGACATCTGAACACTGTCTTGGGGATATCTTGCTCCCTCACCTTGATTTGATGATACCCAAATCTCAAATCAATCTTGGAGAATTATTTAGATCCCCTCAACTCATCCATGATTTCATCGATCCTGGGTATAGGGTACCTGTTCTTCATAGTCTTCTTTTTCAAGGCCCTATAATCAATTCACATCCTCAATGTGCCATATTTCTTCTTTACCAAAACCACAGAGGAAGCAAAAGGACTAGTACTAGGCCAGATGTGTCTTAGAGCTAGCAACTCTTGTATAGCTCTCTCAATATCATCCATATAAGCCTTGGGGTGCCTATAAGTAGTGGTGATCACCACTTGGATCCCTTGTTACAACTCAATGGTGTGTTCAAACCCTCGGTCAGGAGGTCTCCCTGGTGGGATATCTCCAAATAATGTAGAATGCCGGTCCAAGAGAGACTGAACATTTGGATGCACTGGTGAATCCTTTCCCTTCACTTATAATATATGCAGCTCCGCTACCCATTCAACATCCCCTCTACACAGATCTGCCTCCATCCTGTGTGCTGAAACAACCTGAGGGGGTTATGTGTTTATACCCTTGATCTTTTGTTGTTAGCCAGCCTTCCCTCCTATCCATTCCATCTCCAAGGTTCTCTAGTTAGTGGTAAATCTCCCAAGAGTGATTAGCCATTGGACTCCCAATATGACATTGGTGTCCAGAATTTCTACCACAAAGAGGTGGTCTGTCAATGTGTAGGTCCCCATAGTAATGGTTAGTGCTGGAACATACTTGGCACATTGCAGGGTCATAGCTCCTGGGACCAAAACTAAAAATCCTTCAAAATCCTCCATGTGGATGCCTCTCCTTTGTACCAACTATGCATCAATAAAATTATGAGTGGCTCCACTATCTATAAACACATAAACTATTTGCCCCATGATAGTACCTCTCACCCTCAAGGTTAGATACTTTGGGACTCCTCTTAATGCTACAATAGCTCCCCCTCTTGAAGCAAAGTCTTCCATGGATTGTACAGCACTGGCATCCTTCTTGGAGAAGGTTTTGACAGGATGTGTCCTTCCTACAACACATTCTCCCTCCAAATCCCGAACATGTATTGTCTTCCTTGGTCTTCAATGAGTCTCTTGCTGCAAAAAGGTTCTTGCCCTAGGCAAGATGTGTTGTAGATCTCTAGCTTTCTCCACAACTTCAAGGAGTGTGGTTGGTTTAGTGGA
This sequence comes from Pinus albicaulis, assembly GCA_034641835.2. Lineage (NCBI taxonomy): Eukaryota > Viridiplantae > Streptophyta > Pinopsida > Pinales > Pinaceae > Pinus > Pinus albicaulis. Next base: position 218,624,166 of record CM076574.1, read on the forward strand.
TTTGACCAACCCTTGCAATGGTTCATCCATCCAATTCATAAACATGAATACCTTCATGCTCGTAGTGAGGTTGGATACCATTATTGAAAGCTGCAAACACTCAGCAATATAATCCTCAATATCTCCTTCCTACTTGAGCTTGGTTAACTTGGCAAAGTGGGCTTCCGAATCTCTTGGATCAAACCTCTCCACTAGCTTCTTGGTGAAATCTGAGTATGAGGTGATATGATAATGCCCAAGTGTGGTCAGTCCATGAAACTACCATTCTTGAGCTTCCCCTTCTAGGTGCAGTGCATCTTTCTTGATGGCTTCTATCTCAGAAACCTTGTTGAGCTGGAAGTATGTGTCCAGCTTCTCCACCCAAGCCTTGGCTGTGCACTTAGGTGTCCCATCAAATGTGGGCAAGAAGAACTGTTGGCTTGAGGGGTCCTGACCCAGGTTCGGTGTGCAAGGTTTGCCAACAAACCCTTATACTATTGGCCCTTTCAGAAGTGACCTGCTTGCACAGGTCAAAGTCTCACCCGAAGTAGTATGGGTGGGTGCTGGAACCAGGTTTCTGCACCCTTAGAAAGGATGGGTAAGGCAAGCAAAGCTGTGCTAGGTCCTGTAATTCCCAGATTACCTTGTTGTGCGTAGGGTTAAGTAGGTATCTGTTCGCATCCACGTTCGCTAGATATATAATTATATTCTTTTACGACAACAACACAACATTACATAACATAACAGAGTAAATCCAGATCCAGAAACACACTTACATAGATCTTCGCAACTTAAAGACAGAAAATGCACAATACAACAATTACTAACAATTCACACAAGATTACGTACAGATTCAGTTCTCTACAATTTTCCTTATTCATTCATTCATCAATTCCTCCTTACAATCCTCTTCCCAACCTGCACACACAGCAGCAGGGTCCGCACACAGCTGGACTTGGATCTCCATGCACATAGCCAGCAGGAGTCCTTTCCCCAAAACCCAAATAGATAGCTTAAACCACAAATCACATTAATAGCTCATCATTTCTTGTCCTTTACAATGCAAAATGCTCCTCTATTTATAACAATCTATCCTAGACTTTCCTATGGTCCACAAATCGTGGTTTTTAGACCCTGGGTTTACCCTTTTACCCATTACAATGCGTTCGGGGCTTTGACCCACCCCAAAAGCCCTGCGCTAGACTAAATCTAATAAAAAATATTCAAAATGGACCATTTTCGAAGATTTTTAGGAGACCCTGTTCCAACAGTCCCCCAACACAATCTTTTGACTCATCCCGAGTCACTGCAGTGGTGTGGCTTCGATCTACGCACACAAGGTATCAAGAGCGGAGATGAGTAGAGGGAGCACTTCCTGACTCTGGGCCGCAGCTCGCTATGCAATGTTGACAAGTTTCAGGGAGGAAACGTTGTTTGGAGCTGCAGTAACCCGTTCTAACAGCCAGTGGAGGCACGCAATGAAGGACTGCGCATCTTGGGCAAGCTGGAGTGTAATGTCATCCCATGTTTTCAACCGTTTTCAGACAACATGCTTGGTTCGGCGAAGGTTCTCAATCTTGTCCATGATGGCTAGAAGCTATTTCTAAATTAAACCTATTTCTGCCAAGGTAACGCCTCTCTAAAAAAACACAAGAGCATTATAACGCAGCTGATCAGTGAATAGGCCACTTTAGTGGCTAGGGAAACACTCTGTTTACAATAGAGGGTAGCGTTACCCGTGTTTTAAGTTTGAAACTGGAAAAACCCACGGAGAATGATTTGAATCTCCAGATTTTTCTCACAAGAGGGCCAGTACAAAAAGGAAACTGCAAACCACTAATCTCTTATTGGGCCTTGCCATAAACAACTAAACTCTCAAAGAAGGAAAAAGCATAGATATGGGAGAAACATCTTGGTTTTTTCTTTTTAGAACTAGTGGAAAGAGAAGGGCAATGATTGCTCTCTCCTTCTCCTATAAAATGGATTTGAAGGCTCTTGGTTCAAGGTCGAAGGATTGTCAAAGTTTTTGAATACTTGTGAAGTAGAGATCATTGTTGTAGTGTGAAGGTCAAAGGTCAAAGAGGTTCATTGGGAACTTGTTGATCAAGACATCACCACTTTGAGAGATAGATAGATTGGAAGGCTGAGGAGGGCTTGGTGCAACCAATAGTTGTAATCCTCCTTTTTATAAATAAATAGAACTATATTTGTTTTGTCCATTCTATGCGTTGATATTGTCATTATTATTTAATCACTTATAAAGCATGAGATGAATGGCTTAGATGTGCACAACTTAAATGTTTATTATCTATTGGCTTAATTGATAGGAAATGTATGTTATGTTGGAAATTACACGGGTGCTTTAATTGATTGCAGGGCCTAGATTTGGAGCTAGTGAAGGAGAACCGCTGCTTCGCTGCCTAGTGCTCTCCAAAGGACTCCAAGATCATTAAAGAGGTAATCTTCTATCTTATTCTATCAAGTGGTTTTAAGTTAATATGAACATGTATATGCCATCTTTGTGAACTATAAAGCTAATCTTACTGTCTGCCTCGGGCACCGGAAAGCCCTGAGAGAGATTTATGATAACCACCAACCCAAGAATTTTACCCTACAGTAGAATTGGCGACTCCACTGGGGAGTTTCCCCATATTTTCCGGACTATTTCTTTCCTCTGTTCATAGACCCTTCTGACCAATATTCATGCCCAGTAGACATTTCAAAAGCTCGCAAAGTTCAATCCTGTTTCTGTTTGACCATCTGAAGAACTTTACTCTGGCTAACGTTACCTTTGTGGGTTTTCTAGTGCGTTATAATTCTACCTCTGCTTAAATACAGGTTGTTAGTCTCTGGATTAATGCTGTCATTACTCAGAGACAATGAGTTACTTAGCCAAAAATTTGATGTTCACTGCTATGATTGTGTTTTGGTTGTAGAGTTTTTTGGCCATCAGTATCTCTCCTTGACTGAATCCCTGTGCTTGTTTAGTAAGCTGGCATTTATGTTTGTTTTCTCTTGTTTGAAAAGTTAGTGTCAAAAGCATTTACTTTTTAGAGAAGAATTTTTTTTTTAGTTTTTCTGCATCTAGCTGAGTTTATTCTAAAAATTTCATTTCATAGACTGTTAAGAAGAGGTAGATAGAAGTTTGAATCTTTAAAAGTTGAACTATGCTATTTGAATGTTAGTGCATGGATGTTGAAAAGAAACCTCTCCTTGTAGAAATACTTTTCATCGAATTGAATATTTAGAGAATATTTTTCATGGTTTCTTGAGTCAGAGTCTCATTACATTTCATACGTCCACTCCCCCTCCGCAAGACTAATAATCAAGTACACTAAGAATCAAGCGATAATAAAATCAATCACATTACTCTTTTTGAGCTCACACAAACAGTAGTTCAGGCTAGGATCTTGGGTTAGGAAAAGTGAGAAAATCACCCAAGATCTCAAAACTTGAAACTAGAGTCATTAACGAGCGAAATCCTACTGCACTCATATTATCGGGACCATTCCTTTACCGGAGCTCAGCGCGAGACAACACTTGGGTGCACAAGAAGGTAGCCCGCCTTCGACTGCATCCGGTGGGTGTGTTATATATTGGGGTTCCCTTAGGGGATGTCGAAACTAGATCGGGGATCTAGGTATTCTGCCCATATAGCATGTTGTCCTTGACCGTGGACCCCCCTGATGATGTCTGTGATTTGAGGTATCTTTAGTGGCCATAATTTTTAGGGACTTACACAAGGTGACTGGGATGGGCTGTCCCGGTACCTGAAAGAGACGGACCCACTCTGTCTTCAATCTTTAGGAGGGTACTCGTCTTCATGAGAGTTCTTACACCTCTCGTCTGAGGTTCGGGCGAAGCTCTAGAGTGACCGTAACTATACTTTTGACCAACCGTCTCTGTATACTATTGTGATACTGGATTTCATCACCAGAAAACGATAGTACTCAGACAGGGTACCCTATTCTGGCTGCTTGCTGATTGATTTTAGAGAGTCCTTTTTTCTTTTTTAGGTGTGTGGTTACTGTCATTGAGACTTTATAATACATCAAAATTTATTTAAAACTAAGCAGATCACCGTGGCATCATCCGACCCACGTCGTCTGTCTCGACGACAGCAAGGTCTACCTCCTCTAACTATTTAGGAAGATCTGAACCTTGGTGAACCCGTGTCTTCTGCGGAAGAGCAGTCTCCATTGACAAATCTTGATTTTCACATAGCCTCATATCATATGGAATTTCCAGAGGACCCTTTCACGGAAGGGGTGGTACCTCATTACAATCCTCCACTCACTGATCCGTTGGGGCCTGTGATAGTTCAGATTCCACAACGCCAATATATGTCTTTGGCCGCACAAACATTCATTTCACCACTGGCATCCACAGGGTCGATGCTAATGGCAACCATCCCAGGTTCACCACCATCCTCCCCGCCGGTTGTGAATTCTATGCCATCACTTGGTAACCCCAGTAGTCAACATTTACCTAATTCCAACCCTACGGTCATCACAACTGTTAGTAGCTCATTGAATCCTTCGGGATCTACTCCTACTGTGACCACGTTGGGACCCACGGTTGCTCCTCCCCCGAGTGTGACTAATTTGGTTCCTTTTAGCAACCCTTTCGGTTGGAGCCCTCTGTTGCGTTCAAACCCCTTGGCCACTATACCAGGGGGTAGTGTCACAGGCACGCAGGTAGCAGGGAACATTTCACTTCCCCTGCAACCCTTAGGACAAACGGGACAACCTATTGTCAATACTATTCCCTTAAGTGGTTCAAATATATGTGTAGGGTCTATGCCATTCTTGAACTATGAAAGTAGTAGCATGCCTCCAGGAAACTCTATTGCATCCATATGGACTAACCCACCCCAACCTCCATCTAGAATGGGAGGGCATTTTTATACTGGGGGCAACCAACCATTCACTCCGCAATACAACATGCCCTATGGACAACAACCATATGTCCCTACCCCTCCACCTATAGGAAATTTTTATCAAATTCCTACTTATCCTCTTGGTAACACATTGATGGGTGGACCCTATGGTCTAAGTAGTCAGCCCATACTTCCTTAGTTAGATTCGGGGGCAAATCCACAATTTCCATTTTTGGCAGCTCTGGACATCCCCGATATCCATAAACTGACTAATGATCCCATCAATCACAACCCGCTCTGGCCTCCAGTACCGCACAAGATTCCTTCTGACATCCCAAATTTAGATGGGAAACAAGGGGATGACCCAGCTACACACATCACTACCTTTCATCTATGGTCTATATCCAATTCCATGGTGGATGATACTGTTCAGCTTCGACTGTTTCCCCGCACCCTTACAGGAAATGCTGCTAAGTGATACATTGAATTGCCACGCGCAGCCATCAATACTTTTGGCGCTTTAGCAATGGAGTTTCTAAAGAAATTCCAATTACCGATTAGATTTGAAACTGGAATGGAACTGTTAACCTTGCTGCACCAAGACACCGCCACCCACATCTCCGATCACATTCATGAATGGAGATGTAGGAGGAGGCTAGTCAAAGCGCCAATCCTGGATCATCTCTTAGCCAATTGGTTTTGTAAGTCTCTTTTACCCCACATTTCTACAGACATTGGCCTTTCCGGTGCGGTTATAGAAGATCAATGCATTCATCGTGCCCAACATTTGGATTTAATCTATTCACAATCTGGCATGCTATATGATTTTCTCCCCAATGACCCTGGTAACCCAAATCCTCTGGCTACTTAGAAAACCAGAGCTCATGCCGACGAACTCGTTGGCACGATCTCTGGTGTAGCCACAAAACAGTCTCAGGGGCAAGCCTCCCAGCCATCTTCGGCTGCCACCGCCCCTCACCAAACGACTACTCTTCCTACCGCTAAGGTAAATTTTGTGCAAACTTCACAAAAACCTAGTGGGAAAAATAAGAAGAACAAGAAAAATACATCTTCTTCAGAAGAGCAGTCGGACAATCAGAATAACCCTAATCAGAAAAACGTTGCCAAAAATGACAAAGGGAAGGATAAACCCATGAAATTTCCTTGCAAGATCTGTGTGGAGGACCACTTGACATACAAATGTCCTCGGATGTAGGAATGCACCGATTTTATTGCCAACAAGGATTCTGGGTGAACACCTATCATTCTTCATAATCCTTTCCCTAATCAATAGCAGCAACATCAACACATGGTTGACAATCCGCCACAACCCCATCAACGGGGAAATGGTGGTTCACATCCTTCCGGCGAAGGACCATCCGCCATTTATGGAATTGAGAGTGTTGAACTTCAAACACGAGCCAAGATTTATAGAAATCCTACCATAGATGCTCAAGAACCTGGTACTAGTTCAAATCCACTGCCGCTCAATGATTTTCATATCGAACGGCCTACTACTAACCCCGTGATTCATCCCCCCAAAGGGACACTTCGACGCACGAATCATAACACCTCTGCACGTGCAGCCCAAAACTACAACATTGTAGAAGATTTGGCATGGGCACCGTCAACTATGTTTGCTCTCGAAGTATTACAAACCTGTCCAGCACAAAGGAAAGCCTTGCTTTCGGCCATTGGTGGAATAGACCTCCAGGATTCCATGCTAGCTATCTTTGATATAGAAAAATCTAAACCTTGCCTCTCACACCATCTCACATTCCAGGTGCAGGTTGTGTCGAAAGGGAGACCAATCCATCGCATTGTCATAAACGAAAGTGCTTCGACCTACGTTATGTCACAATATTTATGGCTCAATTTAGGTTCTCCTACCTTAACACCGCTGTCGAATTCCCTCAAAGCTTTCGATGGCCACATGTTCCTCCAAAAAGGATACCCTGCTAGCTTTCCCATCACTCTGAGTGGGAAAATGGTAAACGTGGACGTTGAAGTCGTAGAGTGCCATCTAGACTATAATCTATTGCTTGGTCGCAGTTGGTCTTATGCCATGACCGCCATTGTGTCTTCGGTCTTTCGACTCATCCTATTTCCATTGGATGGGAAAATAGTCACAGTGGATCATCTATCCTTCTGCACCTCTGATTATGCCACGTTACCAAGTAGCACTGTACCCCTAATAGGAGGCTTTCCTGACTCTTACGTCAGTATCGATACCGGTCTTCTGAAGGCATCTTCCCTACTGGGTTGTTTTCCTCTCCCTCCGCCACAGATACCAAACACGGTTGCAATGATATCCACCACTTTGGATGGCTCTATCGACCCATGGATCATTCTGGCACCTTCAGACATTGATTCCTATGGAGATCAGATGTCGCTCTCACCGGCCGAGTTGGCTTACCAAGCCATCCAAATCACATCTAAACCCTCCACTGCTATGGTTTCGACCGAAGGTACAAACCTCTGTCCCATCACAGTTCTCTCTAAGGATCTCCTCAATGAAGTCTTTCCTACAAATGAAGCTATTCGAGAGATCATGTCTCTATAAGAACGACCTTGGGGAGAGTTTCACCATCGCGCTTCGACGATTGACTCGGACGTGATAAAAACTAAAATCCCATCCTTTGACTCACCTGATATGGTTCCTTCCGCTTACACGACTGTTCAAACTATTGATTCATAAGGGAACATGGGTAATATTTCTAAGACAATGCTCATTGATATCTTGGTCAAAACGGGTATCGTGGAAAATATTCAGATCGGAGCTGATTGCAATCCTGAGGAAATTGCATGCTTCACATCCCTTTTCAAGGAATTATGTGATGTGTTTTCTTGTTCTTATGACAAAATTCCCAGCATAGACCCGTCTATTGTCGAGAACGAAATCAAGATTTATGACAATGCCAAACCCATTCGGCAGCGACTCAGACCTATCCACCCACGCAAAGCAGCTGCAATCAAAATTGAGGTAGAAAAACTTTTAAACGCTGGTTTCATCTATCCCGTTCATTTGACGAAATGGGTTGCCAATCCAGTTCTCGTCGATAAAAAACAAGTCACCATTCGATTTTGTGTTGATTATCGCGATTTGAATGCTGCTTGTCCCAAAGATAATTATCCTACACCATTCATAGATCAGATTCTTGATGATTGTGTCAGATGTGAATATTTTTCCTTCATGGATGGATTCTCGGGCTATAACCAGATTGCAATTAAAAATGACGACCAACATAAAATTTCCTTCATCTGTCCTTGGGGCACATTTTCATATCGTAAACTCCCATTCGTTTTGAAGAATGTTGGAGCAACTTTTCAGCGGGCTATGGATTATGCTTTTCATGAAATTTGACATATTGTATAGGCTTACTTGGATGACCTTCTGGCCCATTCCAAGAAATGACCTGATCACCTCGCTCATCTGAAAGAAATTTTTTCTAGGTGTAGATTCTACAATATACGTTTGAATCCTCATAAGTGCGTATTTATGGTCGAGTCCAGACATCTGTTAGGTTTCATTGTCTCCAAGCACGGGATTAGGGTTGATCCCGATAAGGTTAAGGCGATTGTTGAATTTCCGGCACCACAATCCATCCTTAAACTCCAACGTTTGCAAGGGAAGGCAAAATTTCTATGTCGATTCATCGTTAACTATGCCGAGATGACGAAAGGATTTATGCGATTATTGAAGAAAGGAACACTATACTTGTGGGATGACCAAGCTCAACGGTCATTTGACGCTTTAAAACATGCACTTGTTTCAGCCCCACTCCTTAGTGCCCCCGACTACTCACGCGAATTTCTCCTCTACCTGGCAGCCTCACCATCCTCACTTGGAATGGTTCTGGTTCAAGTTCACAGTGACGAAAGTGAACATGTGATATACTATTTGTCCAAAGGTCTAATCAAACCGGAATTACGTTATTCACATGTGGAGAAACTTTCTCTGGCGGTATTTTTTGCCGTCACCCAACTCCGACATTATATATTGCTGCGACAAACTACTGTTATTGCTTTGGAGAACCCCATGCGACATATCCTGTCTAGACAAATTATTGGAGGAAAATATTCCAAATGGATTATAATCCTTCAACAATTTGATTTTGTCTTCACAACTGCCAAAGCAAAGAAATCCCTCGTCTTCACTGAACTATTATCGGACCTTCCCAGAATCGACCCAGGAGAAGTAGCTCATGATCCATTTCTTGATGAATATATATACTTGGTCGATTCTTCGGACCCATGGTATGGAGACATTTTGGTCTACCTACAAACCCAACACTACCACCCAACTCTCACGTCTGACGACCGTCATCGTATTTTCCACCAGGAAAAGCACTATCTCATGCTAAACGATACACTATATCATCGTGGGGTTGATACTATTCTCCGACGTTGTCTCACTTTCGATGAGGCAGAACACGTTTTGAATGACTACCATGCAGGGGCATGTGGTGGTCATCTTTCAGGCATAGCTACTGCCCAAAAAATCTTGCGCGCAGATTACTATTGGCCCACTTTGTTTAAAGACTGCATTGCAGCAGTCCAGAAGTGCCATCCATGTCAAATTTTCACAAATAAAATGCGCGCTCATCCTGCACCCCTTCATCTGGTTATCTCCATTGGTCCTTTCGCTAAATGGGGAATTGAATTCGTCACTTGCAATCCCACTTCGGAAAATGGAAACAACTACATCGTGGTTGCGGTCGACTATTTTACAAAATGCGCAGAAGCCATTCCCACTTTCAAGGCCGATGGCAAAACCGCTGCTATCTTCCTGTTCAATCAGGTAATCTGTCGGTTCGGCGTACCCCTATCGATTGTCACAGATCATGGATCCCATTTTCAGAATCATATGATGACTGAATTAACATCCATGCTAGGTTTCTGTCAAGATCAATCTTCATCTTATTATCCTCAAGCTAATGGTCAAGTCGAAACCATAAATGACGTCCTCAAAACCATGATTCGTCGATTGGTCGGAAATCCTAAAACCACATGGCATCGGAAGTTGTATTCTGCGTTATGAGCATACCGAATGTCAGTCAAAACTACCACAGGTTTCACGCCATTCCAACTTTCATTCGGCCTGGAGGCAATACTTCCAATCGAGTGTGAAATTCCATCACTCAAACTCGCCGTTGAACTCCTGTCTGGCACCACCACCACAAAAGAGCGCTTTCTCTCACTCGATCATTTGGAAGAAACTCGTCGAGATGCTACACCAACACTCGAAGCTCACCAGCGCCGAGTCAAAGCTCAATACGACAAATCTGTCAAGCCTCGTTCTTTCCAAGAGGGCGATCTTGTTCTAGATCAGAAACATGACCTCTTGGGGGCAGGAACACTCCAACCATTATGGCTTGTTCCTTACATCGTCACTAAAGTCCTCTCAAAAGGGACTTACGAACTTCAAGACTGTAATGGAATTCCACTAGCGGAGCCCCGCAACGGGCTCTATCTAAAGAAGTATTTTTCCTAGTTTCGCACTAGGCATATGCTTTGTAAATTTATGTAACCGAGTTTTCTATGCATGACTCATTAAAATTTCATGGAGGTAACCGAGTTTTCTCCGTGTGACTCGTTAAAATTTCACGGAGGTAATCGAGTTTTCTCTGCATGACTCGTTATAATTCCATGGAGGGCACCGATTTTTTCTTTTTTGGACTCATTAAAATTTCACAAAGAGTGCTGAGTTTACTCCATCTTCTCGTACTCATAACAAAATGAGGTAGACGTCCATCGAACATAGATTTCTCACTTTTTCGGCTTCGATGGACTAACTTACGGAAAATGAACTATTTCTAGCTTACTATTCTCCCTTTGTCGTGCCCGGTTATCAAGACATGACTAAGGTACCCCAATGGAGTCGTCTTTTACGATATTTTTTAGACTCTCTAAACATGAAAAATTCACCGAGTTTACTCGTCTGGACTCGTTAAACCTAATCAAATGGGGCACGGAGTTGTATTTTATGATATTTTTTAGACTCTCTAAATATGAAAAATTCACCGAGTTTACTCGTCTGGACTCGTTAAACTTAATCAGACAGGGAAAAAATTGGAAAGAATGGATACTACCTCTATTAAATTTCAGAAAGGTCGATTTGGCAGCAAAATTCTTGAACATGGCACTTCCCAGAAAACTCTTTCGTAGTTAGCCGAACCCTACCATCTATGAGTGTTAGTCTTCATCTCCCAGTGTCCCTGCACCGGTAAAATCCTAACATACTCTTTGGTGTTCATTAAGCCTCAGTTGCCTAGTACCCTGTTACAGTGCCTTCTATTGTTCAAGCAAATCTCGCTATCTACTGCTCCTGTTATCAACCAAACCGCTCATTATGCCAGAAATTATTTGTCTGGTTTCATTATCTCAATCATAAACAAAATCAGTTGGTTTCTGTTTTGTGTTGATTGATGTAGGACACCTCAATGCCTACCTTTCAATAGATCTCTTCCTATCGACTTCAGCATCGTATCTAGGAAGTTGATCCAGAAACCCATCAGTACCCAGATACTTGCAGACATCAGTGGTAGGTAGTCTTGTGTTTGATCAGGAGTCTTCATCATTGGCTCCTGGTCGAATGATTCTACGAGTGTTTGACTTCAACTCATTTTATTCACACTCGCTAGATTTTATTGTGCATCTTAGGGACCATCATCATTATAAGTGGACACCTTCACGTCTGTTAACAGTTTTCATTATCGACTAGTAATCAGATGATTTCTCACATGTTCGATGAAACTCCTTCATTCACATGTTGAGGAATATGCAGTTTAAGAAAATAGGCGGTCAAGACCTTGGGGCAAAGGTTACATCATTAAATTTGTGTTCCCTTCCCCAAGTTGCGATATTGTTTATGGAGACAACCTCTTCAGCCTGATCCTATTATGACAGACACTCCTACATTGTGCTTATCGATGGACAGATTCTTCATATCTCTATTCTAGAGAAATCATGTTGTTTAAGCTACTGAGCATGGTAATGCCCGACTAAAGGCAGATACTATATTTTCTGACATATGTTGTTGTTTCAGGTTTTCCTTAGTCTTTCAATCTCTTTATCTCTACTACACACATTGTAAAGTATTTCGGCCATCGTCTTCGTCTCTGACCTCACACTTTAGGGGGCATCTGTTACAGGTCAAAATACCTGCTTATTAGCTCAGAGGAGAACACAAATATGGAAGGAATACAAAGACCTAAATTAAACCTATTTCTACCAAGGTAATGCCTCTCTACAACAACACAAGAGCATTATAACGTAGCTGATCAGTGAATAGGCCGTGTTAGTGGCTAGGGAAATGCTCTGTTTACACTAGAGGGTAGCGTTACCTTTGTTTTAAGTTTGAAACTGGAAAAACCCGCAGAGAATGATTTGAATCTCCAGCTTTTTCTCACAAGAGGGTCAGTACAAAAAGGAAACTGCAAAGCACTAATCTCTTATTGGGCCTTGCCATAAACAACTGAACTCTCAAAGAAGGAAAAAGCATAGAGATTGGAGAAACATCTTGGTTTTTTCTACTCAGAACTAGTGGAAAGAGAAAGGCAATGATTGCTCTCTCCATCTCCTATAAAATGGAGTTGAAGGCACTTGGTTCAAGGTTGAAGGATTGTTAAAGTTTTTGAATACTTGTGAAGTAGAGATCATTGTTGTAGTGTGAAGGTCAAAGGTCAAAGAGGTTCATTGGGAACCTGTTGATCAAGACATCACCACTTTGAGAGATAGAGAGATTTGAAGGCTGAGGAGGGCTTGGTGCAACCGATGGTTGTAATCCTCCTTTTTATAAATCAATAGAACTGTATCTTTTTTTTCCATTCTATGCGTTGATATTGTCATTATTATTTAATCACTTATATAGCATGATATGAATGGCTTAGATGTGCACAACTTAAATGTCTATTATATATTGGCTTAAATGATAGGAAATGTATGTTATGTTGGAAATTACAGGGGTGCTTTAATTGATTGCAAGGCCTAGATTTGGAGCTGGTGAAGGATAACCGCTGCTTCGCTGCCTAGTGCTCTCCAAAGGACTCCAAGATCATTAAAGAGGTAATATTCTATCTTATTATATCAAGGGTTTTTAAGTTAATATGAACATGTATATGCCATCTTTGTGAACTATACAGCTAATATTACTATCTGCCTCGGGCACCGGAAAGCCCTGAGAGGGATATACGATAACCAACAACCCAAGCATTTTACCCTACAACAATCTATGACCAATGCAATCCATTGGGCCTGTATTTCTAGAGGCATGTCATACTGTTTTCGCGTAGTCTGGTCATGGTGGCGAACCTCTTGCAGCAGTCTGGTGTATAGTCCTTGTAGCATGGTGCCAAATAGCTGCGTCAAATCCAATTGGATGTCCCCAGTAGCTAGATCATGATTGTTAACTATTGTAGTGCGAGGGAGTGGACAAACATTTCTTCTGCTGGGCAGTATGCTGGCGTTGCGGAGAAGTCGCAGCATGTCCCTTTATCTTAGCGTTCCTTCTTGGCGCAGAACTAGTTGTGACCTGACTATGGTGCTGCAGGTGGGGAACGACATTACTAATGTATCCTCCTTTGCTATATCATCCTAGGCCCTCTAGCTGGGTCTTGCGGTCGTCCTTGGGGTGCGAATGTTAGTTATTCCTATTGCGTAGTACTGGTGCATCTCCATGCCTGGTTTGCAGGCAATTATTTCTACCAGAGGCTAGCATTCAGTCCTTTGATCACACTCGTCAGTCCCAGGCCTTCTCAAGATGATGTCTGCAAGTGCTGAGCAGCCTGGGAATGACTCATTTGGAGGGTTAGGGTTCGTCATAGCAACAAGAGAGTGGGCGTTCCAGAAAATTTCAATGATCATATAAAACCAGTAGGAAGATACCAGGGGCATGTTGTAGAGAAAATAAATAGCTCGGTACGAAGTCATCCAGCCAACCGCACACCGTCCGAAGCTATTTAATGGCAGAGTAGCTCGTTCGTGAAACGTACCATCGATCATTCGAATCAATCTTACCATAAATGGATGCATTGATGATCTGCCGCCTATTTTACAGACTTGTAAGGTTCCTTTCTTATCAAATTGAGATTTTCTGACAGTCATCATTCATGCCTAAGGTCTCTTCCATGGAACGTCAGACCACGGATGACGCTTGCGTGCCGTTCGCGTACCCTGAATTAAGGTCGATGCTAGGCGTTTCATGGCATGGTTCATGTACCAAATCTGTAGGTTGGCCACCAATCTTCTTGAGCCATGCGCTTCTCCCTCGATCGGGACATCCTTGTATGATAGGGCTGCATCATGTGTCCTTGTGCCATCTGTTACTTGAAGTGTTCCCAAATTCTCCCAATTACACATGCATTCAGGAAGGTCCGTAATCGAACGCATGCCTATGTCAGCGGTAACTAGGTGAGCATGTCTGGGCCAGGTTCGGTCGCACCCTTGAGTGTTGTATGCTAGCATGTATCTGCATAGGTTGACTGATCTCGGAGTCCATCTGGCAACTAGGGTCCCTAAGCGCAGGATCACCCTACTACAATACTTCTCCTAAGTGAAAAATATCGGCCCTCACGCAAGTGCTCCGCGCAGTGTTAGTGGCAAGGCTCCTAGCCTGCATGTTGTGGTAATTTTAGGTTCAACAATATTCTTACTATCACCTGTGTCCTCATGGAAAGGCAGGTCTCTTTCCTTGGTATACATGCATCAGAAATTCCTCGAGGTCCAAAGACATTATAGTGCCGACACCTCGTGCAGCCAACCTTGCCAATTTTCCAGCTCCTCATCAGAGTCGGAAAAACATTCGCTGTCCTTTTCCTAGTAGAGCACTCCTTTGTCCATGGGGTTAACCCGATCTTCATCCCGTGCAGTCAATTTATAAATGTGATATATTTCGTCCTCCTCATAGGCTGGCTCTATATACCGCGCGCCTTCTGCTAGATCTAGTGGCACTATGACGCGCGTACCTTTGTTTTCAAACACCATGCTGCGCTTCTTGAGATTGATGACACCCCCCATGTCTATTGCTCAGTCCAATCCGAGGAGTGCAGGGTATGGATCCACATCTTCCACAACTTCTATTACTTCAAAGTCAGCTAGGACCCTTACCCCTGCGATGTTAACCATGAATTTTGGTAGCCTACCTAGAGGGATGATTTTTTGTTGATTTTCCATTCGCAACTGGATTGTGGACCACTCTAATTTAGGCTCTCCAATTCATTACCATGTCTGCTTTGGCAATACATTCGCATCCGATCCAAGATCTAAGATGACCTGATCCATCTCGTAGTCACCGATCTACGCAGTCAGCAGAATTTCTCTTCTGGTGCGTTTCTTATAGCTGTATAGTTTATGTACATCCTTGGTCTTAGGGATCAGATTGGGCCGAGATGCGTAGGTATTCAGTAGTGCTTGGAGACTTCCTACGGCCTGCGGGTTTCGTAGTAACTTCAGACACGCCTCCAAAAAGGGCTCCACTCCTTCTATCTAGAGGTGTGTTGGCTGTTGCACGGGGTCTGCGAGCGGTGCTTGTTCTTTGAAATTCCCTCCTTCCCGAGGGGCAAGCTCCTCCTTTGCTCCCTGGGTGACCATCCCACTATGCTTCATGACTTTTACACTTGGATTCATATTCCTTAGCTCAGTTTTAAATCTTTATATGTTCTGTGTAGGGGTAGATTTTTTTCCTGCATCTTGGATATTAGAATTGGGCAATCCTCCACCACATGGTCCAACTGCCTACAATATTTGCACGATGGCCTGGTGGGATTTGGGCATTCTCTGGAAAAATGTCCTATTTCCCCATAGTTATAACAAATTAGCTGCCCACATTCTCATCCTGTGCTTCCTCCCCGACCTCCTCTGTCTCTGGCCAGTGATCTTCCAAAGTGCCTAGAAATTCTTGGTGATGCAAGGTCCGATTGTACCCTATATAAGTTCCCACAATCCATCATTAAATCATAAGAACAACAATTCTACTCATCGTGTCCCACTGATCAACAGAATCTGCACCATTGTTTCTTCAATTCTGGGACATATGCACCTAGCCGAGGGAAATGGTTTGTATCATGCAGCCCTGCTACCCAACAGTCATCACACCATAGTGCAGGTTTGCTTGACCCTGGTCATGATAGAGTAGGTTCCCTACTTGCTCCTAGGCATACCGGACTAGGTCATCCCAGTTTCATGTAATATGCTAGTAGAGGGCACTGATCCTTTGTATGGCCAGACACCCGACATCGTATGCACCAAAGATCTGCGCAACCATCCTTTCCTCACTCCTTTCACAGGTTCTGTATTTCCATATGCATAGCCCCAAGCTGATCTTGAATTTGTTGTACCCCTACCGACGTATCCTCTCGGGGGGAAACTTCTATTTTCATAGCAATTTCCACAACTTTCTCCTGCGACTCGAAGGTCCGATGAATCATTGGCATGCACAGGTGAGGTAACAACATAGCGATAAACCATTTTGTATGTTTTCTATCATCATACTCAAATCCTCCTTCCCTGATTTCCTTCTTCAGTCACTGATCAACCTCCCATACTGACTTAGATGCACCTTGTTTGAAGTCCTTTACTTCCGCTACCAGTTGGGAATAGAATTTGGCTTTCGGAATTGTTGCTTCAAAGTGTCTTTGATATCTTGAATGGATGCGCTCCCATTCTAGGCAATGTATCACATATACTAGTCCAGGGCCCGGTCCTCGAACGCTAACGACAGTTGCACCCTCTTTACCGTGTCACTCGCCACATTCTGCGCAGTCCAGACGGAGTTTGCCACGAACCAAAATTGGTCCATATCCTCACTCCTACCCCCTTGAAGGTAGGTAGTTTCAGGTGCACAACCATATCACTGTCTAAGGGGGGTGGTGGTATGGGCGAATTCTTACCTTTGTGCAGCCTAGGTGGCGATGTATCTGGGGGATCTTGCGCAGCTGGTTTTTGCAACAGATTATAGGTGGATCTCCCTCCGTCAAGGTTGGTCGGATAGTATTTACCACTACACGTTGTGCTCCCATCTAGCTCCAAAGTCATTCAGTCAGTATGACTACATAGAATTCTCTTTTCACACAGTAATATCTTAATAAAAAATGGTAACGTCCTTAGAAATTTTCCCCGGAACCCCTTAAATAATCGTCGTTCGGCCTCTAAGTATGAGACGAACTGATCAATGGAAAATTTCGTCACAAATCCTCCTAGAACACTATCCACCCAATGATATACCATGTGCATGATAGTATTATCAGTCTTTTCCAGCCGCTGGATCAGCTCTGGGGTCCACTGAGTGACTCGTTCATCCTTCCAACACTTCTGGAATTCTAAAATTCTGGCTAGCCACTCCTGGAGCTCAATCGAAAATGTCAAAAAGAAGATTTCAGAGCTCTCCATAAGGATATACCTATTCTTCCATCTTTCTACTGTTAACTTCTCAGTGCGATTTTCTTTTACTACGAACTCCTGGATCTTCCTTTCGAACCAGTCTTCGATCTCCTTTCTTTCAGGCTTCCAGTATTCTCTTGTCATTACCAAATCCCTCTCTCAGACTCCTTCAGGTCCCGGCAACGGAACCATTTTTTGGCTTCAGGGGTCCTGACCCACGTTCAGTGTGAAAGGTTTGCCAACGAACCCCTATACTACTAGCCCTTTTGGCAGTGACCTGCTTGCGCAGGTCAAAGTCTCACCCGAAGTAGTATGGGTGGGTGCTGGAACCAAGTTTCCACACCCTGAGAAAGGATGGGTAAGGCAAGTAGAGCTGTGGTAGGTCCTGTAATTCCCAGATTAAATTATTCTGCGCAGGGTTAAGTAGGTCTTTTTTCACATCCACGTGCACTAGATCTATAATTATATGATTTTATGACAACAAAACAACATTACATAATAGAACAGAATAAATCCAAATCCAGAAACACACTTACACAGATCTTCGCAGCTTAAAGACAGAAAATGCACAATACAAAAATTACCAATAATTTGCACAAGATTACACATAGATTCAGTTCTCTATCAATCATCCTTATTCATTCATTCATCAATTATTCCTTACAATCCCCTTCCCAACCTGCACACATATCGGCAGGGTCTGCACACAACTGGACTTGGATCTCTGCGCACACAGCCAGCAGGAGTCCTTTCCGCAAAACCCAAACAGATAGCTTAAACCACAAATCACATCAATAGCTCATCATTTATTGTCCTTTACAATACAAACTGCTCTTCTATTTATAAAAATCTAGCCTAGACTTTCCTATGGTCTGCAAACCATGGTTTTCGAACCCCTGGTTTACACTTTTACCCATTACAATGCGTTCGGGCCTTTGACCCCCAAAACCCCTGCGCTAGACTAAATCTAATAAAAAATATTCAAAATGGACTAGTTTCATAGCTTGTTAGGAGACCCCGTTAAAACAAGAACCCTACCATACTGCGCTATAGGGCTGATCCCTGCATCAATTTCTCCTCCTTTTGATAAGGATTAATCCTCCTCCCATCCTTGATCCGGCAAAACTCCTGAAAGCTCAACTGCTCCTTGAACCCTTGAGATTGGAGTTCATATTATTTAAAGTATTCTCCTAGGTTTCCCTCCTTATCTCCCCCAATTAGAAATGAATTCATGGTAGAGCGTTGTGATGCAGCTGAATGCCCCATGCCATTTGCAGTGCTGGTGCTTGCCTCATGGAAAAACTCTATAGAATCCCCTTCATGTCTCATCTCCTTGAGGTCCCTTGCAATGTTCTGCAGGGTTTGAAGTAGGAGATTCGAAATTTCTTCCTCCTCCATGCTGAAGATAAGCCTCCCCCACAAGATGATCCAAGAGAAGAGCTCTGATACCACTGTAATATTCCTTTTCAGAAATTTTTGCAATTTCTTCCATGAGGACGTTTTATAAGGAAAAACATGCAATAAAAATGTTGTACAGGATGTATATCCTCTTATATATGTTCTATTTAGATTAAATATAAAATTTCATTAGAAATAAATCATTCTAGCTACACTAAACAGATCTCCCCAGCTTAAATATGCTCAAAAGCACCCCAATCCCATTACTTCATAAAATAGAAATGCCGGAGACTGCAAAAACGTTAATTTTATTATGAAATATATATAAAAATATGGTTTCATATAGATCTGTATCTTTCATTAATCATGGAATCATAAATAAGAGGTTTTACCTCTTTTACAAGCACATCGGAACACCCCAGCAAGGGTTTCCAGCAAAATAACAACACAAGATACAACACTGCAGAAAATAACGTCGTACCCATCAAATATGTATTATAAAATAATAAATTTAATCTGAAATAGACAAAAAATATATAAATCGGCCCAAGTCCTCCCTCAATAGACCTACAGGAGTGAAATAGACACCTCCTCCTTCGAAACAAGCATAAAACAAGAGGGTTTCACCCAGCTGCTATTTCTACTGCAGAAATGACGCAGTTACTGAAGGTGACTGCACTGTATGTGATGAAAATAGGTGTACTCAAGAAAAATAATGAAAAGTGAGCTCAGGACCTCCTCCTTAGATCTCCCAATCAACTAGACCAAAGGAATGATGGAATTCCCGCATGAGAATTCCTTGCACTAAACAGTGCTGCAACTCCCGCTAAACAGCTAAAGCTTGCAATCAGTCATAAGACCCAAAATAAGATGAATGAATGAATGATCTCTTTGCTTCTATCTCCTTCTTCTTATCCTTGGTGAGATTTTCCACCTCGGACCCCACTCATTGGTGATGTGACTTCCTTGATAATATTCCCCTTTCAGAACTACGCTGCCCTAGTAGCTTTCCCTCCTCTTGTGACAACATTGTTGACTTGGTCAACTAAACCTAGTTCATTTCTTTTCCCTTATTTCACACCAAAGTGGCTTTATTTTGTCTTCCTAATCTAATCCCTCTTCAAACTGGAATATGTTTTATTGTCTTCCCTAATTCTTATTTAAAAAATGGAGCAAATTATAATATTCCAAGTAGCTGTGGCTAATTGGGAATATTACATACTTTGAGCCATATCTAAAGCCTAGGTATAAATACCACCACAAATCTATCTTTCCTTTTTCTCATCCGCTTGATAGATATTCACCTATGATGAGAATAATCATGAAGTATTTCACATGTGAGGGAAGGTTCTCCCGCATCTACTCATACGACATCAGGCTTCTTCTGCACTTTACTAGAGTGAGGATGCTGCATATACCATATTATATTTACTGAATAATTGATAAAATGGCATACATAGTGAAAAAGAGAGATTATCCTCAGCAAATGAAAATCCTATTCCATCACTCACTTATCAAAATGGTGGTTATGGACCAACTACAACAGAAAGGCATTCCATGGGAGACCCTCATTTCCATTGAGGTGTTCACTACTCCACAAGGCCATCATCAGCAAGATATACCTTCCTCATCTCATCCTACCATTCCTACATCTCCATCACTTCCTTATTTTCACACATCTCCATCCACTCACATTCCTTCACCTCATGATGATCCTCCTTCATCACCTTCCCACAGCCCTTCACCCTCATCTCATGACACCACAAAATCAAACAGTGACAAGGATAGTAAGATAGATGAAACTGAGATGATTGACATAGAGCCTTTTCCTTTGACCTGCTGAAGGGGCTACAGGCATGTGTTTGCTGCACTTGAGATGCAAGGGGCCATGCCTTCTACATCAACAAATCAACTTGACAAGGGTAAGGAAAAGGTTGCAGAAAAGGTTATGGTTGAAGAGGAGGATATGTTAGAGTTGGTCTCTTCATCCCTCCGTCAGAGATCAAAATCTCTTTTGTTGCATTTCATTTTAGGTGTCTCGTCTATTCAAGTCAGCTGCATTCCATTAGGAGCATGGATCATCTGACGGAAGGGTATTTTCGCTCATATCCCTCATGCCTTGTACCTGCTGGTCTGTATTTGTTCATCAAAGTCCATCAAAATCATTTCCAGTCAATGACAGTAAATGTTTGGTCTTTTGGTGGGAAAAGAGTATTTTTAGGGTTTTCAGTCTCACTAGGTCTAGGGTTTCGTTAAATTAGTCTTAAAAGTGTCCAATAATGCCAGCAGGCACATGAGGGAGGTTCAAAATAAGTTTTCATTTCAAAAATTTCATCGTCATAACGTTAGATCATGATTCTTCTTCAAAACTCTGTTTTGAAGAAAAATCATCAATTCTGTGTTTTGTAATAAATGCCATGTAATTTTCAAAATTTTTCTCAGTTGTGAAGATCTTCAAGCACAGCCCTGGTCACCTTTTTTGAATCCAATGCTAGCTATCCCTGCAAAGACAGACAAAGAAATTCATTATCAGCTCAAAAATCAAAAGGAAACAAAAACAGAGTTAAGTGCAAAGTGCCAAAGTTCAAACATAAGAAAGTGGGTTATTTCAAAAGAAAATCAAATTCCTTTGTGTATATAAGATATCTTCATATTCAAACAATTAATTTGCACCAAGAGACATCATTAAGCCGAGTCAAACTTTGGAGGAGAGCAAAATTCAGTGTGAAAACCGAGACTGTGTGTGAAATCACTTGCGCGGCGCATTGGGTGAAGGTCGCAGCGCATATAAAGTGCGCGGTACATAGGTCCACTTTGCACAGTGTATTTTTGTTCCTGCGCGGTGCATATAAAGTGCGCAGCGAACTGGGTTGTGCGCGCGGTGCACAGGGCCAACACCAAGATTTTTGACATTGCCTTCAAGAAATTCCAAATCGATCAGTCTAGCTTCTCCATGTAAGTTAGATTGATCTTGTATGAGACATCAAAAAGAGTTTGGTAGTGTTTGAAAGTGAATTATAAGAGTTTGAATGCCTAAATCATAAACCCTATCTTCTTGATAAAACTACTCCTTAGGGATTTGTGTTGAAATTTTAAAACAATTTTTGTGCCACTCCCCACCTTGTTTTCCCATCTCCTATGATCTCATTACTACAGTCTATTTCCCTATCCCCTTACATCCTAAATCCTATTATCCCTATCCTTAAAAATCCTTTCATTTCCTATTATTTCCCCCTTTCCCATTCACTTATAAAAATCCCCAAGAATTCCCAAATATTCAGTGGCTGTCCCTACACCTTTGATATCCCTTGATTGAAGTTCATTATCCCCACTGTCCTATTTCCTCACAGTCCCTCCCATATCACCACTTATTTGGCAACAAAAGTCAAAGACATCAAACTCTTCATATTCACCTCAGGCAACATAGATGAAGAAAGCATCGAGGAGGCGTGAAAAGGCATAATTTTGGCCAAAAGTTATTTGGCCCAGCGTAGTGCATGATGGAGGACATTCAGCCCAAATTTCAAGGAATTTGGGACAAATTTATCAATTTTGAATTTTTGTGCCTAAAAACAGGTTTTTCTGCCCGACGCGTAGCGCCACTTGGCGCGCGCTTATAATTGGCAGCTCTTCAAGGGGGAAACTTTGAATTTTTGGGTTTTTTATCAAAATTTATGCATGCTCATGAATTACCTAAGTATTTCATCAAGTTATGGGTTGCCTAAAGGGTCAAAAACACCCTGAAAATGGTCTTTCTGCCACCTTTTGCACACACAGGAAGCAGTGTTGGGAGATTGAGTCTTTGAAGGGGAAAATGGAAACCAAATCCAGAAATTCTACTTGGGTTGGAAAGTAGACAGGTAGGGATTTCAAACGCGCTATCATGAGTGCAATTTGGACTTCATGAAGGGCCTCAAAATCAGCTCCAAACTTGTGCTACGCATAGAGATTTTGGGCGTGGCGCATAGAGAATTTTGGCCTATTTTTCACTCAGCAGCTCATAATTTCGCCTAGTTTTGGCCAGTTTCACTTTTGCATGTTACTCTTGATGTACCTTGATGTAATTTAATTATAATGATTTAATTTTGGCACACTTTTACTCATTCTATAAGATTCATTCACCAAAGGGTGAAATTTAAGTGAATGGATCAGTTTCCTAGCATATAGAGGCAAGTTGTTTCATTGCCTATTTTCTAGTTCCTAGTTTAGATATGGTTGAAATAGCTCCTAGAATGATGAGCTCGACCCCTAGAGGCATGGGAATGGGTTAGGCTTGTCTATATGATGTATTTTCTCAGTCATTTTCAGGGTTGGACACTTGGGATTGCTTGGAAATTCATTGTACATTTCATTTCTGCACTTTTGGCAAAGGAATAGACTAGGGTTTGTAGCACTCTTTGGGATCCTTGTGGCTCTGTGTTTTGATGGTGTGTTTCTCTTTGTAATTTTAAGTTCACTGATGTTTATGTGTATCATTTTCCCTTCTCTTGCTTCTTAAATTAAACAGATCAGTGTTTAAAGGTGGAATTCAGTAGCTTGCTCTGCTCTACCTTTAGTTTTGTTTAATTTTTCATGTTTTCATCTGTTTGAGGAGGAATCTTGAGACCCTCTTGCCCTCTTTAGCTCCTCACCAGTCCAATACATCCATTCACTCAAGCTAAAGCATCAAAACTATTGCCTTCCTTGCCCCAATCAGAACTCTGCAAAAACTAGGCCTAATCCCCGCACCCAAAACTGCCTTTCCCTTTGATCCAACAAAAACCCCCAAAAACAAAATAAAACTCCTTTACTTATATACCTAGCCTAAAATTAGCTTTTATTTAAGTCATCTCAAGCCCTATTGATTACTTTTCACTGAGATTGACCCGGAGAGAGCCCTCTCCTGTTCTGGTAGGGCTAGCTACCAGACTGAGCATGGTTTGATGTTACCATGAACTCTGCCTTCCTTCAGCCTGAGGTAGATTTAGGAAATAACATAGTGGCGACCATACTAGGGAGAAAATGGTTTTCTTGTTGGTGTTATTTGTTTTATAAGCTACAGACAGAGCCTGAAGTTATGCCAGGTAGCCTTCGAAACACTCTTGCCAGCCCTGGTCACCTTTTTCGAATCCAATGCCAGCTATCCCTGCAAAGACAGACAAAGAAATTCATCATCAGCTCAAAAATCAAAAGGAAACAAAAACAGAGTTAAGTGCAAAGTGCCAAAGTTCAAACATAAGAAAGTGGGTTATTTCAAAAGAAAATCAAATTCCTTTGTGTATATAGGATATCTTCATATTCAAACAATTCATTTGCACCAAGAGACATCATTAAGCTGAGTCAAACTTTGGAGGAGAGAAAAATTCAGTGTGAAAACCGAGACTGTGTGTGAAATCACTTGCGTGGCGCATTGGGTGAAGTTCGCGGCGCATATAAAGTGCGTGGCGCATAGGTCCACTTTGCACAGTGTATTTTTGTTCTTGCGCGGCGCACTGGGCCAACACCAAGATTTTTGACATTGCCTCCAAGAAATTCCAAATTGGTTGGTCTAGCTTCTCCATGTAAGTTAGATTGATCTTGTATGAGACATTAAAAAGATTCTGGTAGTGTTTTAAAGTGAATTATAAGAGTTTGAATTCCTAGATCATAAACCCTATCTTCTTGATAAAACTGCTCCTTAGGGTTTTGTGTTGAAATTTTTAAACAGTTTTTGTGCCACTCCCCACCTTGTTTTCCCATCTCCTATGATCTCATTACTACAGTATATTTCCCTATCCCCTTAAATCCTATTATCCCTATCCTTAAAAATCATTTCATTTCCTATTATTTCCCCCTTTCCCATTCACTTATAAAAATCCCCAAGAATTACAAAATAGTTAGTGGTTGTCCCTACACCTTTGATATCCCTTGATTGAAGTTCATTATCCCCAATGTCCTATTTCCCCACAGTCCCTCCCATATCACCACTTATTTGGCAACAAAAGTCAAAGACATCAAACTCTTCATATTCACCTCAGGCAACGTAGATGAAGAAAGCATCGAGGAGGCATGAAAAGGCATAATTTTGGCCGAATATTCTTTGGCCCAGCGTAGTGCATGATGGAGGACATTCAGCCCAAATTTCAAGGAATTTGGGACACATTTTGTCAATTTTGAATTTTTGTGCCTAAAAACAGGTTTTTCTACCCGACGCGTAGCGCCACTTGGTGTGCGCTTATAATTGGCAGCTCTTCAAGGGGGAAACTTTGCATTTTTGGGTTTTTTATCAAAATTTATGCATGCTCATGAATTACCTAAGGATTTCATCAAGTTATGGGTTGCCTAAAGGGTCAAAAACACCCTAAAATGGCCTTTCTACCACCTTTTGCACACACAGGAAGAAGTGTTGGGAGATTGAGTTTTTGAAGGGAAACTGGCAACCAAATCCAGAAATTCCACTTGGGTTGGAAAGTAGACAGGCAGGGCTTTCCAACGAGCTATCATGAGAGAAATTTGGACTTTTGGAAGGGCCTCAAAATCAGCTCCAAACTTGTGCTACGCATAGAGATTTTGGGCGCGGCGCATAGAGAATTTTGGCCTATTTTTCACTCAGCAGCTTAGAATTTCGCCTAGTTTTGGCCAGTTTCACTTTTTCATGTAAATCTTGATGTAAATTGATGTAATTTTATGATCATGATTTAATTTTCGCACACTTTTACTCATTCTATAAGATTCATTCACCAAAGGGTGAAATGTAAGTGAATGGATCAGTTTCCTAGCATATAGAGGCAAGTTGTTTCATTGCCTATTTTCTAGTTCCTAGTTTAGATATGGTTGAAATAGCTCCTAGAATGATGAGCTTGATGTTGGAAATATGATGCAGGATGTTGTCCTTGATGGCAACCCACTAAATGAAGATGAAGACATGCGACTGTTGACATGTGTTGTCCTTGATGGCAAACCACCTGTTGAAGTTATTTGTGACTTGATAGACTTAGCAATTGATGTAAATCTGATGTATCTACAGTAAGTATAGAAGACAATGAAGAAATGAATTCATCTTGTGCTAAATTTATGGTGAAAAGAGTATGTCTCAAGGCATACGTGGATCTGTCTAGGGGAAGTCGCGTATGCACGCGGAAAACAACGTGCCAAGTTGCGTATGGGAAAAAGCGCTCTTAAAGTGAAAAAACAGGGGTAATCACCATGGTATTGACCCATTTTATTGGGTAATGATTCGCCTAATTAACCCCGTCCAGGAATACCATCGGATGTAATGTGGTTTTGGCTCATGGTATTGAAAAAGGGGCTCATGGTATTGAAAAAGGGTAAGCCTATATAAGGAGAAGAAATTCATTGTGCAAATGATAAGTGTGGGTGCAAGATGTCTGAGCTTGAATGAATACTTCTCTCTGAAGTAGATCTGAATGGAAAGGGTTACACTTGAATGATAAATCTGAATGTATGATGCACCAATGATGAAGAAGGGGATCTAGATCTGAAATATACTTGTATTTTCTAGATCTGTTTATGGAATGACTAGATCTGTGATGAGGCGAACATCTAGGCAAACATCTATCTGAAGTAAAAAGGTAAATCTGACCTGAATATTTGATCTGTAGAAGTATGCTGCTCTATAATTATTGAAGATATATATGCTACTTCGCCGCGGAGGAAGCGCGTATATACGCGGCTTCGCTGAAGATAAAGTGCGTATGCGCAATGAAATATATATAGAGGTATACGCTGGTCTATGTGAATAGAAGCGCACATATACGCGACATCAGTAAAGGAAAAGCGTGTATGCAAACTAGGGTTTGCTGAAGTCTGTGGTAAGAAATGTCTGATCTGTTCTGGTGGTTTACTGATATCTATCAGTGAGTTATATGTATCTGTTTCATGGTTGACTGTGCTTAAAAGTATGGAAAGGGTCCAGTCTAAAAATATGATGAAACGTGGCCTGCAAGTTGTGTTCTATTGAAGTTGTTGGATCCAGTGTGAAAATTGATGAAACGTGGTCCAAGGTGGTGCTGAGGGTTGTAGCCTTCAGTCAGGGGGTTGTAGCTCCCTTCCAGGTGAGGCCGGTAAACGAGAGCGTGGGTCGAGCCCTTCCGTGAGAGGCTTGTAAACGAGGCTCGTGGGGTTGGAGCTCCCTTCCAGGAGAGGCTGGTAAACGAGCACAGGTGGGTGCCTGCGTGCTGGTAGGAGTCTGCACCAGCACATATGTTGTAAGATGTTTTCTCTATAATAAGATATTAAAGGCTGAGAAACTGCAGTGGTGGTTTTCTCCCGACTTGGGTTTCCACCTAAAAATATTGGTGTTCATGTGTGATGCTTTGTGTGATGGTTTATTCTGTTCTTACTACACATGTTTACTGTTTATAGAACATCTAATAAATGAATGATGGAATTATGTAAGTGAAGAACTAATGGCACAATTAGATCTCTGTGTATACGGGAGTTTCATGAAGGATATCCGCGTGTATACCCTAGTTGGCTTCAGCAAAGCAGCGTATGGGTTTTAGAGCATGAAAAAGTAAAAGTTTGAATATGCTGTAAATACTGATTCACCCCCCCCCCTCTCAGTATTTTTCCCAACAATTGGTATCAGAGGAGGTACTTCTGTAGAAGCTTGATCGCTTGAAGGAGATCCGTCGCAATGGGAAGTCAGCAGAAGGAGTGATTTTCATAAAGCTACCTCTATTCAATGGAAGCAATCCGATATTCTGGAAGGTACGAATGTGTGCGACATTCACAGTCTTGGTGCAGATGTATAATCGTGGAAGAACCGAAGAAGGCTATCAATGTCCGACAAGTATTCCTACCGATGCAAATTAAAGGAAGAAATATGAAATCAATGCCTAAGCAGTCAATGTCTTATTAGAAGCATGTCTGAATCATAATTTGCCAAAGTGATGCAACTTCATTCGGCAAAAGACATATGGGACAAAATCATTCTAAGCTATGAAGGAGACACAAAGGTGAAAAGTGCAAAACTCCAAACTCTTAGAATTGAATATGAAAATTTGAAGATGCATAGTGATGAAAGTGTTGCCAGTTTCTTTCTTCGTCTAGATGATATTGTAAATCGGATGAGAAATTTGGGTGAAACCATAAACGATACTACTCTGGTGGAAAAAGTCTTAAGATCCTTGACTTCAAAATTTGACTCTAAAGTTTCAGCTATTGAAGAAAGGCAAGATCTGCAAACTCTTACTATTGTTCGATTACATGGTATTCTGACTGCTTTTGAAATGAGACAAGGAGGTCCTTCTCAAATCAAAGAAGCTGCTTTTAAGGTATCTACAAGAGGAAAAGAAAAGGAAGTTGTCAAAGAATCCAACTATATATCCGATGAAGAAGAAGCGAATTTCGTGAGAAAACTCCAACTAGGAACTGGAAGATTCAAAGGTAAGCTTCCCTTCAAATGTTTTGAGTGTGGAAAAGTTGGTCACTATGCTGCTAAATGTCCTTATAGAGAAAAACATGGTAAAGGGAAAAAATTTGAAAAGAGAAAGAGTTATTATGCAAAAGAAGATGATGATGAAGTGTCCAGTGAAGATGAAGAAGATTCTGACCAAGATCTGAAAGTGCTCTTGGCTAAGAAGCAAAAGAAGAAGGCTACTCGAAACAAGAAGATACCTCGGAAATCATGTATAGCAAAAATTGAAGAAGATGAACCAGGTATTAATCGTTGTTCTTGTCTCTTACTTAACTGCATGTGCAAAGATTATGATAGTGAAAGTGACAGTATGGATCCAGAAGTTTCTGACGAAGCTCTACAAATACTCATGGCAAAGAAGGAAAAGAAGAAGGCCACTTGTAATACTCTTCTTTGTGCAAACAATAGTGAAGATAGCGAAAGTAAAGTTGTGGATCTAGAAGAAGCTATCAAGATAAAAGTTGAAGAACAAAAGGAAACTGATAAGAAAGATTCTATCTACAATGAGATGATCTCTCAAATGAAAGATCAAATAGAAATGTTGAATGGACAGGTGGACAAGTATCAAAGGTTTCATACTTATGCATCCAATCGAATTAAAGAACTAGAAGCATAAATCAACGATCTAAATGCAGATCTCGAAAAATCAAGCAAGAAGAATGAAGGACTTGAAGCTGCAATCATCTCTCTGCAAGCAGATCTTGAAGCATCAAGTAAGAAGAATGAGGAACCTCTACAAACATTTGAAAAGGAAGGCCTTGAAGCAGAAATCATCTCTCTCAAGGAAGATCTGGAAAAATCAAATAAGAGGAATGAAGAGCTGCAACAAACATGTGAAGAAAATGAAAATTGGTTGAAAGAAGAGATTCTAAATCTGAAGGATCAAGTAGAAGATGGAAGAAGGAAAGAAGAAAGCATGACAAAGAAATGTCAAGCCTTGGAGGTTGAGGTAAAAATTCTCAAAGGTAAATTAGAAGAAAAGGTTAAACTTTTGAGGTTTCAAGATAGTACTAATATTTTGGACAATATTCTGAGTAATCAAAGGTCTCCTGCTATCAAACTTGGTCTTGGTTTCCATGAAACTATTAAAGGAGAATCTAGTTCACAAGGAAGTGCTAAAAATTCAGAGGATGTCAATGCAAAACCTGAAGTGTTGAAAGAGACAAAAGGTCAACCAACGATGATGAAATCTCAAAGGAAATCAGTCAATAATGTTGAATGCTTTAAATGTCATAATTATGGGCATGTTGCAGCAAATTGCAGGAGCAGATCATTTCAGCCACAAACTAACAGATCCTACATAGAAAGGTACTCTAGTTTCTTCAAGGGATATTGTTTTTCGTGTAACAAGTATGGACATAAAGCAGCTGATTGTAAAAGGAGGAAGATTAGAAATACTCATTATGATTCTTATGCTTATTTCTCTGGACACATGAGATGTTATTCTTGTAACAAGTATGGACATGTAGATAAGGAATGCAGGTTGAATAGATATGAGAAATTGGATAACTTCCAGCACACAAATAGAAAGTTCAAACAAATATGGAAAAAGATGGAAGACCGATCAGAAACATAGGAAATTATGACCCTACTGCAGTCATCCGATTCTGAAGCTGACTTTTCTTATTGACTGCGGGAATGATGTGGGATACATTATGAGATTTAGTAATGTATTGTCACAGGGGGAGCAATGTATGATGACTCTCATGGTTGATTTGATTATTCTAGTTATGTTTACTTCTGACAGCGCATCTGATGTGGAAAGGACATGATCAGGAGGTACAAACTCAGGAGGAAATGAAGGAAGATGAAAATTTTCTATGCTTCACTTTCCATACGCGGGTTATATTAACAAAATTCGCGTATACACGCGAGTTTCATCAGACACAGTCGCGTATGCATTGATGATAAGAGAATTTATATACTAGCTGAAGATCTGGAGCAGAGGCTCAGGGGGAGTAACAGTCTGATTGTTAATAACTATATTATTGACTCTATATCAGCTTAATTTCTCATTTTTAAATAATGATGACATGATACTTGGTTACTTATGTTGAAGATTATGGATGAGTCCTGGTTGCTTGATGATGAAGAGTATTCGTTGCTGAGATGAAAGTATTATAAATCAGAGATAAGGACAGATCATGCAGAGATTGTTGTTGATGACTTGCTGATAAAGGTATTCAGGTTGCACTAGTTAAGGAGGAGCACTAGTTCAGGGGGAGCAGCAGGTTGAATACTAATGATTGCATCGTTGACAATATGACTGATTATTCTTTGGTTTTTGTGATACTCATGCACAAATGATGATGACTTGGTACATGGTTTATTATGATGAGATTTTGAGCCCTGGTTGCTGATAAGTATCGTTTGTGCTCACACATGGATGAGTTGGATGTCGTTTGATTCAGAAATAAGAATAAATCATGCAGAGCTTTGTTACTATGGTTGAGATATTTTGCCTACATATGTTACTTCATGTTAAATCTTAAAGATCTTGATGATATTGGACCACATGGATGATTGCTTGACACATATTTGAAGATGTTGTTTTGGTATGATAATCTCTCTTGGAAAGATTGTATTGATGCTGCAAAGAATATGAAAGCTTGGTTACTAATGTGCTTATGCTACAACCGTTGGATGACGCTTGAAGACACAACTGTACTGTTCTATCTATCTGTAGTCCAGGGAAGCATTCAAAAGAAGCTGAACACTGTATTTTTCTCACAGAGGATCAGATCTGGTTAAAATTTAGAAGATGGAATTGGATACGCGGGTTTCCTGAAACACAGTCGCGTATATACGCGAGTTCATGCACAGAAAACCGCGTATGTCTGATTGCTGACATTTTTCAGTTTGGAGTCAGCTCTCCTCAGCACAGCTGCAGTGCTGTTTGGTATCTCTGATACCGTCTGGTATCTCAGGTGGTGTTCCAGTTATCATAATTCTATTTCTAGTGATTTGATGAAGATGTTTTGATGATTTGTTGGTGAAAGTGTTCAGGATGCACAAACTAAGGGGGAGCCTTAGTCATATTGAAAGGATGCTTGGATGCATAGATTCAGGGGGAGCATTAGCGTTGCTGAGTATAATGCATTGTTGGCATTATGATGGTTCTGAAATTTGTTCTCTTTCTTGAGGAATTTCTGGTGTTGGTCTTAAAGTCATATTTGTATTTTTGATGAAAAGGTCATGTTGAGACCCATGATGTAAAATTGTAATATTCAGCCATGTAGAGTTGGAATGTGTAAACCCACTTGGTTGGGTATTTGAGTCTCATATGTAAATCCACTTGGTTGGATATTTTATGAGTCTTTGGTGATAGGAAGTTCATAGAGTCATGTACTTCATTGAAAATTTGACTGAAGATTCAGCGTGAACTCAGGGGGAGCTTGGCCACTTCAGTATATATCAGATCTGCAGAACGCTTCTTCCACATGAGGAGAAAAATGGGGGAGAGTATGTTGGTTCTTGATCTGCCCTTTGCCCTTGATGTCAAAGGGGGAGAGTGACATGGTGTTTGAATGAAGAGAAAGAATGGTGTCAAAACTGAAGAAAGTGACATGGTGTCATTGTATTCTTAACGTACCTATCTGTTGTGGTAACCAAACACCATTGTGGTTGCCATCAAGTCCAAAGGGGGAGATTGTTGGAAATATGATACAGGATGTTGTCCTTGATGGCAACCCACTAAATGAAGATGAAGACATGTGACTGTTGACATGTGTTTTCCTTGATGGAAAACCACCTGTTGAAGTTATTTGTGACTTGATGGACTTAGCAATTGATGTAAATCTGATGTATCTACAGTAAGTACAGAAGACAATGAAGAAAGGAATTCATCTTGTGCTAAATTTATGGTGAAAAGATTATGTCTCAAGGCATACGCGGATCTGTCTAGGGGAAGTCACGTATGCACGCGGAAAACAACGTGCCAAGTCGCGTATGGGCAAAAGCGCTCTTAAAGTGCAAAACCAGGGGTAATCACCATGGTATTGACCCATTGTATTGGGTAATGATTCGCCTAATTAACCCCGTCCAGGAATACCATCGGATGTAATGTGGTTTTGGCTCATGGTATTGAAAAAGGGG
Organism: Pinus albicaulis; assembly: GCA_034641835.2. Lineage (NCBI taxonomy): Eukaryota > Viridiplantae > Streptophyta > Pinopsida > Pinales > Pinaceae > Pinus > Pinus albicaulis. The sequence continues at coordinate 218,656,295 of CM076574.1, forward strand.
CTCATGGTATTGAAAAAGGGTAAACCTATATAAGGAGAAGAAATTCATTGTGCAAATGATAAGTGTGGGTGCAAGATGTCTGAGCTTGAATGAATACTTCTCTCTGAAGTAGATCTGAATGGAAAGGGTTACACTTGAATGATAAATCTGAATGTATGATGCACCAATGATGAAGAAGGGGATCTAGATCTGAAATATACTTGTATTTGCTAGATCTGTTTATGGAATGACTAGATCTGTGATGAGGCGAACATCTAGGCGAACATATGTCTGAAGTAAAAAGGTAAATCTGACCTGAATATCTGATCTGTAGAAGTATGCTGCTCTATAATGATTGAAGATCTATACGCTACTTCGCTGCGGAGGAAGCGCGTATATACGCAGCTTCGCTGAAGATAAAGCGTGTATGCGCAATGAAATATATACAGAGGTATACGCTGGTCTATGTGAAAAGAAGTGCGTATATACGCGACATCAGTAAAGGAAAAGCGCATATGCAAACTAGGGTTTGCTGAAGTCTGTGGTAAGAAATGTCTGATCTGTTCTGGTGGTTTACTGATATCTGTCAGTGAGTTATATGTATCTGTTTCATGGTTGACTGTGCTTTAAAGTATGGAAAGGGTCCAGTCTGAAAATATGATGAAACGTGGCCTGCAAGTTGTGTTCTATTGAAGTTGTTGGATCCAGTGTGAAAATTGATGAAACGTGGTCCAAGGTGGTCTTGAGGGTTGTAGCCTTCAGTCAGGGGGTTGTAGCTCCCTTCCAGGTGAGGCTGGTAAACGAGAGCAGGGGTCGTAGCTCCCTTCCAGGAGAGGCTGGTAAACGAGTCAGGGGGTTGGAGCTCCCTTCCAGGAGAGGCTGGTAAACGAGCGCAGGTGGGTGCCTGCGTGCTGGTAGAGTTTGCACCAGCACATATGTTGTAGGATATTTTCTCTATAATAAAATATTGAAGGCTGAGCATATGCAGCGGTGGTTTTCTCCCAACTTGGGTTTCCACCTAAAATCCTGGTGTTCATGTGTGATGCTTTGTGTGATGGTTTATTCTGTTCTTATTGCACATGTTTACTGTTTATAGAACATCTAATAAATGAATGATGGAATTATGTAAGTGAAGAACTAATGGCATAATTAGATCTCTGGGTATACGAGTTTCATGAAGGATATCCGCGTGTATACGCTAGTTGGCTTCAGCAAAGTAGCGTATGGGTTTTAGAGCATGAAAAAGTAAAAAGTTTGAATATGCTGAAAATACTGATTCACCCCCCCCTCTCAGTATTTTTCCAAACACTTGACCCCTAGAGGCATGGGAATTAGTTAGGCTTGTCTATATGACGTATTTTCTCAGTCATTTTCAGGGTTGGACACTTGGGATTTTTTGGCAATTCATTGTACATTTCATTTCTGCACTTTTGGCAAAGGAATAGACCAGGGTTTGCAGCACTCTTTGGGATCCTTGTGGCTCTGTGTTTTGATGGTGTGTTTCTCTTTGTAATTTTAAGTTCACGGATGTTTATGTGTATCATTTTCCCTTCTCTTTCTTCTTAAATTAAACAAATCAGTGTTTAAAGGTGGAATTCAGTAGCTTGCTCTGCTCTACCTTTAGTTTTGCTTAATTTTTCATGTTTTCATCTGTTTGAGGAGGACTATTGAGACTCTCTTGCCCTCTTCAGCTCCTCACCGGTCCGATCCATCCATTCACTCAAGCTAAATCATCAAAACTATTGCCTTCCTTGCCCCAATCAGAACTCTGCAAAAACTAGGCCTAATCCCCGCACGCAAAACTGTCTTTCCCTTTGATCGAAAAAAAACCCCCAAAAACAAAATCAAACTCCTTTACTTATATACCTAGCCTAAAATTAGCTTTTATTTCAGTCATCTCAGGCCCTATTGATTACTTTTCGCTGAGATTGACCCAGAGAGAGCCCTCTCCTGTTCTGGTAGGGCTAGCTACCAGACTGAGCATGGTTTGATGTTACCCTGAACTCTGCCTTCCTTCAGCTTGAGGTATATTTAGGAAATAAGAGGATACACATGAAAATAAAGAAGAGTTTCAACTAATTTACCTAGAGGATGAGAATGAGGAGAGGATCACAAACATGCTACTCAAAAACGAGGATGTCAGGATTAGTGAGCTACAAGGTAATCTTGGTAGGGCAAAGAATGTGATCTGTTATCTTGAGCTAGAGAACTAGCAGTTGGAAACAAGGTAGGCCATCGGTGAGGTCAGAGCTATCAGAGCTTGGAAAGAGGCTAGAAAGGCCAAGGCTATGCTAGATGAGACCTTGGGCAGTTTTGATGATAGTTAGGGAGAGGAAGAACAACTTCCTAAGAATAGGCCAAGGACAATTGGGTTGAAGAAGGCCTTAGCCCGGGAAAGAGAGAAAGAGACAGAGTTGGTAGAGAAAATCACTCCAAGTGAGCTGCTTGCCATGGAAATCAGATATGATAGAGAATCTTGGCTAGAGAGAGCCAATGTGCACCTAGAGGGTCAACTTGAGAAGGCAAAAATAGACATTGACATGCAGAATAAGATGGCAAGACATTATACCATGAGAAACAAAATTGCAAGGGCCAAGCTCAAAAGAGCCCTTGCAAAGATTCAAGCACAAAATGAGTCAAATGATAAGGAAAAAATATATATCCTTGTTTATATATCCCTACAAGCATCCCAAACATGATCAGCAAGGTAAGTCCCAAATTTTGGCACTTGGTGCAAATTTTGAGTTTTTGACTCTTTGGCCAACAGAAAAAAGGCCTAAACACACAACGCCACTGGCGCTATGCTCTTTTTTGGGGCACTAAAATGAAAAATGGCTTGCATCCTCATGTTCCTCATGCCAATGACATCATCCTTAGAAAATTTCAGGTCATTTCGAGCAAAAAAGGACCCTCAAAAGGTCCAAAAACCATCAACAAAATACCTTTCTGCCCTCTTTTTAGCACTGGTGCTGTGCCCTTAGCAATCTTGGGAGAATTCCTTTTTTATTATGAAAATGGACACCAATATAGAAACTAAAGGCATATATGGAAACTATATAGGACAGGCTTTCCAATGAGATATCAAGGAGCTCATTTGGACACCAGGAAGGCCTCCAAAATGCAATGGATAAAAATGAAAATTTTCCAATCTTAGTGTTGCACCCTTGGCCTGGCGCTGTGCCCTTGTACGTTGGCGTTGCGCCGTTGCTTGAAAGTAAAGAAAAAACATTAGAAGTTATTGAAAAACATATTTTGAAGGCCTTGAAGACAAATAACTCCAAAGTTATCTTAGAAGTTATGTAGAAGTTATTTTTTCATTTAATGAGTTTAGGATATTTATGCCTTGGGCCTTGCATTGTATAAAAGGTAAAAATGCCTTAAATGTGTAATTAATGACTTATAAAACCCTATATAAGGTTTACTTCATCATTTGGCAGATAAATACTACATGTAAGGCTTCATAATTTTGTTGGTTGATTGTTGAGCTCAATAAGTTATATATTTTGAGTTGTGAAGAAATTGGTTTTGGAGCTTTGTGACTATCTTGGATTGAGCATCAATGGAGCTAGCATATTCATAGGATTCATGAACCTATTTAATGGTGATTTTGTTCTAATTTAGTACTTTCCTTCTTATTTTTTCCATATTTTTCACCTTTCCCTTATGACAGAGTAGAAAATTTAGATTAAGATATGTTGTTGAGAGGCACCTTAATTTTGTCGACCTTCTGTTGTTTAGATGCTTTCCTCTGCTAGGTCTGATTGAAGAATTCTTAATTTCTCTTTGATTCCACTCATTCTTGTTATCTTGAACATGATCTAATGGAGCCAAGCCAAATAATTTTATGGTATTCCCTGTCCTTTGGTGTAGCTTAAAACATTGTTTTTGAGGCCTTTTCTTTGAATGTAATGTTCCCAATCTGGAACTGCTAGCAATCCATGGTTGGAAAATGCATTTTCGAGTAATGGAGGTAGCAGGATTTGAAACTAGGACTTGGATCCCTTATATCGATGTGTTTAAGAATGAAATACGAGATATGGCTCCAAAGAAATCCTTCTAAGGTGGTTAAACAGATCTACCACACTTAGATGTCCTCGGGAAATGCCCGGTGAATGGTCTGCAATAATGTAAGCACAAGAGATGGCATGACAGTATTATTATACAACCATGAGCATATGAATATCTGAATAGCCAATGAATAATGTTATAGCAGCAAATATAATACAAGTTCTTGAGGAAACAACCTCTCAAGAAAGGCAATGCAAGCCTCAACAAGACAAATACATGAAAATAGAGAATACTACTATTTATGCATAAACCTGGGCTATGATGATGCAGTTTGTAAGAGGTACTACTCCATATTACATAATAACTGAAATATATGACAAGATATGGCTCAAATACAATAGGGGAGCAAATCTCTAACCCTTATAAGAAATAATGCATCAATCCTCCAAAGGATTGGCTGAAATATACAAAATGGAAAAAATGTCGGAGTTGCTGGGAAGCAGCTACAACTCAAATATGGAACTTAATAGAGAAGGCTGAAGATGCTGAGAAATCTGAAGTAGACCTCCTCCAATGGATCTCCAAAGTGGAAGGCTTATCCTTACACTTGAGATCTCACCCTCCAAACAATCTGCAAACCTTCATTGCAGATACTCCATGATAATTAAACAATCACTAGGAGGGACTATGCAGTGGGTGGAATAGAACACTATGGACAAGTTCCAAGATCTTCAAATCAGCTCCCAAGCTTCCAATATGATCTCCCAAAGAAAGGAAAGACTCTCTCTCTTAAAAACAAGAGATGGAAGAGGTGTAGTGGTGTCTCCACTGCAACACCCTGCAACACAGAGTTATGTTGTTGCAGCAATAATGTTGTCCTGGAGGAGGATGCTTTGGCCTTGAGACAAGATATGTGGAGAATGAAGAACCAACCTTCAGTAGGCCTGTCAAGAAGGTGAGGAAATCCTAAATAGGAATTCCCCCGCAATTCTTGCTAAACAGCAAAGAATGCACAATATCTTAATAGACATGAAATCAATAACCATAAGCATGAATAACAATGGCTCTCCTCCTCTCCATATATAGCAAGTGAAGGCTCTCTCTCCATGGGCCCCATCCATTAGGGTTTCCTTCATAAGGGAATATTCCCTCCTCTATCTCTGTGCTCTCCCATGTAGTGCTTTCCACCTCATACCCAACGTTGTTTGACTTGGTCAAACTTAACCAAACCTCTTTGCAAAAGTCTCCTTTCACACATGAGGGTGTGAAATCTAGTTCCATGGCTGATCCCTTTTCATACTAGAGGGATTTTATCTATGTTTTTTTATTTCCATTGGGCCTCCTTACCCAGTTATTCATCTCCTAAGTGAAAATAGACAAAATTAATATTCCAATTTATTGAAGGAAAAATTTGGAATATTATATTGAAGTTTACTAATTAGGGTTTGGCTGAAGACGTTTATGATTTTCCCTGTCCTTTAGTCCATATTAAATAGTCACTTTTAAGGTATTTTACAGTTTTTTTAAGGAATTTATGAGTTCCCTGCTCTTTAATCATTACTTATGTGTTATCTTGAATATTTTATTCATGTGAAGGTAAATAACTAGAGAATTTAGGAGTTCCCTGCTCTCTAGGGTTTGCTGGAGTATTGTTTAAAATTTTACTTGGTAAAGATGGGTCAAAGAAGTTTATGGTGAACTCTGTCCTTTGATTCTTTCTTAAGCATAATTATCTTGAAATCCCTTCTTGTTATAGTCTATGTTAAAGGATTTTAATTTCCCTTTAAACCTACTATTTCACAATTTAATGTTCATTTCACACCTACATAAGCTACTAAGATCCATTTGGCTTTGTTAACTTACTCTATGAAACACCCTTGATTCATTATTGTCTTTTTCAAGCCTTTCACGGACCCCATAGCCCAATGGTTTGAATTTCTCTTACTCTATCTATTCTTCTTGACAACCTACCCAACCAAACAAAACAAAACAAACAAAGCTTGTCACTTCAACTAGCCTCAAATATAAATATAGAGAGAGCTATCTTTGAGTCTAGGAAGGCTAGGTCCAAGGACTCCAAATTTGGTTTGATGTTACCCTTTTCTATTTGGTCTTGCCAATTTGAAAAATTACAGGGACCTAACAAGCTCTTAGGGGACAATTTGAAAGTTTGAAGATGGAAGATGATGAGCATTTTGCTTCATATTTCCTTCATGTAGACAACATAGTTAACTCCATTGCAGGTCTTCACAAAGATGTTTTTGATAGCTATGTTTTTTTTTAAGTTTTTATATCACTCCCATAAATATTCAATCCAAAAATATCAGCCCTTGAGAAACTAACATAATTTGAAAAGTTTACAATAGATCAACTTGATGGAACCATTTTCATATATGATTTAAGAATCAAGGAAGATAAATTTAAAGTCAAGGAAGAAGATTTCAATGAAAAAAAATGAAGATAAAAAGAAAAAGGATCAATAAAACTCAAACTCTGATGAATAAGAAACCAAGTTGTTTTAGAAGTTAAAAAGAGGAGCTGCCAAATTTAAAGGTAAAATTCCTTTCAATTTTTTTGAATGTAGAATAATTGGTCATTATGAATCTAAATGTCCTTATTATAAAATGAATGAAAGTGATATTACTCAAGAAATAAAATAAAAAAATTACTCAAAGGAACAAAGTGATAGTGAAATCAATGCAAGCATGGCCAATGAATAAAGGCATGAAATGCCATTCATAGCTAACGTTGAAGAACCCAAAATAGAATTGGACCTTGAAGAATAACTTAAAAGTGAAATTTAGGATGCTTAAAAAAAGGGAAATTCAATTGATGCACTAGTTTCAAGAAATGAGTCTGAATGAAGACACTATTGTTGCTCTCAAAGATGAACTAAAAGAAGGAAAAAGGGTAAAGGAATTTATGTCATAAAAACTCAATGAGAAGGAACAATTGTGCGAAAGATTGGAAGAGCGATTTTTCCTCTTAAGATAAGAATTGGAGTAGCTTAATTTAAAATTCAACAAGGGGACATAATCTCTAGATCATATTCTCACCATGCAGAGGTGTTCGCTTATCAAGAAAGGTCTTAGCTATCAAGAACGTGAGGAATCCAAAAAAAATGATCCCCAATTCTCATCAAGTAAAATTCATCCCAAGAATATTTATAAGACTTTTATAGCATCAAGAAACAAGTCACTTAAATACTTAAGGAAAATTGTACACCAAAAAAGCATGCTCACTTTAATAACACTAAGAAATTATGGAAAAGAGCGTAATACAAGGAGTCAAAATTAAGAGAAAGGATATAGAAATGGAAATGATGAAGGAAAGAAAATGAACATGGTTCATCACCAAGAATCCATAACAAATAATGGAATTGGTGTTATAAATCAATAAATGAATATGGCTCACAAACGGGTTGAAAAAAAAGGAAACATGGCTCCTCCAAGAAGTAACTTCAGAAGATTGAGATATCCTTCCATATATAGGTATAAAAACAAGTTATTTGGTTTTTGTTTCTCATGCACAAGGTTTGGACATAAAGCACAAGATTTATGAACCATTGACAAGGTCACGATTAAAGGATATGATCATATTCCTAGATAGATACATGTGGACCAAATAAATAAAATTCTTCAGCCATATGTATTGAAGATGGATGTTGAATGTCACATATGCCAAAATCAAGGCCACATATCTCAATATTGCATATTTAAATTTGGATGTTACAATAGAGAAATATTTCCTATAATTGTTGGAAGATGGAGAAGAGGCCAAGGAGGACCTTGATTAGGTCTAATTATTCATGTCTAATTCCTTTAATACAAATTCTTAAATATCATTACTTTTCAAAGTAAAAAATTGAAGAATAGAAAATAAAAAATAGATAAAGGAAGGAGAATGGTATCAGGGGGAGAATATGAAAAATAATAGTCAAGCAATGGAAGAATTCACTCAATGGGAGTACATGCACAATAATACTGGTAGCATGATGTCAATGGAATAACATGAATAATAAAAATCAAGCAGTAGAAGCATGGTCTCAGGGGTAGATTATATGTTAGCAAGAAAAGAGCATGGTTTAGACAAGTCCATAGGATTATGCAAGAATAGGTACTCATATAGGATCATTAAAATTCTATCTTCCTATAGATATACATGACCCTTTTGCATTGATGTCCAACAGGGAGAGATGTATAAATTGAATTATGTAACAATCAGATATTGCACGCATTACCGTTCCATTTTGGTAGGTAAAGTTTTGCAACACTTCACTTATACAAGAGTATCTCTTCATTTATTTTGATATCCAATGGCCATTAATGTCTAGGGGTGTTTCGATCAATGAAAAAGGGGGATATTGTTGCACATAATGTTATAATTGATGAAAAAATATGTCATTGAATACAAAGGGGAGCATTGGATAGTAGTTGTAGGACCATCCTTAATGATCAAAGAAGCAACAAGGATCTTTTTGAAGCGATATGACAACTTGACCTCTTATAGGATCTCATTGCATGTAGCTATGGGTGGTTGAGGTTATTCAAGTTTTTGATGAAATTATAATTCTCAAAATATCCTAAAAATAACATGGATGCGTAGATCTCATTGACACCTTTCCAATGACATATCTTAATGAAAATAAATCCTCCCAGATAAGAAGTTATGGCATGTTGAAAATAAATATTATAGTGGGCCAATTTGCAATGGAAAAATATAGGGCCAAACAAAAATTATTAAAGGGTTAAATAGTGAGCAATTTTTTATCATATACATCGTTGATAGTGTTATCACAATGCCAAATTTCTAAGGCTGAAGAAGAAATCCCAACAAAGGTAACCACAGACCAAAATTTTGGCTTGATATCTAGCCCTAGAAAACTAGAGAGGGCTCTCTCCATAAGCTCACAACCAAGAGGGATGGATAAATTGGCGTTTTAGCCTAGGTTTGAGATGCAGAAGGGTTTTTTTTTATTTTATTGGGGTTGGTGGATGAGTTAATTAGGTCAAAGAGGCTATGTTAAGGAAAATAAGATTAGGAATGCAGTCCATTCAATGGGGAAAGGTAGTTAGGAAGGATAACACTTTAAGTTGATTTTGTGAGATGGTTTCAGACTGATGAGGAGATAGCAAGAGCATAAGAGATGTCTTCTTCCTAAACTGAAGAAAATGTACAGATTATGAAGGCTTTCCCAAAACAGAGCATGAAAGAACATGTATTCTTCCCATCAACTTGAAAACTAGCATATCATAGAAATGAAATGGATCATGAAACAAAACATTCATACATAATAAGACATAAGAAAAACAATGCTAAATTTTCATACCACATGTATCCCAAAGAAATAGATGCAACCTTTTCATTAATTTCCACCAAATAATGATTACACTAGAGTCTTTGATCAATGCATCAACATTGAATTTATTCCAACCTCTGAAAATGAGTCAAAAAGTACAATATATAGACCTCAAACAAACTCCTCCCAGCCTCAGGGGTCAAATCCATGAGAGGAGGAGTAGTTCCACCAAAAACAGACATGAAAGTTGAAGTGTAGGGAGGTCCAAGTGACTCATCCCTAACTTTTGTGAACTGATTCATTACACCTTATTGAGTTCATTTACCTAATGTATTTACCCTAGGTAATAGTAAAAAAATCATAATTAAATTTACATCATTGATTTGCAGAGGTAAAAACATGAACCCCCAAGATAAATGTTAATTTGCAGAAAAACTCAGAAAAATTATAAAATTTTCAAGCATGCCATTCCTTTTTCAAACACACCATCCCTTTGTCAAACACGCCATCCCTTTGACAAACGCACCATCCCTTTGTCAAATGCATCATCCATGTTGCAACCTAATTTTGAGTGCCTTCCCAGTGTCCAAATTGGACTCAAGATGGCTCGTTGGAAACCCTATCCAGTCTAATTTCAAAATATTACTTTATTTTTCATAATGGATTTCATTTTCCATGCCAAAAATTGATTCTCCCAGGGCTGGTAAAAGAGTGCAGAATGAGGGTGAAAAAACAAAGTGTGCTCTTGCGGGCAACTTTTGGAGGCCTTACTCAACTCCCGATTGAGATCATGATACATAATTGGAAAGATATTTATGTATAGTTATCATTTCACTCATCAAGAAATTCAATTGGAAAATCCATTGAGGAGAAAATTTGATTTTCCCAAGGTCATTACAGAAGTGCAGAAAACCTCTTGTAGCAACTGTATTTTTGATATTTTCCAAAACCATGATACCTATGTAAAAACCAAAGGAGGTTTTTCTTCCTTCAACTATGATGGGAAAAAACCACTCTCACGTTTGTCAAATTCATCTCGGTTTGATCAGAAACACAGTTTGAAGAAAAACTGGCCCTATGTGTGGCAAATGATTTGACGCTTGGGATGACTTCTTGAAAAATGTTGGAAACATGATGTTTATGAGTTGGAATTTCCTCATACTTTGCTCAAATTACTTCCATTATGCCTCCTCTGCTAATATGTCTCTTATTCCATAGAAAACCCAAGCTTAGTGGGAGAGGAAATTAGGGTTTGGTGTAGGAAAAATAGGGGATTTAGGACTACCATGTAGAGGGAGGGGAATGAAGGGGATAGGGGTTGTCTAAATTCTTGGGGAAATTTTTGGGGATAGAGATAGATATTAGAGAGTGTAGGGAAGTAAAATGTGAGAGGGGAAGGGGTCCAAAAGGGAGAAACACGTCCCTAACCTAGGAAGGTGTCAAAAGTGTAACAATAGGCTAGGGTTTGTAGGAAAGTGATGGAAATGAGAGGAATGGGCTTGGGAAAAGGTAAAGGGAGGTAGATGGAGTGTAGGTGAGTGAGATATATATGGATGAGAGTGAAAATGAGCCTTCCCTCTGTCTTTGATGGCCTTTATACTTTGTTTAAATTTTCAAAATTGGTCTTAGGACCCACTTTTTCTTTCTCAAACTCGACTTTTCTTACAATTTACCTTTGAACCTAATCTTATGATTTGCTATTCTTGGTGGATTTGGAAGCATAATGTCTTTGAAACTCTTCCTTTTTTTCTGTTGGAACTTTGAACTTGTTGGGTATGTGTTATATTCTTTCCACGATTAGTCGCACACGCGCGGGGGGGTGGGGGGGGGGGGTCGGTGGTCACAGGGGGGGTGATAACCCTCATTCTATGTTGTGACAGGCATAGTATGGGGGTCACTGGGGGGGGGCAGCAGCCCCCCCTAATCGGGGTCCAAGGCAACACTCGGGGAAAAAAAACTGGACCCTATTTTTCGGTGGGCGGACTCGCCCATGGTTTTGTGCATGGGTTTGCACATGGCTTTGGGGCATGATGGTTTTTGGTCCCTGGTATTTGTAGATCTGGTCAAGGAAACTAAGGTTATGTTCTAATCCAAGGTTAATCAATTG